>JAQPPZ010017256.1:2400000-3000000 GCA_028583015.1 Wollemia nobilis | reverse complement strand
AACAAAGTCTTAAGACAGCCTCTTAAGCACTCTTTTCTTTTAACAATATTTCTATCCTCGGACTAGCTTGACGACCGAGTGAGCAACGACTCCATGAAATGGTCTATAATAGCGACAATGTCCTTTGAAATTATTGTTAGAAATCTCTTTTATTTTTATCACATTTCATTACAACCAATCAATTTGTTACATCAGATTATTTCATTTAAAATATTTATAGCATGACATCCAAGTTATAATATTTTCCAAAACGACATAATTACATGAATCATCAATAAAATCATTACATCAATCAACTCAATCAATCAATCAAACATAAAAAGCATCATAAGCATCACATAAGACAAGTCATATGATCAAAAAATATCTCATCTATATATATCAACAGAATATATACATCATCAAAACTAGATTGGTATGCCACAATCTGTACCTCGGCATACTCAATCCTCTATCAATACAAGTATAATACAATCTCAGTGGCAGTATCCCGCCCTCTAGCCTCGAGAGCCTCTAGAGCTCTCGGCCTCATCTCCTCCCCCGCCCTGCGGAGGACGAGGTGGTCCCATCGCAGTATGTGTGGTACTGCGAGTCCTCGTCATCGACCGGGATGAGCTCCTCGTCGACCCTCGTCCCGATAGGATCCGCTATGGCAGGTGGCACCGTATCCTCCGGCCCTCCGGCACCGCCCGGTAGTATAGCGCCCGATAGAATGCGGTCCGAGAAACCGACCGCAGCAGCTCCCCGAGTGCTTACCCCTCCGCCTCGTGCCCCGAGACGAGCATTCTCGTCTCGTAGCCGCGACACCTCACCTCAGTGCCGTGCAGCTGCATCCTATAACGTCTGCACCTAAGCTCGCAGACAATCTCTCTCTGCCCGAAGAGTAGCCATCTCGCTACTCTCTCCAATGTCCACACCCTTGCCCTTATCATGCGATGGTGGCCTCTGTGGAGATGGGGGTCTCGCCTCCCTCCTCTCCCTCTCCCTCTGCCGCGGCCTCTCCCGTGCCTGTGGCCTCCTCTCGCTCTCCTCTCGCCGTGACCCCGGCCGCCTCTACCACCGCCTCGGCACCGCCTCCCTATCCGACGCACAACCACATGGATCGGTCCCCGTGCCCTCGTCATCCGAGGAGGGCGGATGCCCGCGTACTGTGCATCGTAGCCATCGGCTACCCTCGCGTCGTCCCCATCCACCGGCCGGATGGGGGCATCGTCCGCGTCCTGGCTCTAGAAGCGCTGCATGTCCGGAGCCCCGCTAACCGTGGTGTTATCCCGGATAGTCCAAGAAAACTCGTAATCCCTGAGAGATGGGATCCCCTGCTGTAGACCGAACTATCACAAAACTCGGTCATAGCGGTGGAGCTCCACCTCTCCCCTCTCCATCCGTAGCCGCAGACTCGCCCGATGCGAGCCAGCTCCTGTGCATCCTCTGCCCACCCCGGATGCTGCCTCCATGGCCTCCAGGTGATCTGGTCTGGGACCAAATCATCCAATAGTCTTTGGGACACCGACAGGTCGATCCGTCACTGTGCCCCTCTCCAGAGCCACCAGTAGAAGACTCGGGCCTCTCCCCATCAACCCCTATCAGTGGAAGCCCTACCGGCCTCCGCACCGCAATGTGCTCCCAACACCAAACCTGTAGGAGCGATGTCATAACCAGACATCGGCCGCCCTTGTATACGACCCCATGCAGGATCCTATACAATCGGCATAGAACAAAGCTGCCCCAAGCAAATCTGTAGCCATGATCACGCATGTCGTAGATCACATCTGCCAAGATCCATGGTACCCTGCAGCCGCTCTGGTGGCACAACAGAAGTCCACCAACCACCCCAGCCAAAACTCGTGTCGTTGTAGATGCCCCGTGCATCTGGCGCAAGTGCCTCGATGTTCACTCCGCCCTTCTCCAGGGCGAAGCTCGGGTCACCGCAGAGTCGTCCCATCGCGTGGCCCTGATTGGCCGCAGGTGTGATCATCCTCCCTTGTATGGGGATTCTAAGAATCCTCCATACATCCTCTAGTGTGGGAGTCATCTCCCCTGTCGGTAACCGGAAACATGAAGAGCCCGGTACCACCTCTCTCGCTAGGGCCGTCGCAGCCCCATGTCTCGTAGATACTTGTGGCATCTCTGCCACATGTAGTAAGCCGGCCTGTGCCACCGATCTCGCTCTCGCTCGTGTCGTAGCGGCCAAGTCATCTCTTAATCCTCCATATTTCCACTCCCTCGCTCTTTAGTAATCCTCTCTCGCAAGCATAAACATCAAAACAACAAACAATCATTAATAACAATTTTAGCAATCAATAATGCAACTTAAAGATCAAAATTTTGCAATTGATGATATCGCCCACTATTGGCCGATATCGTCCGAAATTTGAGCAAAATCGTCTCCGATTTCGCGTGTCGAAATCGTCTCTAATTTGACGAAATCGTCCCTTTTTCGCCGATTTCGCCCTTGGGCGAAATTGACGAACTTGAGACGATTTCGTCGAACTAGGGACGATTTCGTCCGGACGACGTCGATGGCCAAAAACGGCCGCGATGCTCAAAATTCACCTAAAAATCCATCTAAAAAGCATGTAAAATCAAATTAAATCAATTCTAGATCAGTTTAAACCCTTACCCGTAGACCGCGGCGGACCTCTGCAGATCTGTGCGCTGTCTCTACCATTTTTGCTCCAGAGCTCTCAAAACAAGAAATGAACAAGAACAAATGAATTAGGGTTTTACCCTATTTTTCTTAATTTTATTCAACAAATAATTTTTGCTTTTTCGCGTTTTTACCTCAAACGTTCGATTTGGGTAAAAACACGGAGGGGGCACCATAGTAAGCTGTCGTACGATTCGACCAAGAATCGTCGCCTAAAAATGGGAATAATTTTTTGCTTTCTCGTAGATCGAGAAGAACTCATCTTTAACGCATTTTCTTCGGAAAATTCGCTAAAGAGGGGGCAAAATGTAGCACCCTAAAATTGGCGCAAAAAAATTGGAATAATTACATTCACCTTAGTAAATAAATTTAAATTCAAATTTAACCTCCCAAACCGCCCGTTAACCGCCGAGAAACCCGTTTCCTCCTTTTTCGCGCCATTTTTAGCAGCTTGTTTTGACCGCTTGACGATATCGTCTCCGATCGTACGATATCGCCCTGCATTTGACGATTTCGTCCGGACTAGAACGTCCGTACGATTTCGTCGCAAAACTGAATTTGCATAGTTGGAATCCGCTCCAACGGGTCTCCAATCCGGGCAGAAGCGTGTCCGCGCCGTTGGGACCCTTCCCCGTTGGAGATCTCCCAAATTGGGATGATCTCCAACCTCCCAACAACTATCCTATGCCTATTTAACTCTAAGACTTTTCCCTCCCCAACCCCCGGCTGAATTTTTATGCAAATTGAACCCTTATGCTCTAAAACATCGTAATTAATATTTTGCATTAGTCCTATAGTCATTTCATTGCAGGTACACCACCGGTTTTCAGCCGAAGCCGCACTTATCGCAGCCGACGAACCTGTCAAGATCGGAGGCGATCTCGTCAAATTCGGGACGATCTCGTACTGATGCGAGACGATTTCGATTGCAGCACACATCGAGGCAATCAGTGCCTGGAGTTTGTTCTTTTGTCTCTTTTCTCTGTCATTTTATGTTGTAAATTAGATTGTTTATTCAGTTTTTATATTATATTGCATTTGGAGTTCACCCATTTTGTCTAAGTTTACAGATTAAGATCATATTCTGCTATCTAAACACAGTTATTTGCATTTACTTCTGTTCTTGTATATTGTTCAACACTCATATTACTGTTTTACATAGTTTGCCCCTGTTTGCAAAATAAAATTTCTCGTATTTCGCATCTGTTTGTCGTTTTGCAGGTCTCTGATGAATTCGTCTGACGAATTCGTCGATTTCGACGATCTTGTCAGTTCATACGATTTTATCAAATTGAAGGCGATTCTCGTTGAATTGCGGACGATCCAGATCGCTTCAAGCTTCGTAAACTCCATCGACTTCCGGATCGTAATCTTCATTGGCCTCCCGCAAATTCTCTCTTTTTGTTTTCCTTTCTGTTTGTCGTATGCATTTAAATTGCATTTTCATGTAGTTTAAGTTAGAATCATTCGGCCAAACCTAGGATGAATGTTTAAAAATAAAACAAACTCATCAAAACTCATTCCCAAAACCTAGGCATGGAAACTGCCATCAAATGTTTCCCGGTGAACCCACCATCCGTCGAAAAATCACCAAAATGCACCTCCCTTGAGAGGCGGGACCTTCGCAAAGTCCTCTCGTCCGAGGTACCGCACCATCCTTTTCCCATCCTCCTTACGGGCGCGGATCCAATAGCCTGAAGGTAGGGGTGCGAAAAATTTGGAGCGATACAGGTCCCCATTTTCTTTCAAAGTATTCACTATCTGGTATTGTTACTATAAAATATTGACTCAATACCCTTAGAAGGAAGTTCAAAAATTTGACTAAGAACAATGGGGGTTACCTCATTTCTCATTCCATTGATAGTCACTCAGTTGTTCTAGAGAGTGTAGGAGAAATCTGCTGCCAATCCTTCTAAATGACCATCAAATTTTTGGAAGAACCTCATCCACCCTGCACACTGAAAAATCTCAACAATTTTAGGATGATGCCTTAGCTCCTCAGTGTTATTTAGTTTGGCTTTCTACTTTTATCCCCTCATATTGGTCTATCACTCATTTTGTTCTAAATTCTATAATTTTAAGAAGCCTTGTTAATTTTTTTGTAATGCTCCACTCACTGCTTTGGTTACACTTTGCAATTTAAAAAAAAAAATATTTGCATCTTCTATCTTGTGGTTGTGGAGCATGGGTTTTCATTGTGTTCATGTGATTATTACGAGGTACCTGACTACACCATCATACCTAAGAAAGGTTACTTGCTCTGAAATATAGAAAATAACTATTCAAAAACACACACACACAAATTTTGTGTACTTCCCATACACCAAATGGAGGCGGATGGTAAATCGATTGCTACAAAATTTAAAACTTGACATGGATAAATGTGGTAGTTGGTAAGAAGAACTATGAATTGTGTTGATAAAGTGGTTTTTCCATGTGAGTAAATATAAGTGGTCGATTTATCAATCGACGATCTTGATTATACGATTTAACCCTCATATTTTTGGAAACTTGTAGCATTGTCACCCATGTTTTTGATATCACATATTTATTAGAATCATGCGATCACATGGTATGAAGGGATTTCTAGATGTAAAATTTTATGGGATATTTTGAATCATGATGTCGTGACAAGGTCTAGATGGCTACCACGTGCGGATCATCAAACTCAGCGGTGTGTGGATGTGGACCGTTGGGTTCGACAAAATTTTGGTGAACTATCAAACCCATCATATACACCATCAGATCTAGATGCTAAGTGGGGCATTCAAATTTTTTATTTATTATTATTTTATTTTTTCAATTGCACGTGCAAAAATAATTTTGAATTTTTTTTGCCCCCACAAAAAATTAAACCCAACCAAACCTATGTAGCTTATCATTCCAAACCATTTTTCATTTTGGAGCATCTATTTTATCCACTTTTCTATATTCTAGAGCTGAATTTCTTATAATCGAAAATAGGATAGGATATATTTTAGAGTGATCAATGGGGTATTTCAAAATTTTCCAATTTTGTACATAGTTATGCCAAGCATTCAATCATTATTCATGCAATATCAAGGCTAACTAATAGTAAAATGAAAGAAATACATACCTTACTATCTTGAAAGGTTTCATGCACTCTTTGGATCATTTTTTTGATTGTGTAGGCTTTCTTAAACCTAAAAACACATTACATAAGTGCAGTAATTAGAATTTGTACAATGATGAATATGCAAAAATGCAAACAAGCCAAAAGTTGATTTTCATGTAAGCCTTAACTCAATAGCACTTAGAAAGATTTTCACTATTGAATTATTCATTTTTCCAAATATGTTATCATTCAGAATATATGCTAGAAGAGGAATCCTCTTCTATCACACATAGGTTAGACTGTGAAAAATGTAGGGCAAACTCCTCCTTTATCAATAACTTATGGTACACTCGTAAATGATGCCCATTTACCCCAAATTTCCTTCTTAAATCATCAATAGGATAAATTTGAACAACTCCATTGTCGAACACTTCTTCAATCTGATATGGTCCTAGCCATCGAGTTTGTAACTTTCTAGGAAAATTAGCATATTGAGAATCAAATAACAATTCCCAATATCTTAGTTCATACTTGCTACTCTTAATGTGACTATCATGCCATATTTTTTGTTGTTTTTGAATGACCTCCATCTGGTGAAGTGCCTCCAATCGAAGTTCATCCAATGCATTCAATTGTGTAATTCTCTCTTGTTGTACCTATGATAACTCAATACCAACTTCCAAAGATGTATGAAGTGTTAGTAATTCAAAATCAATTCGAATAATAGGTTTCTTACCATAGACCAGTTTGTAAGGTGTAAATACCATGGTGGATTTCCATCTAGTGTTGTATGCCCAAATGGCCTCGAGTAACCAGTTCATCAAATATTTCCTGTGAGAAGCCACTATATTTGTTAGAATATTTTCTAATTCCCTATTTGTGACTTCTACCTGACCATTTTCTTGAGGGTAATAAGGTGATGATTTATTATGTTTAATTTCATACATTTTAGTAAATACCTTTATAGCTTTAGATGCAAATTAGGGTTCATGATATATAACAAAATATCGTGGAGCACCAAAGATTTGAAATATTTGAGTTTATAGAAAATAAGTGACCTTATCTTCTCAAGCATGTTTAAAAGTATGTGCTTTGACCCACTTCGTTGCATAATTGATGCATGCAAGAATGTATTATTTTTCTTAAGAAGGTGGGTCAATGGGTCCAATGAAATCTAATCCCCATATCTCAAATGGTTCTAAAACCACTTGATATTGTAAATGAATTTTATTTGTGGTAATTGGTTTACCCATTATTTGACATGAATCACAATGTTGTACATACTTCTTTACATCCTTATGAAGTGAGGGCCAATAATAACCTATTCCCAAAAAAATTCTAATGGTGTATTTTACTGAATAATATCCTCCTAATGGTTCATCATGACATGCCTGAAGAATGTCATACACATCATCTCGTCGAATACATTGACATAATATATAGTCAAGTCCACATTTAAATAGTATACCATTGATCCATTGAAATGATGAGATTTGGATTATAAATCATTATTATTATCGATTACTGTGAGAGGTAACCTTTCCTATTGCTATATAGTTGGAAATATCAGTAAACCATTGTGATTTTATTGAAATTACAAATAAAATCTCACCAGGAAAAGAGTCCTCTATTGGTTCATCCTCTCTTGTGATATTTAGTTTGGATAAAAAAATCAACTACTACATTAGCTTTTCCTAGTTTATCTACTATAGTGATGTCAAATTCTTGTAATAGTAGCAACCATATTATTATTTGACCATTAACAAAAGGTTTATTCATAATATATTTGATTGCAGTGTGATTTGTATAAACAAATACTTGATATACATGATATAGTGATGAAATTTTGTTAGAAATAGAGTCTATTCCATCATTTGGGTTATGTAAATGTATCTTCCAAGATACATACTTAGATTACTTTAGGGGAAAGTTATCTAGTTACTTCATGCAATGTAATAAATGCACAAGTGTCAATGTGCAAGTTGTACATGTGCAAGTTGTCCCTTGCACAACTAGATAGAGTGTTGGCCAAGTATCCTATTTTACCTATATAAGGATGGCCTCATAGATAGATAGATATAGAGATAGATAGAAAGAGTTGGGGGACATAGTCTGATAGTGTAGCTTAGTTTTGTGTGTATCACCATCCATTGGTGATGGGTGCAATGTAGTTCAGTAGCTTTATAATGGAGTGTTCATTTCCTCCATAGCTACATTGTATTCTTTTATATCATTTCTATTTATTGCATATTTTAGTCATCTAGCAGATTTACTTTCTTTCATATTATTTTGCATCTTGTGATTGCTATCTCCCAGTGCTCGTTACATCAAAAGCTAATAGTGGTATCAGAGCTATGGTAGATCTAGTCTGTGTAGGTCAATAGGGAAACCACCATTATCATTGAGCCTAAGTGTTTTGACAAATTGATGCATCGTTGGACCAACCACTGTCAAAAGATCTCAGAAGAGTCTAGGTGGTAGAATTAGGGAGAGCCCAAGTGAGGACTGAAAGAAATCTCAGTTCCAAAAATACTGAGATTGCATTTGACTAGAGTCTTTCCATAGAGTTTCAGGAAAAACTCATGAAGACTAGGACTCAGCATTCAATCCACTGGATTGACAAATCATCTAGTGAGGATCATCCAGGATATCTGGAATTTGCTAACTAGTGCCTAAAGTTTCTTTTGTTGCAAAAAATTAATTCTCAGAGGATTGGGACTCCTCCTATGATAGAAATCTAGGAGACTCCAACTTCGTTGCTCGAAGGTCGGCGTGCCCTCATAGTGCAGATATTGGTTCCTTGTGCAAGAGAAGAATATTATGGAAGAAGACTTCTAGTGAAGAGTTGTGGTGAAGTCAGGAGACTGAAGATCTCCATTGTTGAATCGAAGAACTTCACAAGTTGAAGAATAGGCCATAGAAGCCTTGACATAAAAAGGCCATAGAAGCCTTGGAGAAAAGGCCATAGGAGCCTTGAAGGAGAAGCCATAGAAGTCTTGATACTAAAAAGGCCATAGAAGCCTTGATATTAAAAAGGCCACATAAGCCTTGATATTGAAAAATGCCATAGAAGCCTTGGTATTGAAAAGGCCATAGAAGCCTTGATACTGAAAAAGGCCATAGAAGCCTTGATCCTGAAGAAGAATTCAAAGAGAATATCTGATTCAGAAGTAGACTAAATATTTTAGTACTAATACTTTGTTGTAGGGAAAGAAGATTCAGTGAGTTGGGAAACTTCCTACAAGAAAGTTAGGAAGGGTATCTTCTTCAGAATCAATTCAGCACCTGAAGCAAAATTGAAGAGATCAGGAGAAGATCTCATTGAAGAACTTCCATTCAAGGAAGGAGAAGGAGAATAAGGACTAGGCGAGTCCTGCTCAAATCCAGAAGCAGCAGAATTAGAGATCCAGAAGTAGATCTCACCACCAACACTTCCAGGAGTAGAAGGTTGAAGAAAATGTCTCAAGGAAGACCATCATAAGTTGTAAGATCAGAGACCTTGGGAAGGTCTTATCGAGCATCCAAAAAAAGGCTAGGAGAGCCTTACTAAATATATTCTCAAAGGAGAACTCATTGGAGAAATCCACTACCAAGGAGAAGCCCTTGATAGTGAAGGACTTGGGACAATTATCGCCATCCAATAATAAGCCCAAGAGAAGAAGAATTTGGCAAGGAGTGCCAAATTGAGAAGAATATTGGAAGGAGTGCCAAATATGATCAATGAAGAATAATTTGGCAAGGAGTTCCAAATCTATGAAGAAGAATTTGGCAAGGAGTGCAAAATATCATAAGAAGATCCTACTTGAAGTCAAAATTCGACAAGAAGACTTGAAGATAGAAGAAGCTCACCAAATATTGAAGATTTGAAGATTACCTCTCACAACAAGAAGGCATCGCTTTAGAGACAAATACTTCTCCAAATCTACAGTAGAAGGAGGAGAACAGAAGAGGAGAACAAGCCACCAAATCCTAGGCTCGTGAAAGAAAGTTCGAGACCATCATTTGGTGAAGAAGGAGTTGTTCAAGACAGTCTACAAAGAGCTGCAAGGACATACTCGTAGCAGCAACTTGGTGATCCTAGACACCAAGATCTACATCCTCTACAGAAGTGATAAAAGAGCTACTACAAAAAAGGTATGCAATTTTTGGTGCAAGTAGGTTCATTAATTCGTTTACCTATCAGATTTGTTAGAAGCACCTGAATTTGGATTAAAGTTGCAAATAGAAAATTGGATTACAGTCTTCAAAAGTGCAAAAAGAAAAATTTCTTTTTAAGGTTCATTTGCACATTAATTAGGAGTTGATTAGATTTCAAAATTGCTTCTATCAACTACCTATTATCTATTTTGGAGAAGAAAAAGAAGACTAAGTCCTACAATATTAATTGTAGTGAAATTGTAGAATAACTCTTAAAGATTCATTTTAGGTTATTCTTGATTAGTTGTAGTAAATTGTTAGTGCATTAATTTGAGAGTTGATTGGAGTGATAAGGTGTAATATTAGTGCATTAAAAGTGAAAGACTTGCACTATTATACTACTCTCAAAAGAAATTAGTTTTGTGTTTTTTGAAGGGCACAAAATCTGATTTGTATCAAGTGTCTAAAGACACTATTAAAGCACATAAATCTGCAACACATTGTGGCCAAGAGAAGCCACCAAAAATAGGTTAGAATCCTCCAAAACTTGGAGAAGAATACGACTAACCAAAAATAGAAGTAGAAGCTTCAAATATTGAGACTTGGTGAGTCTCAAATCCAAAGCATTACAGGGTTAATTGCAAGGATAAAAGTGCAGAAAATTGCATCATATATCTACTTCTATCTAAGCTTGGATTTGTCATCATAATATCCAAGAAAAAATGGGAAGGTGTCTAAGAAAAAATACAACCTCAAAACCCTTGTATTGCAGGAGAAAATTCTGCCATACAAATCAGAATATTAGATCTGAAATAAGGAGTGCAAAAAAAGGTGCAAAAGGAGGTTTATTTATAATCTATAATACATTTAATTGCACTACTTTAACTCATTTTTATACAGCCAAAGTGCAGATTTGAAAGTGCCTCAAAGGCACACTACAAGTAGGTTGAATCAACCAAAGGCATTCGAATACTATCACTCTTCCAAGCATATCAAAGAGCCTCTCTTTTGGCTCATCCTCTACGGATCTTGGATGACCGAACCTATAGAAGATAAGGCATAAGGGAAGATCAAGCAGTGTATAAAGCAAAAGAGAAAGCATACATCAAAGCAAAGGAGCATCTCTATCAAAGAAAGTATACGTCAAAGCAAAGGAGCATTCTTATCAAAGCAAGCTATGGAGCATTTCTACCATAAGTGGAGCATCAAGGAGTCTTCATCCAAGCACTACCATTCGGACTCCATTCAAGGGCCACCAAAGCTTCACCAAATCTCCTCCATATCTCCACCAAAGCTCCACCATATCTCCACCATAGCTCAACCATTAGCATTGCTTGGCTGGAGATATTTCAGCATCTACGTAAAACAACAAAGAACAAGGTGGAAAACACATTGGAGAGCCTTCAAGAAAGCATTGATAAAGAGAAGGGCATGCAACTGCCACTTGTCATTCTATGAGAGAACCTCTATATAACGCTCACAAAGAAGATGTTACATTTCTCTTGGTACCCATACTCCATGCAGAAGAGGAGTTACGTACAACTAATAGCTTGATATACATTACAACAAGGAAGTCTCGTAGACGTTGAAGAAGGAGCATTTCTTGGACAACACTCAAAGGGGAATAAAAATATCTCAACCAAAAGGTGACATTTATCACAAGCAATGGAGTGAGTTTGGCACCTCCACCAAATAGTTAAAGCTTCCATGAGTGTTTAAAACTTCTACCATGACACTTGTCACTCAATCGATCACCTATTAAAGGTGCCTTGGACCTTGGAAAGGAAGCATAACAATTTGAAAATGATACATAGTAGCAATTTAGAAGCTACTCGATAGTGGATTGATGGTAGTTTGGCAGATCGATGGTAGATGCTCGATGATAGTTCGGCTACGATTCAACAATGATCCGAAGCAAGTCGAGAGTAGTAGAAAACACTCTCGATCAACCAGCATTAAAGGAGAGCATTAAAGCCAAAGCTTACCTTGGGGAATTCATGCTCAAGAAGGAGAGATTACTACCATATTCATCCGGCTTCATAAAGGTACAAAGCCTTAATCAAATTTCCTCATCTAATTTGCTTTCATTTTAAAAAGGGAGTTATAAGGTTATATGATAAGGTTGAGATATTAAATGAAATCAATCTTTGTTTGAAAGAAAAACTTAGGGAAATTAATATAATATTTGCAAAATACAACTTAGGAGAAATAAGGGATACTACTTGGAATTAATCCATTTAATGTTTGCAAATATTAATGTGTTCTAGTTTTCCAAATTTGGGAGTGATAAGGGTTACAACATCAAACTAGGTTTTTTGGAAATTAGAAACACTTGAATAAAATCCTAAGGGTTACAAAAAGGGGTTATTAAAATATTTTATCAAAGTTGGAAATTTATATTCTTGTCTCAAAAATTTCTCAAAAGGGACAAAAGAAATCCAACATTAAAACCTCTTCAAAAATTGAAAAGTGCTTAGTTCAATAGGAGTAATAAGGAGTTAAGAAGTTGATTTTTGATCTTTACAAAATTTATACAAAATCAACCAAAATTGAACTATATTTTACAAAAGCACTATATCATACTCCAAAAATATTAGGGAGTCATAAGGGATTCTACAAAACTTGATAATAATATCCATCAAATATTGTCAAGTTGGGAAGATATAAGCTTTCTTCAAAAACCTAAAATTAGGTATTCATACCTAGGGAGATATAAGGAAGCCTACAACCTAAGGATTAATAAAGGTTTTATCAAATCAAGCTTATATACTTCAATTAGGAAAGATATAAGATAAACTACGAAGATTCTATCAAATTTTCAATTCTAAGAATCACTATTCTATTATGGATGAAATTTTGAGAAAAGCTTTCAATAATGAAGAACTATTCCATGAAGTAGAATTCTACTCTCAAAACTTAATAGATACTCTAGATGGATATGAGTATCTACCCTCTAATGACAAAGTGAAATTCTCCTTATTTCTTAAGGAAGCCAAAGAAGGTAGCTTTACAACATTGATTAACTATCTTCATGAAATTCTCTTCACAACATGGTGGAACTCACAAAGATTGGTTATATTTTCACCAGAAGAATGTCTGATGATTTATCTATCATTAATTGTGTTTGTACTTACTCAACACAAGAAACAAGCTGGTAATAAAGAACAATACTATTGTGATGATAGACTAACTTGTTATAAAGTAGATATTTCACCTACATCAAAGCAAAATCATAGGAAGAGAAGAAGAAAAAGGAAGAAGAGACATACTAAAAGAGGCCTTGACATGAAGACTGAAGCAGCAGAAGAGGAACCAGATCAAGACTGCTCTGAACAAGCAGATAAAGGAGGAATACAATGCAAAGTCAATTGAAAGAAGAAGCCTCAGCTCCAGCTTACTCTGCATCATATGAAGACACAGATTACCTACTGAACCTGAACACAAAGAATGCAGAGGAAGAATACAAAGTTCAGGAAGAAGAAGAAGATCCATATTGAAGACTAAAGTCTTCAATACCCAAATAATGTAATACAGGGGGGTGTTAGAAATAGAGTCTATTCCATCATTTGGGTTATGTAAATGTATCTTCCAAGGTACATACTTAGATTACTTTAGGGGCAAGTTATCTAGTTACTTCATGCAATGTAATAAATGCACAAGTGTCAATGTGCAAGTTGTACATGTGCAAGTTTTCCCTTGCACAACTAGATAGAGTGTTGGCCAAGTATCCTATTTTACCTATATAAGGATGGCCTCATAGTTAGATAGATATATAGATATAGATAGATAGAGTCGAGGGACATAGTCTGATAGTGTAGCTTAGTTCTGTGTGTATCACCATCCATTGGTGATGGGTGCAATGTAGTTCAGTAGCTTTATAATGGAGTGTTCATTTCCTCCATAGCTACATTGTATTCTTTTATATCATTTCTATTTATTGCATATTTCAGTCATCTAGCAGATTTACTTTCTTTCATATTATTCTGCATCTTGTGATTGCTATCTCCTAGTGCTCATTACATCAAAAGCTAACAAATTTGTTAATGGTATATACTACTACTAAGAATTTTTTTTGGTAGTAGTATAATTCTTTTCAGCTCCTGTTAAGTTTTTGCTAATGTAATAGATGGCATAATGTTCTCCATTTTCAACTTGGCCTAAAGCTACTCTGATTGCAGTGTTAGATGCATCAACTTGAATGTGAAATGAAAGTTTCTAATTTGGACCACGTAACACAGGTGTAGTGGTCAATTTTTCTTTTAAAGTATCAAATGCAATTTGACACTTTTTTATCCATTTGAATTTTAAATATTTAGTCAACAAGGAAAACATAGGGTTTGCAATGGTACTAAAGTTCTTAATGAATCGATGATAGAAACCAATATGTCCTAAGAAACTCCTAACATCTGTTTGTGTTTGGGGTGTAGGCAACTTTTTGATAATCTCAATCTTCTTAGGATCTACTTGTATTCCTCTAGATGAGATATGATGTCCAAGAACAATACCTTCATCCATCATCATAAAACATTTTTCAGGGTTTAGGGATAGATTGTAAGTTTCACACCATGTCAAAACCTTATCAAGATTTTCAAGAGTTTCATCAAAAGTTTTACCACATACTATGAAATCATCCATGTAGATTTTGACACAATCATTGGTCAAGTCAGAGAAAATAGCAAGAACTGCTCGTTGGAAAGTTGTTGGGGCATTGCAAAGTCCAAAAGGTAAAACCCTATAAGCAAATGTTCCCCATGGGCAAGTAAAGGTTGTTTTCTCTTGATCTTCAGGTGCTACCTGAATCTTATTATAACCACTAAATCCATCGAGAAAACAAAAATATTTCTTTCTAATGAGCGTGTCTAACACTTGATCTATGAATGGTAATGGAAAATGGTCTTTATGTGTAGCTTTATTTAGTTCTCTATAGTCAACACACACTCAAATTTCCATTTTTCTTTGGAACAATAACCAATGGTGAAACCCATCGACTATCAGAAATAGGGTAGATGAATCCTACTTCTAGCAATTTTTTAATTTCATCTTTCATAATATCATATAAAGTAGGGTTCAATCTCTATTGTGGTTGTCTTACAAGTTTAACATCCTCTGTATAAATTCAATGAGTACATATATCTGGATGAATTCCTGTCATGTCTTTGTATTCCCATGCGAAAGCATTGGGATGTCGACTCAATACATTAAATAAGTTTTCCTCCTAGTCATTTTTCAACCAACTATTGATATTCAAAAATTTTCTAGTTGTATTTCAATTTGCTTTGTACCAGGTTGTATCAAATTGATTCCTTCAAAATTGCTTATTAATGAGTTGAGTGGGCAATGGTGTGGTAAAAGAGAATGGAATATTTGAGTATCTTTATCAAAGGTAATTCTTGATGGAATTAAATTTGATATAGGATAATGAAAATATGAGAGAATATGATGATGCCATCCATGTGGTAAATTAAAATAACTATCTTGTATTGGAATGGATGGTAATGGTTCAAGTTCTTGTTCTTCATCCTTCCATAGTAATTGGTTAACAGTAATTGGTTCATATTCAAGTCTTGAATCATACAAATTATTCATCAGGACAGTATCTTCTTCAAATATAACTCTCTCAGATGGATCCAATTCTTCAACGTGATCTTTCACAACTATGGTGGCTAATGTTGAAATGTTCTCTTCATTTTCTTCATCTGATTCAGGAAACCATAGGTTACTAGTAAAATTGATTGAAGGTTTTGTAGGAGGATATAGAGAGATTTTATTTGAGTCAATTCCATTTGAAATGGTCATATCTCCTGATCTACAATCAATGAAGGTAGTTATCATAGCAAGCCAAGGCCTTCCTAGAATTATTGGGTAACCATTCACAGTATTTTAAGGTTGTAATACCAAAAAGTCAACTAGATATTCCCATGATGAAACTGATATAGGAATATTTTCAATTATTCCTTCTAGTTTGGCAACTGACCTATCAACCATTTCTAATATTATGGATGTAGGATGTAGGTTGTTTAATTATAACCTTTGCATTGTATCCTTTGTCATAACATTGATAGTTGCCCCTAGGTCAATCAAAACATTAGATATTTGCATTGATCCTATGGCTACTATGACTACAAGGCTTCCTAGATCACCATACTTTAGTGGAATAAGCTTTCCTACAAGGAGGTCTGCTAACTTCCCATCTACTTGTATGGTTTTAGGTAACACTTTCTTCTTTCTTCCTAGTTTTCTAATACATAATTCCTGAATAGTTTTGTTGATTAATGGTACATCTTTGATAGCTTGTAGTAAAGGAATTGTGATATTTAAACATTTCAATTCTTGTACCACATCTAATTCTGAAGATATTGGTTCTGACTTTTCAAATTGTTCAAGATATGGTACTTGTTCTGATGAAAAGGAGAAATTATCTTGAGGAAGGTTTACTTTTCTTTCCCATTTTCAAGATTTTGTTGTGGTGATTTTCATGTAGATGGGTCCTCTTGTTTGCTTTCATCGGCTCCCATTTCTACAATAATAGGCGGAGTGGGTTCAGGAAGTGTCTTTCTTGAACGCAATTGGATATTGTCACAGTCAATGACGTTTATCATGGTCATTTCTTTAGGTTCAACCATGTAGACAAGGGCTACCTGTCTAGTGTTATTTGGATTGGCCACAGATTGAGCCAGAAGTGGGGGTTGTTTTACCTATTGTTGTGATTGTTGTTGTCTTCCCTGAGGGTAATTTTGAGCAAGACCAGGCAATAAGTTTTGTTGTTGATTTTGATACCTACGTTGCCCTTGGTATGGTTGATATTGTGGTCCCCATTGTTGTCCTTGCATTTGTGTATGCATCCATGGTGGTTGATTCCATTGTTGATTCATCCATCTAGGTTGAGACCATTCTTGAGATGATGCCCATGGTGGTTGATTCCAAGGTTGTGGTTTTGAATTAGACCATGGCATAGACCAAGGATTATTTCCCCAATTTATGGGAAATCAAGAAGTATTTTGGTATGGGTATTGAGGGAAACTACCCCCTTGTCTTGGTCCTACAAATTTAAGTTCTTCTGTAGGTTGAGATTGTTTCTCTAAGACATTCTTAAGTCCTGGTAACAATTGACATTGATCTATGGGATGTCCTTTGTCACAAATGCTACATATAGCAGATATGGAAGTTTTGTTCAAAGGACACTCATGGAGAGCATGTTTATTCCTACATCTTGGACAATAGATGGCTAAAGGTTTAGTAGATTTGGCCTTTGCATTTAATTCACCTAATGTCATGTTTAGATGCACTAGGATGTCAGTTTTAAGATTGGCAAACTCTTCCATCAATTATTTCAAATCATTTGTGTTATTACCAGTTTTTCTTCTTCTATGTTTTGTACGGGAATAATTTTTGCAAAGTTCCATGATTTCTTCAAGTTCAAGTGTGCTTACATCTCCTTTTCCCATGAGATCCAATACTTCTCTGGATTCATCTTGTAATCCTCTCAAGAATATGGTTTTGCTAAGTTTTGGTTCTACACCTCCACATATTTTATGGACAAAGGCAAATCTATCCAAGTAGTCTTCCAAGGTTTCATCCTCTTCTTGTTTTATCCTAAATAATTCATCCTTTCAATTCTTTACTCGATAATATTCTTGGTATTTCTCCAAAAATACTCTTTCCATTTCATCCCAGGTTTGAATTGAATCAGGTGCTAAGCTCATGAACCATCGTAAGGCTAAGTCTTTTAGCATGGAAGGAAATACTTTGAGTTTTTGGTTATCATTTGTATAGTCATAGGTTTGGCATACAACCTTAAACTTGAATAAAAACTGATCAGGATCCTCAGTCGCAACTCCCCTAAAATTTGGTAATACTGATGGTGAGATGGTTTTCATAGGAGAGTTTTGAGTGGGATTCAATTAGATAGGATACTCAAAGGTTTAAGTAGGGGTGTGGGTATTACCTAGATTAGGAATGTTACTACCCCTATCCACATTTCCTTGTATATCTGCCATGATACATTCCCAATAATAAGTATAGATTTTCCTAAATTGGTTTGATCGTATAGACCTATCAAGAGTAGATGATGATGAACTAACAATTTTCTCTTCTTGTAATTCTCTCTCAAGTGTTTCTATACTTCTTGATGATGATGATTGTGTTTCCAATTCAATATTTTTAAGAATTTCAAATTTAGGTAATTCAAGTATAGGTTCAACCCCTCATTGTGGATATCATCTTCCTATGACTGGTGGGAGGTTTGATCTAATGAATCTACCTCTTTCATATCTTAACCTATTCATACATTCTATTAAATAAAGAACTCCTATTCTAATATCCCAATATCTTAGATACAATCCCAAGCAATGCAACTATTTTCATGTAAATTTGTTGGTTTTGTTTTTGTTGTTTTTGTGGTTTTTGCAACTTCACAAGACAATAATTGAATGACTTATTTGTTCTCTAACAATACCAATTTGTTCCTCGACAATGATGCCAAAAATGATGAGTGTCATTAATGTTCATCATTTAATTCATTTTTCAATCCAAGGTAGCATCCAAGGCTATATACGATAGAGAATGTTGGAATTGTGGCTTAGAAATCAGGGCACTAGGCTACTAAACCAAAACAAGGAATCATAATGTCTTTGTAGAAATAAAACTAAATAGCACACTTGCATAAGGAAAACTAACTAGTTGCAAGAATTGAACTTGTTGAAGAAAAATATGCTAAATTATATTTTCTGGAATTGAAATGATAGAAAAGTAAAGTGCTAAAATTGAAAAGGATAGAAATATAAAATGCTTGGAAAGTTAAATGTTGCTAAACTAAAATAATGAAACATAATTGAAATGCTGAAAATAGAAATGAAATGCTAAAATAATAATGCTTTGACAAAAATGGAAAATACAAGCATGAATGGAAATCAGCTAGCTATGAAGGAGACAAAACATAAACATGTGCAAAAAATGGAGAAATAGGGGAAACATAGTATTTAATCTATTGCAAGAAATGACAAAAAAATAGTAATAAAAACCTATAATTATAGTACAACTTTCCCTCCACCAACCTTGAGAGTGGGCCCTTGCTCCTAGGTCTAGTAGAAGGTTTAAACTCACATAATCCTAAGCTAAATTATGAGATCAAATTGACATGAAAGACTACAAAATAAATTAGTCTAAAAATGTTGCACTTTATTGACTATTTGACTGTTACAACAATTGTTGACTAATTCATAGATTCCTATTCTATTTTCCTATTAGCTTTCAATGAGGGTATATAAGGAGTATTTATATTAAATCCTCCACTTTTCCTACTTACATTTAGGACTTAAAATAGAAATGCTCTATTGTTGCTTGATTCCTTCAATTCTGTAGTCAATAACTAACTTATCCTGAATTAGGATAGAAATATGTTATGGATAGATTCTTGTGTTTTTATACCTCCAAATGATGTGGAAGGTCTTAGAATAGGTCTTAGGAATATTCATCCCAAGTCACCAACTCACCTTTCCTCCTTGGAAATCGGTTAGAAGCTAATTTTGCTTTTGCTGCAGGAATTCCTGCAACTGCTTCGGAACATGTGGTTGATTATTTGTTGTGTGCAAATGCTCTGGTAATTGGTTGTTGGGTTGATCTTCGATGCTTGGACATATTCTCCCTTATCTCCTTTATGTTGAAAAATCAATTTTGACCCTTAATTTGGCATGCAACACCCGTTATTTAGGATTTTACAGCTTGTTGCCTAGATGTTCTAGAGCAGAACCTATAGGTTCTATTACAGCAGGCTGCACAATCTAGATTTGGTGCAGTTTTGACTATCTGGGTGCCACATCATCTTAAAACACTTTCTAAGGGTGGGAGAATTATTCAAAAACCTTGGCATGTTAGTTTTTCAAATTTACACTAAGACCTTCATTCATATTGCTCTTTTCTATGCCTTATTTATGCCTACTAAATACTAAAAATCATGCAAAATTTATGATAAAAATGCAAGAAAATTATCTAAACAACAGAATAGTATTTCTCATCACTTTACTATGCTAACATTAACATTATCATGCACAATAATCAAAGTACTTGGCATTATACTATAACATTTAGACAAAAATGGTAGTTTGTATGTATGATAACACTAAAATAATGAGATATTTTGGTGTCTCATCAAGGGCATTGGCTAGCCAACCCTCCAAGTGCTATGCTTGGGAGGGAAGGGCTACCAATATTTTTAAAACAATTTTCACTATAGACATTGCCCCTTTTGGTACCCTATGCTAATGTAAGCATATGTCACATTTATGTAGGCACACACCCAAGCGCACAAGAGTTGTTGCCATTCCATGAAATATTTTGTATTTAAACAAATATATATATATATATATTGGAGGAAAATAAAAAATATTTTTGAACATATATTTGAAGTACTCAAAGGTAAAATTAGTAAGAGTGTTGAACTATGACCCCTTCAAATTTTATAAAGAATCCATAAATATTGACAATTTATCTATATCTATCATAGTTTTCCCTACACAACCCTTTTGTCAAACATATCCAATTATGATATCCTCTCACATCTATGTAGTAGGAATTTTTTTGAACATTTTTATAACTTTTTCAAGTTGTTTAGAGGTATTTACTAAGCATAAAATCATGCCTATGACTTCTCTAGCACTAGGGGCCTATCTAAAAATTCATCCTCTTTTGACCCAATGGATCATAATTTTGAAAAGTAGCAACAATTGCAATCAAATCCATCATCAACCTCCCACCTTCCACCACAAGGAACCTCCAAGATCAATAGTCACATTTATTGTGGGTATGGCATTCCAAATAAGCGGTTGGTATCTTAAAAGTGGTAACGATGCAAGCTCTAGTTCCAAAGACCTTGAGCTTGATACCCATGCTCTAGGGGAATTCCTAGTAAGGGTAGTTGGCAATAGTGATAGAAGCTCCAAATCCATATGCACTAAGTTCCCCAAAATTAATGGCTCTAGATGCAGATACCTCGAGCTCATCTATAATAAATCCAAACCCCTCCCTCATTCAATGTAGGAGGAAACTTTTTGAATTCTTGTACAATATTTTAAAGCAAGTAAGCCCTAATTTTTTGGTATAAATGGTATTTTTAGCAACATTATAAGAGATAAAAAAACTGCTTAATATTACCTAATATTTGGTCTTGCAAGTTTTTATCCTTTCACTTTCTCCTCTTATGTATAGTTTGGATTTAAACTTTGAGTCATTTTTTTAATAGCATTAAGCCTCTTTTAATATGGCATCTCTATAAAAAAAATTGTGATATATATATATATATATATATATATATATATATATATATATATATATATATATATATATATATATATATATAATTGTGGCTAATTTCGCTCTACCATTTTCTTATGTGTATTTATTTTGCATGTGAATGTTTATGTTAGATTAAGACCATGTTCACTTTATAGCTATTAGCATATGATGAATGTGTTCATTTCATTTTAGTTATGCATAGGAGGAGCTCTTGATTTTTGGTACATCACCTTTGTTAGCTTAGGATTTTATTTTTTGTATTTCTTTCCCCTTTTTCTTTGATAAAGCAATTTAGGAAGGTGTGTTGAAGATCACATTCGATGAGGAGTTGGATTCTATAAAAATCTTGGAGGTTGTATTATGAGTGCATCCCTTGCCCATAGAACTTCTCAACGTTGGAATATATTATATTATTTGGTACATTCCAATGTACCACTTGGGTACATCTTTAGATTAGGAGTTTGCCTTACATTAAGGTTTGAGTATTTACTTTATGCAATGTAATAAATGCACAAGTGTTATAATGTGCAATGATGTAAATGTGCATGTAGTCCACGTGGACATGAGTCATCGGATAGGAATATGAAGAGTCGTGGATAGATGACAGTCCAAGGGACATATATACCTATATATAGGCCTTTGATAGAGTGAAGTAATAGAGGATTTCTAGAGGATTGTTAGAGGATAGTAGAGGATGGTAGAGAGAAGCATATAGAATAGGAAAGTAGATATAATATAGATCTTGCATGAATTTTTGGAGTATTTGAGACCTTCATTATATTACATTGTACTATTTTCATGAGCTTTCCTTAATGGCTATTTTTTGAGGTATTGCAAAAGTTTCTCATATATATTTTCTCATATCATATAGTTAACATTACTTGTTCATTTTAGATCTTGTGGTTGCATTTCCTTAAATATATATCATCAAAATTTAACAGTGCTATCAGAGCACAAGGTAGATTGATAAGAAATAGAGATATCCACAAGCAAGATTGAGAAGAGATAAGAAATCTCAATTTTAGAATTTTTGAAATTGCATTTTGGATAGAGTCTTTCCACAGAGCTACAAAAAAACTCATGAATACTAGGACTTAGCATTGATTCCACTATATTGACAAATCAACTAGTGATGATTCATTTTTACAAGATTTAAAGATTTTCCATTATAGTTTTTCTAATACTTTGTTGTAGAAAATGTTGATTCAAATAAAGTTGAGAAGCTTCCTACAAGATCTAGGAAGAATATATTCTTTGGAATCTATCCAGTACTTGAAGCAACAAGCTAAATATTGAAGATCTTGAAGGCCTAAGGAAAATGTTCCATTGCAAGATTTGCAGATTGAATATTGAGAAGAGTAAAAAAAACAATGGAGGCTTATTGAATGTTGAAGGAATAAGAGACTGAAGGAGAAGAGTCCTAGAGAATATAGGATATTGGAGATCAAGGAGGTTTCCATAGAATATTGAAGACTGCACATTGTAGAGTGAAAGAAAAAAAAAAAGCAACTCTAGAAGGAGGAGACCTAAGAGAAAGGTCCCATTGAAGAACTTCCATATTTGGAAGATTGAAAATTTAATATAAATGACTAGGAAAATTCCTATTGAATATTTCAAAATATACAAAAGTTTTTTGACCCAAGAGAAGAGGTCTCAAGAAAAATTGGAAGGAGAAAGAAAGACAAAGCTAGGAAAGCCCATTGGAGAAGATTGCTAGCAAGGAGATGTTCCTAATAAAAGGATTTGGGACAATTTTTGCCATCCAACAACAAGCCCAAAAAGGAAGAAGTATTTGGATAGAATTTTACCAAATTTTGGAAGATATTTTATGAAGAGCTCAAGACATTCAGATTTTTGAGAAGAAGGCCAATAAATAGGTCAGTATTGAAGACAAAATTTGACAAGGAGGTTTAAGGATAAGGAGCTAGAAGAGACCGCAAAATTTGAGAGATTTGAAGATTTTCGTTGAAGGATTGAAGGCTTATTTGCGGAAGAAGAGATTTGCTATTTTTTCAGCATAAATTCAAGATATTAAAGACAATATTTTGAAGAAGAAATTAGCTGCATTAGAATCTGAAAATTTTAGATATAAGGGCAGAAATCTAGGCAGCACTAATAGTTGTAAATTCCAGGGTCCTAGAATAGCAAGTTGAAGGAAAATAGGTAGCATTGGAAGTTACAAATAGAGGATTTTAGAGCAACAAAGCACAAGGAGTTGAAGCTACAAAGTTTACAAATATAGGGCAGCAAACAAGTGAACCAAATCACCAAATAAGATTTCTACAAGAAGTTCAAAATAAATTTTGATAATTGGTGTTATTAAAGTTTCTTATTCAAGTACTTTTTAAGTTTCATGAAAACACCATATTAAATTTATTAAAGGTAGCAATAAGGAGTTTGAGTTTAAAAGTTTTCAAGTTAAGTAAGGAGGTAGCTTATCATCTTGAAACCTACAAAATACATCAACACAAGTTAGCGTTATAAGTTTCTTAAAATGAGCAATAAGGAGAAATAGATAGTGCTTAATATAAGTTATTCCTAAGAGCTATCAAAGTGCATTGATATTAATCAAGAGAAGGAAGAATAGTGGATAAGAGTAAGGTTGAGTTAGAGTGTCAAAAGATACCATTAATCACAAGTAAAGCTGCAGCAAGTCTTGGTGAAGAGAAACCGCAAAAGGAGCACTACAACCACCAAGAAATAAATAAGATGCCACCATACCAAAGACAAGAAGGGAAGCTAAAAAAAGATACTAAAATGGTCTCAAAATTATGGTGCAATAAAGGTATTCTTATAACATATTTATTTCTAGTTTATAATAGCACCATATTTATCTTCTCTAAAGTAGCAAAAGGAAGACAAAAATTGAAGTGTCTTAAGACACCAAAGAGGCACATAAATTGCAGTCATTAGTGGTAGCATTATCAAGTTTAAATAAGTTACGAATTGAAGGAAAAAGAATCAACTAAAGGCTTAAATTTATCTTGTTCAAGGTGTATAAAGATACCAAATAGGGTACCATAGTTGCAAGAAGGCATTGCCCATAATGAAAAGATACCTATAGCAAGAGAGTTGCAACAAGAGACGAAGACTAAGCAAGGATGAAGGTGCAAGTAGCAAGGAAAATAACACAAATAATAAGTGTTATCCAAGAAGAATATGAGAGAAGCTTGGTTGAATAGCCACCAAGGAAAGGAGCATAAAAACACCACCAAACAAGGATCCACCTTTGTTGGATAGGAGCCACCACCATACATTGGAGATCAAGAAGCACATTTTTGTTACAAGAGAAGACCAAACAACTTGCAAGGAGTTGGAAAATACGTTAAAGAATAGAAGGGAATGTTGAGCACTAGGTTACATGTAGAGAAGAAGTTGCCACTTTTCATAGTGAATAAAGGAATCATATGACATTTGGAACAAAGGAGAAGAGAACCAATGAATTCTTAGTAATGCCTTAGGAGGAAATATATACTTCAAGTTTGAAATAATGCCTAGGCTTGCACCACCTAATATCAACAATTCTTAGTAACATCCCATACAAGAAGGGTTATGCACAGTGGTAAATATTCACAAATTGGGTGAATATTAGGATTTTCAAATTTATAAATTAGTGAATATGATGACCCTTGACGTCGGCCCATGATCAAATTTTTCTTAGGTCAATTCACCACAATATATATCCAAACATAGGCATATTTGTACTCGTTGGAAAGCTCTTTTTGAGCCTATATAATGGTGGTATTTTTATGAAGTTATAAGGTAATTTAATAGGTCAAAATTTACCCCAAATATGACCTTAATTTTTAAGGCTTTAAATGCCCTAAATTTTGGTGTGAAGATGATTGATTTAATTTTCTTAGGATTTGCATTGATTATTATTAGGATTCACAATCATTTTACAAGTACATTTCGAGTCCAGCCCCTTATGCATAAACCTGCATACAAGCAAGGGGGAAATAAATCATCATTATTTCAACTTCTGAAGGTTGAAATAACACCTACACCACCTAAATCAATGCCTTCAAAATATTACAACATCTCTACACCACCTAACAATGAAGAATGATGTTTAATAGCAATGTAAATGCCATGTGGAATGCAATCCAAAGGGGTATAGTGAAGTACTAATAGCCCAATCCTAAAGAGTGCACGTATATCAAGCTTCCAAGGTCATAGAGCATTGAAGCAGAGAAGAGAACAATCTAAAGTAAAGAAGTGTACCATAGAAAGAGGTAAAATTAATACAGTAGTCTCATACCTTGAAGTTTGAGGAGAATACAACATTCAAATAGTTTGAAAGTGCAATTAAAGGAGAAGATAATAAACACAAAGGACCTCACATAAAAGGTATATTGACATTCAATTAATATTTGTTTTCCATCAAGTTCAAGGAGACATAAGGTCTATTATTCCTACGGTTAAGTTTAACTAATCATTGCATGGAGATATAAGGAAATTACAACCTTATATAATTTATTGATGGATTAGAAAAGCAATTAAAGTAAGTAGATTATAACTTTTAGAGCTTTTTCAAAATTGCATTATTTGAGATTCAAGTATCAAAATATTTGCAAATGATTAAACTAGGAGAGTAAGGTTTTCTACCTTGACATTGAAGCATTATTTTACAAATAAATATTATTTTATAAATTTATAATTAGGGAGATATAAGGAGTTCAACACCAAATGTATTATCTTGAAATTTAGAAACCATATCATTGAGAATTGAAGGATATAGGAAGCAAAACATAGAATTGCTTGAAATTTGGAAATTATTCTCCTATACAAATTGAAGGGATAAAAAAATCCAACTATAGAGTCTTAAAGATAGAACATTATCAAATTGAAAGTGCATTAAAATATCAATAGGGAGAAATAAGGTGAAAAATATGAGTTGGAAATTATACTAAAATTATCATAAAAAAAGGCTCGATATGTAGACCAATTGGTTCAGCAAAACCCCATAAGGGGGGCAGAGGTCCAAGGTTCAAATATTGAGCCTTTTCGGATTGAATGCTTGTCCCTTTCCTAGTGCATTCAATGGTGTAAAAGGTTTAAAATGATTATGACATGGTGGTTATAGGGGAGGACTCCATGAGTACTGTATGGAAGCTTTCGAACGAACATCACAAAATACTATGGTGGCCATAAAATACGGACAACATACCTGGATCATTGTGGCGACTACTAATTCCATCATGTAAAATTAAAAACAAATTATCATCAAAACATTAAGGATTCAACTCAAAAAGAAAGTTAAAGAAATCTAAGCAGTTTATCAATATCATAGTACATTCAAAACACTTTGGAGATATAAGGGGTTTTACAAAACTTAAGAATTGAAAAGGTATTATCAAATACTCAAAATACTAGGGAGCTAAAAGGAATACTACCTAGAGATTTGAAAGATTACAAATAAAAAATTACAAAGCATAATACAAAGTTGAAGAATTGGAAAGATAGTATTTGATCATATACTTAAAACACTAGGGAGTCATAAGGTAGTCAACCTCAATAGTTTTTTGAAATATTCTATCAAAAATTTCAATATCAAATACTAAAGAGCTAAAAGAAATTATATTTATTGATCATATACTACAAGAATTAAAGGTTAGAATCTAGAAGTTTGAAAATATTGGGAGACATAAGGAATACTACAATTTCTTAAGATAATGGATAAATTAGCAAGAGGAACATATCATCACAAGATACACTATGAAAAGAATTAAGATCAAAATCCATCCAATATACCATATCAAAGATGCAAAATTACTTCAAGCACAAACACTTTTGCAGGTCAAAATGAAAAGAACATTTGGTATATTGATTCTAGTGCAAGTCATCACATGACATGAAATTTACAATGGTTTTATTGCCTTGAAGTTACTAACAATTTCAAGTTGAAAATTACATATGGAAAAACCTATCTTATACATGGATATGGGTGTGTAACACCTAGTCCAACATTTCTAAATTTCTTGTTACATGATGTAATGTATGTTCCTGGATTAACATCTAATCTTATTTCAATAGCCAATTGGGTAGAGAGCAAAAGGATGGTTGATTTTAGATACATAAATGGAGTCAATATGTATCTCATCATAAATCAAAATGAGATAGAATCTACTGGATCAATCCACAAAGATATATGCTCTAGATTCAATTGATATTTCAAAAGATATTGTTGTATTTCAAGACAACACTAATACATTTTTTTAGGAACGGATTGCAAAAAATGGAAAACCTATATTTCATAAAAGTTGATAGGGGAATAGAAGATTCAAAATGAGAAATATGAGAGAACAAAAAAACCATAGATTAGTTGACCATCTACAAATTAAATAACCTGCACAAGATGAAGAACATTTGAAAGATGAAGATCCATATTGAATATTAAAGTCTTCAATACCCAAATAATGTAATACAAGGAGGTGTTGGAATATATTACATTATTTGGTACATGCCAATGTACCACATTGGGTACATATTTATATGAGGAGTTTACCTTATATTAATATTTGAGTTTACTTTATAAAATGTAATAAATGCACAAGTGTTAGAATGTGTAATGATGTAAATGTGCATGTAGTCCACATGTACATGAGTCATAGGATAGGAATATGAAGAGTCATGGGTAGATGAAAGGCCAAGGGATATATCTCCCTATATAGGCCTTTGATAGAGTGAAGTAATAGAGGATCATTAGAGGATTGTTAGAGGATAGTAGAGAATGGTAGAGAGAAGCATATAGAATAGGAAACTAGATACAATGTAGATCTTGCATGAATTTTTGGAGTATTTGAGACCTCCATTATATTACATTGTACTATTTTCATGAGATTTCATTAATGGTTATTTTATGAGTTATTGCAGAAGTTTCTCATATATTTTTCATGCATATTATAATACCATTATCATATAATTAACATTGCTTGCTCATTTTAGATCTTGTGGTTGCATTTCCTTAAATATATATCATCAAAAGCTAACATTCAATTGTGTTGCTCAACGTGAGACACAAGTGTTGGGTGCACCTAATTACTACCACAGGTATTACTGAACATTCTGAGTGGACAATAATACCCAAATACATGATGCCTTTAGGTCAAGGTTATGAGACTAACCCTCAAGAATAAAATATTACAAAATCACCTTTTTCAAGGTTTATATGTTGCTAAAGGAAAAATATTATCAATACAAGCACAAAAGTTAGTCATGGCCTCAAAATAAGCTTAATGACCATATATTCCAACATATCTCCTTTTAAAGAAGAAACCTATAAATCTTAAAATATCATTGAGCATGGATCATGATTGCAAAATTCAATGAATCAATGAGTAGATTGTAATCCTAAGAAGATTTTATAGGGATTTCTATCTTAGATATTAATACTTCATAGCCCAAAGGATAATGCAAAAGAAGAAGGATGAGGAGAATGTTTATGTGTAGATAGCTATATTGAGCCAAGGAGCTAGGAATAATTAATCGAGCATTGAATATTTATGAAGAATAGATAGAATCTAGATAAATTTAATATAATTTCAAATGTAAATAGATATAACTATGAAATAGGCTGGCATTTATGTTGTTATGAAGGAATTTTAGTTTCTAGATTTAGATTTAGGCCAATTTTATGATCTATAAATAAGTGCCTTAGAGAACATACAAATCTCTTCCACAAACTTCAACTTATGTACATATTTGTAATAGATAATTCTTACTATAAGGTATAGAGCTAGAGTTGGTGAGGCTAAGATGATGTGGAATGGTTCCCCTGCTATGGAGTCCTACTATTTTTGTTCCTATAGGGTTGGAGCACCGGGATTGGTGTTCTTGGAGCTTGTGATGCTTTTGGAGAGTTTTTTCTAAATCTCCCATTTTTTTGGGAGATATTTTTGGATTTTTAGTTTGTTGCAAGGGAGATCTATTTGGTTTTTTGCTTGTGTTTTCTAGGGAGTTGTTCATGGTTATCTAGAATATTTTTGGGGAGATCTATCTAGATCAAATAATTATGGTTTCTAGGGAGATATATCTAGTTCTCTCATCTGTGAATCTCACCTTGAGCAGGGAAATTGATCTTTTCTTGACTTGGTTTCTAGGTAAGTTGCATGGAGGTTGTTGTTTGCTGGGACATATCTAGATTATCAATTTTAGCCATGCTTTGGATACCGTTAGACCCTATATCTACTCTATTAATGATCTTGGATCATATTTTTTATCCTAAGAGGCTCATGCAGGCTTTCCTTCCCATGGATTTCAAGATGGGTGGGGAAAAGATTCACATTGATAATGTTGTTGTAAACAAGGTTTCTATGGATTGCAATTTCTATGTTGAGCCAAGGCTAGTATTTTTATGAATACTATTTTGGATTATGCACAGCTTTTGCAAATTTTATTTCTTATTGACCTGGTACTAGTTTGGAGAATGGAAAAAAAAATATTAGCCTTTGAGAGCTTGTTCCTAGTGGGTAATGGTTTTGTTGGTGAATCTGGTGATTCTCTGCATGGATTGGTGAATCTAATGGCTTTTGTGTAGGATATATGCAAGGTCCATTTACTTTTGGCTGATACAAATAGAATTTTGGATTAGAGTGTATGTCTCTCAAAATCTAGCCTTTGTATCAGGTTTTTCTTAGTAGATACTCTAATTTTTTCTTTGTTTGGAATGGACTCTAGTCTACTTTTGGTGGATATTCTTGGGGGGTTTCTATAGTGATTTACTTTCCTGAATGGACTATTTTTGCAATATTTTCAACTGATAGAAATAAACTTTTGGATTGGAGCATATTTCCCTCAAATTCTAGCATTGGAAATGGGCTCTTTGGGGATAGATATTTTCATTTTGACTTGGTTTGAGGTGGATCCTAGTCCACAGTTGCTAGATATTCCTAGGTTTTCTTCCTTGGGGATCCCTAGTATGGTTGTTTTCCAGGACTGCATGCTCTTCTACAATCTTGAATTCCCGCTTTAACTAGTTTTCTAGCTCAAAGGATCTAGACCTATCTCATGTTTTTATGTTTTTGGCTCCCTCCGAGTTTAAGCTTGTCCAATGTAGGATTGGCTATCTCTTTTAAATTTATTTTTTTCCAGATTCTTTTCCTTGGAAGTAATGTTTTATTTTGAATTCAAAACTGGGTGGGGTTCTTTGAATGTTGATGAGGACCAATTTGACCTTAATGGACAAGCTTCTTTTCATTTGATTTTAATTTACAGAGGGCTCTAGTTAATTTTTGAAATTATAATTAATGTATTTTTTGTGTTTTGGATGGATATATTCTTGTATTTCTCACCCTTTCTTTGGCCATCGTGATCGGATCCTAGAATTTCAGTGTCTTTATTTTTAAATCTTCACACTTGGATTCTTTAGAGGTTGTTGAATCTTTTCTCAATATTCGAGTCTATTTTAATATTTTTAGCTGTAGTGTTTTTATCTTTAGAGATTATATCCTATCTTTTGGATATTGACTCATTGTTGGATACCTTTGTATCTCCGTTGGATCTTCATCTTTGTTTTTGTTGTAAAAGGTTTGGAAATCCTCAAAAAGCCTCTATAAAAGGTTTGGGGACCCTTTCAAAATCCCTTCATCTCTTTGGTGCTTCATCTGTGTATATCTTAGGATTGTTCTTTTGAGGATAATTTTAGTTGTAAACAGTTTGGGGTCCTTTCAAAACCCTTTTTTCAACCAATAAAAAAAAACATTACCATAATATGGATCCATTTTTCACTAGAATTATAATATATTAATGATCAATCTATAAGCCTTTCTATTTTATTATGATTATACAAAGGTGCTAGTCCCTTTATAATTATATATTTCTTAATATACCTTTTATATTTGGAGTAATAATCATCGAGATTGTGACTTATTCATTTGGTACTTTCTATTTTGTCAGTCATTTTACAATTGAGCATTTTGAGAAATGTGAATATGAAAGCAAGAAATTTTAATTTCCTGTTTCATTTTTGTGTATAAATATTTAGAATTTGGTCCATTTGCAATTGTATGTTGACTAAGGTACCTCTTATAATTTGAGTACTAGTCCCTGTTATTCCTCTTGTACCATGATGTTAGCATAAATATTTGCTTAGTTGTTCTAATTTTGGTGTAAATGGTCGTATCTATCTTACATCTTGTGATTTGCTAAGAGTATCTTGTACATTATAATTATTTTAAATGTTAGTGTAGCTTTATTTCTTTTTGCTTCAAAGAAATCATTATACATTAGGATTTATAAAACCATCCATCCAAGAAGGTTGTATGGGATATAATTTAGACTTTTAATATATTGATTAGGGCACAATAAATGGTATAAAAATCAAACTATCATCAGTCACTTAATAGCTACTAATTGGATTCTTAACTATAAATATAGTACCACTCATTATGAAACTAGGTATGTCATAAGAGATCCCATTATTTTTTAAGGTCATGTAAATGTATATTGGGCCAAATATCCAAATTAATGGAAATCCACTTCAAGGTACATTTATTTATCTTGATTATAGACCATTTTGTTTATGTTTTATGAAGTAATGATAATCATGATAGTGAATATTCAATGTGGGATATGATGTCATTTAAGCAATTGCATATTCCTCTAAAGGGTCCCATCACTTGTTTTTGTGATAACCAAATAATAATTTACTCAAATTTCCATCTAGTAGAGCATCAAAAAACCAAGTATACTAAGTCATGGAAGCATAAATTTTAGTAGACTCACTCTTGAGGTTTTCTTCTATTAATTCATGTGGTTTAAGTGGACTAGATCACAAATATATATTTTAAGGTTATATTTAAGTTTACTTTACTCAATCAAAAAAGCATATTGGCATGAGAGAGCTTCCATTTATATAGAATAATATCTTCTGTTTTTGGAAGCTTAGTTTAAACTAATGGTGAATATTGAAATGTATAATCATTTGGGCATTATCTTAAACCAACATTGTATAGTGAAATATACTCTATAAGCCTATAAACCTCTCAATCCATAGTGATGGAGAATGAGATATGAACCCTATATAATTTAATTTAACAAAATTATGTTGGTTTATCATATATTTAAAAGTATTTATAATCCATTCCTTGTCAATCCATTATATTCATGCATGGTTATTTTTTATTATTAATGATTGGTGCTTAAAGGTAACTTTCCCATCATCTCATGTTATTTTATTACCTTTTATTATTTTTATTTTTCTTATGCCAAGATATAGATAATATATTGATTTTATTCATTCATTTTGAATATCATGATCTTCTAGGAAAAAGAAAAAAAGTATTTCTTTTAAAACATGAAGGTACAAGTAATCCTTCCATAACTAATATTTATGATCTTTTATTCCTATGCAATAAATACATACATGCAAAAAAATGATGGACAATCCAAAAAATGTAGATACATTATAATTAGAAAATATTTTCATAATTAACACAATGGCATAAACAATGAATACTCTTCCTTTACTTTTCAACCTTATTTTTCTCTCATCCTCAAAGCAGATACATAAAAGTAACACAAACATAAAATATATTTTATTCTAGATAATACATTACTATTTTTTTTGCTGGAGAAAAAGGGGTTGCACTCAGGTCCCCCACCCTTGATAAATCATAACTCTCTCCTTTAGAGTTTAAGAGTTTACAAATAAATTCAATCTGTTAGCATATATGTCATTGTCATTACATTATTTGCAAAAGGGTAGCGCTCGTAGGCGCTCTCTAGGTTGGTTTATTAACCACCAAGTTGGTTAGATAAACCAACTCATAACCACATTGTAACATTTATATTGATATCAATCAGAATGAATGAAGTGCTTCATCAATTTCTATATGGCATCAAATCTAGGACGTAGACAAGACTACCAGCCAACGAGACTGGAGGACCCTGACGGACGCGAGACTGACGAACACAGACAGAGGACAGACTACCAACCAACGAGACTGGAGACACTGACGGACATGAGATTTATGAACGTAGACAAAGGACAGACTACCCGCCAACAAGACTGAAGGCACATACACAGAGGAGAGCAGATCGGACACGTGAGGCACGTAGACAGAGGAAACACTAATGGACGTAGATAGAGTAGATCGGGCACGTGGGTCGACGGTGGATGGTTGTGGAGGCAAAAGGGTGGGGTGGTTGCCCGAAGGCAACCGAAAGCTATAGTAGCTTTCCACGTTTTTAAAGACCCCCACAGTGGCAGCATAGGCCATGTGGGATTAAAGATTTTTTTCCCTTCTCCGGCCCCGATGCTGCTAACACATGCCTGGTCCATGCTTGTTCTCATCGGGCCCTCTGGCTCCCGTGGTAAGCGCGGTGATTGTTAGGCGGTAGGTCACGGTTTCAAGTCCCTTCGGGAGATATACTGTTTTTGGATGCAATGTGATGGCGGGTGGTATTTTTGATGCCCCATGCATGTTGTGATGGTGGGTGGCATTTTTGACGCTCCGTCGTGCATTGTTGACGCCCGAACATGCCCAGTTGACGCCCGAAAGTGGTCATTTGACGCCTGTGCAGTCCAATGACGCCTTGAAGGCTCCAAAATTTTTTTGGGGTTTTAGGTACCATTTTTTTCTCTCCTTGTCTATTTTGCAATTCGAAGGGGGGAGATCTCAGTCTTCACATGATTCATTTGCAAAATTGTAAGATAAAGGGGGGAAATCAAACCATTTGGCAGAATAATTGCTAGATTTGTAATAGGTGCTTAAATTTGTGGGCATTTGTGATTGTTTCTTTTGCATTTAAATATTCTTTTTTCTTGCATTAACAATCATAAATTAAAAAAATATAAGACCCCAAATTTATACCCTATTTGTGCAATTTATTGCACAGTAGCGTTCGGTATTTGAGATACCTCTGGTCCACACTTACAGGTAATGTTGTCGTGCTTTGGACTACTGTATTCGCCGCCTAATATAGCTGCAACAATGACGTCTGAGCTTGTTCTCTATTAATCATCGGGGAGAAATAAGGCAAACCAATTTTTTTCCCATTTCATACCCACATCGTGATTGTTGTTAGGCGTAAATCTTGACGAAAGTTTTTTTTCCAAAGTGTTTAGGGGAAGTTACGCCCCACGCATGAGGAATAAAACTTTCTATGGTAGGTGTCATTAACAACACGATGCCCTTTCAGTATCACCTATGTTCAATATATTGTGCTTCTCATATGTACTTATAGTCTCCCTCACGTAAGGGTGGGTACATATTGAGTAGTATATTGTTCCTATATACCTATAGTCTCCCTCACGTAAGGGCGGGTATATATTGAATGGTTACGATATAAATATCTGGCAGGTATAAAGAAAGGGAGACCAATTGGTGATATAAGGAACCTTCATAATGGCCACAATTCATAAGTATCTCTCAGATTCACAATTGTTGAAAGGTCCTAACTTTGTTCCATGGAAAACAAAGATGAAAGCCATTCTTCAGTTGGAAGATTTATGGGATGTAGTGACTGGCACTGCAAAATGCCCTCAGACAATAGGAACAGATCAAGATGCTTGGGATAAGAAAGACAAGAAGAGTCTCGTGTTTATCTTGCTTGCTACTACAGATGAGGTGCAACCTCATATTTGTGATGCAAAAACTAGTAAGATAGCTTGGGATGCCTTGATCACAGTATATGAAGGAAAGAATCAATCCACTATTCTACACCTTCAAACTCAACTACATAATCTCAGTATGAATTCTGGGGAAACAGTTGATATATTCCTTTGCAGAGTGGCTGACTTGAAAGCCAAATTGAATGCCATGGGAAAACCAGTGGATGATGATATCTTGAACTCTGTCATCTTGAGAGCATTGCCAAATTCCTACAAGATGTTGATCACTTCTCTCAATGTTTCTGGTAGACAAGTATCATTTGTGGAGCTGGTAAATTTGCTTCAGACTGAGGAGGCAACTCAGGTCCAGAAAGATGATGTGCCAGATAATGCTCTTTCCACACAACAAAGTGGTAAAAAACAAGGTCAGTTTCAAAAAGGGGGTCCTTCTTCCAAAGGAAAAGGGAAGCAAAATCAGCAGAAGGATACAAAATATTGCAAGATTTGTGATATGAATAACCATGACACCAACAGGTGTTGGTTCAAAAACAAGCAACAAAATGATAGAGGTCCTCAGAAGAAGGGCAAAAACAAACAGAAATACAACAAACATAAGCAACCTAAAGGCCATGTTGCTTATGCTGACTCCAACTCAGACTCAGATTCTCCTGGGTCCGATTCAAATTCTGACTCTGAAAGAGCACACAAGGTGCTCATGACCCATACTTCGTCTTCCCAGATAGATGTTGTATGGTATATTGATTCAGGAGCTAGCAAACACATGACTGGGGACAAATCATGGTTTGATACTTTTGTGGAGAAAGAGGGTAAGCCAGTCACAATTGCTGACAATCAAGTCTATCAAGTAAAGGGAGAAGGGGATATTTTTGTGTCCCTTCCTGATGGTAATTGTCAAATTGAGAAGGTTCTCTATGTTCCAGGTTTAGCCAATAATCTGCTCTCAGTCACACAAATGTTGGATAGAAACATGGATGTCATGTTTCGAGTTGTCAAAGGCAAGAAGAGATGTTTTATCACCCACAGTGGTAAACATGTTGCAACCGGATCCTACAAACATGGCTTGTTCATTCTAGATGCACTTTCAACTCCTCATGTTGCTCTGGCTGCAACTACAAAGGAGGCCACCTCTCTCTGGCATAGACGTTATGGGCACCTCAGTTCTGGATATTTGCTTGAATTACACAAATATGGGATGGTGAAAGGTCTTCCACCACTCTCATCTATCTTACCAGTTTGCTCGGATTGCTTAGCAGGGAAGCAACACAGAGTACCTTTTGAAGCTAGCTCCTCTCGAGCTACAAACCCTTTAGAGCTGGTACATACCGATCTGTGTGGTCCTATGCCAACCAGCTATGGTGGGAAGAAGTATTTTCAACTATTTGTTGATGATTACTCATGAAAGATGTGGGTTTTCTTTCTTCAGTTGAAATCAGAAGCATTTCTCTACTTTCAACAATTCAAGAAACTTGTCGAGAAGGAGTCGGGTTGTTTGATAAAAACCCTCCGCTCAGATCGAGGGGGGAATACACCTCTGAAGAGTTTTTAGAGTTTCTTAAGAAACATGGGATCAAAAGACAACTGACTACAGCCTATACACCTCAACAGAATGGAGTTGCAGAAAGGAGAAATCGTTCCATTATGGAAATGGTTCGATGTATGCTAAAGGGAGCACATCTTGAGGATCAATATTGGGCAGAAGTAGTAAACACAACATTATACCTCCTAAATAGAGCACCCACTAGAGCTCTACAAGGGAAAACACCACAAGGAGCTTGGAGTGGTAAGAAACCTTCCATTTCTCATCTAAGGGTGTTTGGATGTAAAGCATTCATGCACATTCCAAAACAGAAAAGGAGGAAGTTGGATGAGAAAACCCTGTAGTGTATCTTTCTTGGCTATGATGAGTATTCAAAAGGTTATCGATTGATTGATCCTAAGACCAAGAAGACACATGTAAGTAGAGATGTTGTATTTGATGAAGCTTTCACATCAAAAGACACATCCACAACTGTATACCTAGATGAAGAAGAACCTAAGAAGGAGGTTCAACTTCCACAACAACAACAGAAAGTCCCAAAATGGTATACTAGCACTTTGAGAGATGCTAAGTTGAATTCCCTTCCAGATCTATCTCTAGATAGGCCATGTACTCGCAGTATGACTCAACAAATGAGAGCAGAGGAATCTACTTCAGAGGTTGACGAACTTTGTCAACACTTTGATGATTTGTCAGTGGGTACAAAAAATGATAGAGAAGAAGATGAGGATGAAGAAAAGATTTATATGTCTACATTGAATGCAAATGAACCCACAACGGTTCAATATGCACTTGATAAACCATAGTGGAAAGAGGCCATGGATGTAGAACATAAGTCTCTCATAAAAAATAATACTTGGAAGTTAGTCGATCTGCCAACAGGAAAGAAACCCATAGGCTGCAAATGGGTGTTCAAAGTGAAGTATAAGGCAGATGGATCTATTGATAAGCATAAATCCCGACTTGTTGCAAAGGGATATGCTCAAAAAGAAGGCATAGACTATGAAGAGACTTTTGCCCCTACTGCAAAAATGACTACCATTCGAGTACTTTGTGCCATGGGAGCTCAGTTTGGGTGGAAGTTGCATCAGATGGATGTTAAAAGTGCCTTCTTGAATGGTGACTTACAGGAAGAAGTATACATGACTCAACCAGAAGGATTCGTGGTCGAGGGGCAAGAACAAAAAGTATGCAAGTTGATCAAATCCTTGTATGGGCTAAAACAAGCTCCTCGAGCTTGGTATATCAAGATAGACAGTCACCTTGTGCAACATGGATTCAAAAGAAGTCCTTCAGATGCAAATCTCTATATTAAGAAAAATGGTTCTGATATAGTGATCCTTGTACTTTATGTAGACGATCTGATCATAACAGGAAGCTCGAAAAGAATGATTGACTTAGTGAAAAATGATTTGAAGCAATCATTTGAAATGACAGATCTAGGACTTCTGCACTATTGTCTTGGTTTAGAAGTTACTCAGGAAAGATTTCATATTAGAGTAACACAAAAGAAATATGCCAAGACTTTAGTAGAAAAATATCGGATGACTAACTGTAAGTCAAAAGCAACTCCAATGGAGCAAGGACTTAAGTTATCACGATATGATGAATCACCTCAGGTAGATGGTACTCTCTATCGCCAATTGATTGGGAGTCTCCTATATCTGACAAATACCAGGCCAGATCTCAGTTTTGCTGTGGGATATCTTTCAAGGTTCATGCAAGAGCCTAAGATGAGTCACTGGAAAGCAGCAAAAAGAGTTCTTCATTATGTTCGTGGTAGTACAAATTATGGTCTGGAATACAAAAAGAATAATAAGTTTTTCTTACTAGGATACACGGACTCGGATTATGTTGGATCCATTGATGATCGTAAATCCACTTCTGGATATGTTTTTCATCTAGGATCTGGACCTGTCTCATGGCACAGTAAGAAGCAACATGTGGTTGCTTTATCTTCTACAGAAGTAGAATATCGTGCAGCCAGTGAAGCAATCTGCGAGATAATGTGGTTAAGTCGCATTCTTACAAACATGGGTCTTCCAAAGAATCTTCCTCTTCATTTGTTTTGCGACAATCAAGGTGTTTTGAATCTTGTCAAAAATCCAATTTTTCATGAACGTACCAAACATGTTGATACCGGATGTCATTTCATTCGAGATGAAGTTCCCAAGCACCATATACAACTTCAATACATTCCTACTGATGCGCAAGTTGCCGATATCTTTACCAAAGCACTTGGGCGTATCAAATATGAAAAGTTTCGAGATACTATTGGAATTTGCCAATAATGTAATAAGGGGGGATGTTAGCATATATGTCATTTTCATTACATTATTTGCAAAAGGGTAGCGCTCGTAGGCGCTCTCTAGGTTGGTTTATTAACCACCAAGTTGGTTAGATAAACCAACTCATAACCACATTGTAACCTTTATATTGATATCAATCAGAATGAATGAAGTGCTTCGTCAATCAATACAATCCTCATCTCAATTGAGTTGCTATAGCTAGATACCTACATATATTTTTCATAAAAGGTTTGAATTCTTGATTTTCATTTTCTATATTTTCTTTAATTTTATTTGCAAATACAAATATTCCAAATTTCAACATCCTCCTTCTTGACATTTTTCTACAACATACTTCATAATACCAAACTCCACATCTCCTATATATGCACTAGATCTTAGTAGAGTAATATTTCCAAAACTTCACAATATCATAGTCCTTTGTACTAGATCTAGATTGTTATTTTCCATCTTGAAGCATAAGTGCAATCACAAGAACTTTAAGAAATAGTTTATATGAAAACACATTAATGTTATAAAGTAAAATAAATATTACCAATGAAAAACATTAAAGTAAATCTTAATCATTATTTTATTCAAACAATCAACATTTTATTATCAACTTCAACTAAACTTACTACTTCCTCTAACCATGGAAAAGAGAATTCAACTTCATGATCCTCTATTAAAACCCCTCTATTGTATAGCCTATATGTACATTTATTCCCTTCCCTTAACGTATGTGTAAACTTGATTTCTTCAAACTTTGTAGCAAGGTCTTGTATTTCCACAATGATCTCTTATATGTTCCATGGAGTCTTTGCTTTCCTCAAAATTGCAATTACTATTGTTAGTGAATTGCATTCCATCCATATTTTATTCCCTATTCATTTGTCTACATATATTTAACCCTTTTAAAACCTTACAATATTTTGCTTCAGTATTTGTCTTAAATTATGTTGGAAATTTTGAGTAGTTGTGTTGTCATTGATGTCAAGAGTCAGTGTTAGTGATCAGTGTAGGACTTGGCAAAAGGAGGGTTAAAATATTTATATTTTAAGCCCAAGAGATTTGGTTTAAGAGCTTCACATGATTGGTCAAAAGGATGGTTAAATACCTTGAAGGAAAGGGATACCTAGGCCTAAAGGAAATAATATTATAATATTTATTATTATAATATTAAAGGAGGTCAGATAAGGTCTAAGGGTGAAAGAGAAAAATACCTAGGCCCAAAGGAAATAATATTATAATATTTTTTATTATAATATTAAAGGTTAAAAATAAAGCCTAAGGTCATTTATAAATTATTTATAATATTTATATTATAAATTAATTTATAAAATAATATTATTTAAACCCTAAGTTAGGGTGGGCGCAAAATTGTTTAATATTTCTTCCTCCCCGTCGACGTTCGAAGGTGCTTGGCATATGGTATAAATACCATAAGACTTGCCAACAAAATGCAAGTCTCCGATTTTGATGAATGTGCGAAAAAGGAAAAGGTTTATTGATTCAAAATTCGTGAGCATAAGACAAAGAGGATATTATTTTTTTAAGGCACCCAAAAATCATGACGGATAATTTGACCAAGGCTTAAAGCCTTGTCACCAACCAACTGGTTGGGCTAGTGGCAAGTGGTCGGTGTGTAAGGCACAGGGAGAGCGGAGGTTCCGCGTTCGAGTCTCGATGGCTACGAAGGGGTAAAGTTTTAATTTTTGTTTTGGTGTCGAATCGAAGGTACTAAGCGCATGAGGCACTTTTCCCTCCCAAGTGAGCACCTAGCTCATGCGGCGATTAGGTCGCGGCTAGGGCGCTGGCGACAGCACGACTTGGGATCGAATCCCACCGAGGAGCATGCAAAGGTACTTTAATTTTTGTTTGTTTATGTTGAGCGCGTGGTCTAAGGTTGCATAGTGAGCGCCTAGGGAGATATAAGGAGGTTAAGGTAAAATTTATTTTTACCTTAGTTAAAGGTGGTAAATGTTTTAATTTTAATTTAAAAGTGAATTGCATTATTTCTGGATTGTGATGTCAATTATTTTTGAAATGCAATTTTTGAGTAGGGAGACATAAGTAAGAAATTTGGATTAATCTATGCATTAAATTTTTGAAGGAGGTTATAGTGAAATTGAGTAATTGGAATCTTTGTTTGAGAAGTTTGGAGATTATAAGGTGTACTTGAGACTTGATAATTTTTGTATAGTGAATTAATTTTTGAGGAGAATATTTGTGGAGATTTTGAGATAGATTGTTGCTATCTAACATTGAGATTGGCAAAGAAGATTTGATTGTGATTGAGACAGGTTTTGAAGACATATCTCCATAAAAACAAAAGGTATGGGCACATCTTCCTTATGAGTGAAATATTGTTGGATTGAATGTTGTGAAATGCAAAGTTGGAGTGAAAAGGTTTGTTTGATAAGCATTGTTGGAAATGTTTGAGTGAGTTTTCATGTGCATGATTGGTGAATATTTGTGAGAACATTTGAGTGTGAAATTGAAAGCTATCTTGAGCTAGGGTTTGTGAAAGATCATGAGTATCATTGTTATGTGAGATTGAGAACTATCTTGAGCTAGGGTTTGTGAAAGATCATGAGTATCATTGTTATGTGAAGTTGAGAACTATCTTGAGCTAGGGTTTGTGAAAGAACATGAGTATCATTGTTATGTGAATTTGGAATCATCTTGAGTCAAGGTTTGAGTTCCATAGTGTGAGTTGTTGGAAGTATAGTGAAACACTTGGTTAGGGTTTGAAAGCAAGTTGTGTTTCATTGAGTGAATGGTTGAGTGAAGTTGGATGAGCATTATTGATTGAATGCATTGGAGTGATAGTTCAAGTTCTGTGAAACAAATTGTTCTTTATTCTAAATTGATTTGAAAGAGAGTTTGGAAGTGATTGAGTGTTTCTATGAGTGTGAAACATATTGAGTCTCTAATCATTCTCTATATGTTTCTATGGTTAAACAAGATTCTAAGTGAAACTTGTTTGTGGTATTGAAGAGGTTTTCTATAAAAGATTAAGTTGAGGTTTGTATGCAAGTTTTGCAATTGATTTGAATAAGCTTTTGTGAAAGCTAGTGGACAGATTTGAGTAAGTCCTAGAGGGGACTTAAGGACAGAGTTAAGCAAGATTTTGTGAAAGCTTGTGGGTAGATTTGAGTAAGTCCTAGAGGGGACTTAAGGATAGATTTGTGTGAGATTTTGTGGAAGCTTACAAGTAGATTTGAGGTAAGTCTTGGTGAAGACTTGTTGAGAAGATTGGACAAGTTCTAGAGAGGACTTGTTGAGCAGATTTGAGGTAAGTCTTGGTGAAGACTTGTTGAGTAGATTGGACAAGTTCTAGAGAGGACTTGTTGAGAAGATTTGAGGTAAGTCTTGGTGAAGACTTGTTGAGCAGATTGGACAAGTTCTAGAGAGGACTTGTTGAGCAGATTTGAGGTAAGTCTTGGTGAAGACTTGTTGAGCAGATTGAGCAAGTTCTTGAGAGGACTTGTGGATAGATTTGAGGTAAGTCTTTGAGAAGACTTGAGAGCAGAGTTGATTGATTGATTTGTTCAAGCTTTGAGTTAAGGCTTGGGGCAGATCTAGCAGAGTTGATTTGTGATTGGATCAAGCTTTGTGTTAAGGCTTGAGGATAGATTTGAGGATAGAGTTTGGTGCATATTTGAGGGTAGATTTGTGCCAGACCAGAGATAGACTTGTGAGCAAATTTGTGCTAGACCGAAGGATAGTGTTTAGTGCAGATTTGAGATAGAGATTGAGTAGAGCTAAGAGCAAGCTTTGGAGGTGATAGAGCAGAGGACAGTAGTCTCTAGTGGATAGAGATCCATTAGCTAGGGTAGTGAGGACAGAGGTCTTCTGAGTGAGGATAAAGGTCTTCAGTGGAGAGAGATCCACAAGCCAGTGTAGTGGAGGCAGTAGTCTTCTAGAGGATCACCAACCAGAGCAAAGGAGAAGGAGTTCTCCTGTGGATAGAGATCCATGAACCAAAAAAGGGGAAAGAGTTCTCCTATGGATTGGTGTCCACGAACTTGATTAGGGGATTGGTGTCTCCTTTGGATAGAGGTCCATAAACATTGTAATAGGGAAGGATTCCCAAGAGATTTGTTGAGAAAATTTTAGTGAAATATTTTCTCCGTGGAGTAGCCCACATTGGGTGAACCACGTTAAATTGGTGTCTCTATTGTGTGTGATGATTTGTACATTGCTTTGATTACTGTTGTTGATATTGCCATTGATATATTGGATAATATTGTTTGGGAAAGAAAAGTAAAAAGTGGTCTTATACTGTTCACCCCCCTCTTAGTATAAGCTTGTGTTCTTAAAATCCACTATTGAAAGCATAATATGACAAAATGTCACCCTTATTATTTCTAATTATTCCTCCCTCCTCTTTTTGGTACTAGATTTCTTTTAGATGCTCCATCAAAATTTGATTTGACCAACTCCACTTCTAATACCTAGCATAATAATTCCATTTGATGACTTGACTCCATCTATCAAGGCTCTCTACTTTAATATTGGGGATTTGGATTTGTTGATAGGGTTGGTTTAGAATCCTCTATGGATAAAAAAATCTTCCTTTTCACTACCTCTAAACTACTTTCCTTTCCTTTAATTTTTTGTATGTTCCTTTCCAACCATACAATACAAAGTGTTTTATCTTTAGATGTATCCAATATTATTTGTAATTCCTCACTTTTAAAAGTGCTCTACCATGTCTTTAACCATTCTTCCATTCATCACCATGCATTTACCAAACATATTAAGAATACATTGGTATACCTTCCATACTATTGAATAGTGTCCCAAGAGATGGTCTATACTCTATTTATCCTTTTTACATAGAACGTGTTGTGAGGGGTCATGAAAACCCCTTTTCATTAGGTTATCCCATGATAAAAAAATCCTATGAACTAATAATCATACAAACATTTTGAATTTTGGAATTCTCAAGCTATCTCAAATATCTCTCTATATTCTTATGATATTCCTATTTTGTTGGTGCTTTACATTATACCTACTTCTTGTTATGTATTCTCTTAAGCTATTCAACTCCCAATTTAGCTTATCCTCGACTTCCCTCATAATAATCACTATTGTTATATTTGTACACAACTACCTCCCAGAAACAATGTCCATTATACTTGTAAAACAATCTTCTTTCCATTTGTATCTTCCTTCATGATATTTGTACATAATGTTTGAAACCCTATTACCATATTTATCTTGAAGTAATCTCATCCATGGTTTCAAAATTAGATCTATATTGAATGGTTTTTTATCACACCAAGTATCCCTCCCAATAAAATGTTTTTCTCCAATTCCTACAACCCATTTTAGACCCTTTGTCACTAGATAAAATGTTTTTTTTAACTATTCCATAGTGCAGAATTTGGTAATGAGAATGTAGTAATTATTAAGCTTGTATTATTAGGTTCAATATACTTAGAAGAATTTCTTGCCCATTGTCTTTAACTCTATATAATCTCAAACCAATTTTTTCCTTAGATATAAGTTTACATATGTAAGAACTATTAAACATAGACCTCCCTTACTTTTATCATCACACATCTTGCTTTATTTCACCAAAGTATATTTCCTTTTATCATGTAATCCTGACCATAAAAATGATCACATAATATAGATTAAACATTTTTCTACTAATTTTGGCATAATATACATATATGTTAGAATGTCCTATAAGGTTGATTTAATTAGCTATACTCTTCCTATTTATGATAACCATCTACCTTTCCATGTCAATATTTTACTATAAACTCCACTTATAACTAGATTCAACAACTCTATCCTCTTTCTCCCCTCAAATAAGGGCATCCCTAGATATGTTGTTGGAATAGTTTATTCCATTTGAAGTAACCTACATATCCTTACTTTGAATCTATATGGAGTGTTTAAGAAGTAAATTTTGTATTTTATCCTTAATTAATTATTCAAAGCTCTAGCCTTATTTTTTCTTGCCCTCCCAAAAAGGGTTGTATCATCTAGATTCTACAAATTATTGATGGGTGATGTTGTCGATGTTATTACTAGCCTTAAACTTGTTTATTAGCCCATTTTTGTATGCCTTCTTCAAGTTCCTTCCTGATACCTCTTCTATAATAATGAGCATATATAATGATATATGTTCTCCCTCTCTAAGACCCCTCGGTTTTAAATGATTATGTTATGATCTCATTGACCAACATTGAATATAGTTCTATAAAGACATAAGCTTTAATCCATTTGACACATTTTTCAGATCTAAACTTTTTAATATTGTAAAAATAAACCCTATCATAGGCTTTATTCATATAAAGTTTTAAGATAATTTCTTTCTCTTTTCTCGAAGCTACTAAATGTTTACTTCATGAGCTACTATGATCCCATCCAGAATCTATCTCCCTTTCACAATCCTCCTTCATATTCTAATATAATTTTGTCTAATAGTGGTCTTAACATATTTGCCATCATAATGAATATTATCTTATATGCCATATTACATAGGCGTACGGGCCTAAATGAATCAAATACTTCTACATCCTTCTTTTTTGGAATCAGAGTAATGTATGTTGCATTTATTTTATAAAGTATGTACTATTTTACCTTAAACTATTCCACAACCACCAATAATGAATATTTCATTATGTCTCAATTATGTTGATAGAATGTTGTAGAGAGTCCATCCCAACCTGAGAATTTATCCTTATCAAAAGAGAAAAGAGTTGAATGAATTTCTTTGAGAGTAATGAAAATACTTTACTATATTACACAACTAGAAAATAATTAAATCACTTCCTCCTCCTTTTAGACAAACAAAAATATAACAACATAATATGATACAAACTTAGATATATTACATTAGATAATACATTATTATAATAATATAATAAAATAATTAAGATGTTTTCTAACCCTCCTTCCATCCCTCAGCTGTATAATTACAAATATATATAAATACCCATCCAAACTTTGTCTTGTCCAAAGAGATTGTTGTGGGAAAACATAATAAAATTATTTTTTCAACTCCTTTACTCACTCCCTGTATAAATAAATCTATAGAAAATATACTTCACATTTTCTTTCCTCTTTATAAAGGACACACCCGATGCATTACCATATTATATTGTTATAACAAACAAAGATGCTAAAAAGCAAATTACCTTTTTTCTCCATATATCTAAAATTTTATCTACAAATATGGAGTAAAAACAATCTACTGAAATCATCACATAGTAATATACAAAAATTAATTTACATGGCTCCAAAACTAATTTGTTGACAGTCAATAAATTCAACCGCAAAAAGGGTAGATTTTATTTAGTCCATTTTTAGTCTTCCCTCCTCTTTTAATTGAAAACATATATACAAATTACAATAAAAAAAATTGATATGAGACTTATAGAGGGAGTAACAATAAACTTATCCTTCATTTTTCACCTTTTTCCTTCTTTCCACTAAACAAATAAAAATTAAAAATTATACAATTCAAAATTTAAACATATTAAAAAGTGTTTGACTATTTCCATGAAGGAAACTCATAAATAAAAAAGTGACACAAACATAATGGTATAAATACATTACACTAAAATGATTTATAGTAAATAATGGTTAAACTAGTCCTTTCATCCTCTTTATTCTCCTTTAAGTAATTACATACATAAACAACTAACATGTAAATATGATACAAGTCTCTAACATATAATAATAAAACAAAAATAGATGGATAGTTTTTTTGATAAGGTATTTTTTTATTATATAGAAGAGTTGGTTACAAATACTATTTTTATTAACTAGCAAGCGTAGGGTTCAAACCATAGGAATTGCTCCTAATAAACCTATATGTCTCGTTCTTGTTGACCCAGCATGATATGGGGACCACCAATTGCTTGGGGTTCATACCGTTGTCATCGATCTGGCGTGCACTCAGAGGATTCAGAGCGGACTACTACCTTTGCAAAGGGTTGGCTTTGCCCCTAAGGTTTCAACCTAGGTCTCTTCTTGGTAAGTTCCCAGCCACACCTACACATAACAATCCACCTAGCCCTTAAGGTATTAAGAAGGGATTTTGAAAGGGTCCCCGAACCTTTTACAAAGGGGTTTTGGAAAGGTTACCAAACCATTACAAAGCCACAAAAGTATTCAATGAGTACCAAAGAGGATCACAAAAGGGATAGAACCCCCTAGGAGAAACAATGTCAAATTCCAAGAAAAAAACAAGATCCAGGGAATCCAAGAAAACCAAGGGATCCAGAGAATCGGATCTTGCCAAACACAAGGACAAACAAAGCAAAGAGGTGTGAACATGTAGTTTCCACCAAAATAAAACCAAGAGTGCTAATATTTGATTCAAAAATTAAATTTAAGAATATTTTATCCAAACAATAGTGCTCAAATTTGAATCAAAAACCAAAATAAATATCTTCCCATCAAAATGAGGAGAGGGGAGAAGGCATGATTTTGGATATATTCTTTGGATCAATATCCACCTATCATCATTGAATTTCCAAAATTACTAGTAAAAACAACCATGGAAAGTAGGGGTTGGATCAAGATTAAAAGTTATTTCAACACCAGATAGTTGGGGGATTATAGGTTTAAGAATTTGGACAGTGGTCAATTCCAATCTCTTTGGAATTGACATCCATCATGACTAAAATCTTGGCAAAATAATTTCTCACATGTAGAGATGAAGAGGATGAATTAGCTTGGGGCTATGGGAGCCTTGGAGTATACATAGTGAAGGATGGATATGATAAGATCCTTCTAGAATCTCCTCATGCATATCAGGTTGAGGATTGGAGAAAGATTTGACAGTCCAAGGTTTGGCCAAAAGTAAACTTCTTTGCTTGGTAGTTCATGCACAATGGAATTCTTATTTTTGATATTCTAATACGTAGGGCATACAAAGTAAGGAAACATCTAACCACTTGGTGTTTGAGTGCCCGTTCACATGCTAGATCTAGAAGCAACAATTTTTAACTTATCAAATCTGAGCGAGTGGTGATTTAAATCAAATTAATATTTGAGAAAGATGGAAGAGGGGTAGATTTAAATCTAAAGCTCTTCATATTGGGTGGAAGCTTAGATTAAACTTTATTTGGTGGTAAGTGTGGTTGGAAAGAAATGGTAATTTTTTTGAGAAACTTTTTCATCCTTGGATGGCATCTGATAGGTCATTTGGAGCAAAGTCATAGAAAATATGGCAATGTATTCTAAAGAGGAAACTTAGGCTGATATAGGAAATCTGAAGAATGAAGCCAAAATGCAGGAGGGTTAAGATAGAGCTAGTTAGTAAACACCCCTAAAAGGTTGGATTAAAATTAATACTAATGGAGCTACAAAAGGCAATCCGAGTAGAGCTGTAATTGGAGTGCTATGTAGGAATTATCTTGGGACAATGCTCTATTTAGAACTGCAGGGCCTAGGCAAGGCCACAAACAATGAAGCAAAAGCCTTAGCTATCAAATTTGCTTCTATTTGGGTGGTAAAACAAGGTTATAGGAGGATAATCATAGAATCAAATTCTCAAATATTGGTAGGATCTTTGGATTGCATAAGGAACTTTGATTTGGAGACATGGAGGTTGAGGATTTGTGTTACCAAAATTAAGAAGTTGTGGAGAGACGTGGATGATGTGATTTCAATTAATGTGGGTATAGCTCAAAATAAAGTGGTAAACTTCCTCGCTAATATGGGTACCAAGAAGGAGGTAGGGATTTTGTGGCACAATAGCATGGCTACTGAGGATGAGAGGATTAAGTTGGTTGGTGAGCAAATCTAATGTTTGACTAATTTGGACAATCATTGCAAACATATGGTTTAGGAGATTTGGCACCAATGCATATATCCTTTTAGTGTTGTAATCAAAAGTGGTTAGTTCTTAGGATCTTGGTTTTTAGAGTTATGAAATTTTATTGTAAAGTTAAAAGGAGGAAATGGGTGCTCTTGTTGGCTAAGGTTGGGAGGAGTCTCATTCCAAGTTATAGATAATCTTGTTTTAATAAAAAAAATCCAAATTATTTTTCAAAAAAAATTATCATTATTATATTTTAAAGGTTATTAGTATTTTCACATTATATAAGTTTACAAAGAGTTATATGAACAATTGTCTAATCACAAGATAATTTATATGAATTTTAAATTTTATAGATTTGTCAAATGTAATTTGATTTGTTTGTTTTAAATTTTTACACATAAATTTACATATTTTAAAACTTATATGGTATATTTTTTAAATATTTAAAGTTAAATAATATTATTAGAAGATAGAGATAGGAAAAAAGAATTATTTATTTATTTATTTAAATTTTAAAGTATACATAAGAATGTATTTATATACAAACTTAGTTATAAAGATAATGTAAATTAGTTCTTAGTTAATAATCAAAATATGTTAATACTTGTTATATACTAATGATAGGTAAGATGGCTAAGTTAAGGGTTAAGGATAATATTGTTTTAATAAATTTTAGAATAGCATAAATTTTTCTTTCATTTTTTTGTGCTTATCATTTCGATATTAATTAACATATTTTATCTAAAAGGGTAGACCAATTGGAAGTGGTTTGACTATTTGTTAGCATACAACCATGGTTTGAGTTCCTCAAAGGCTAATAGTGCACATCACATTGATTCCCTTCAAGGATGTGGGTAGTCACCATATATTTAAGCTGAACTTAAGACTAGATAAATACAATGAAAAGAATTTACAATTTTTCCTATGTATCGAAAATAAGATTTATCAACAACCTTTCATTCTTTTTTCATTCTTTTTAAATGGGCTACCACATATATTGTATATAGTGAGGTCAAGATGACTCACTTGTAGTCAAGCATCCATCACTCACAAATACTAAGACTTGAACCTTAGCCTTTTAATGGAAGACAACTCTTCTCAACCTCTCAATATTTGTTCAATGGAATATGTGATTTCTAGTTTATCTTATTTTGAAGTGTTGATTTGTTATTAGTGTTCAAATAGTTTGGCTAGTTATTGGAATCTTTTTGTTATCCTTTTTCAATTTTGGGGCTATAACAAGGAGTCTATCTAATTAACATTGGATAGTTTGTGTTTATATAGATTTAAGGCTTCACCTTAGATGAGTATCAAACCTACATCCATATGAAGGATAGGATCATATGTTTTTTCTTAAACTTAAAAGTGATTTTTGAAAAATTAATTTTATATTTACGTAAATTCTATTCTAAAAGTCTTAAGATAGACTACTACTCCATATATCTCCTTGTATAAGATGACAATTTAACAAGCCTATATTATTGGGTCTTTTATTTTTCCTATGTTCAACATTTTGACACTTATTTCATGTGGCATAGAAGACCTTTCAAACATATGTTATTTTCAATGTTATTATTCTAACTTATACTCGAACTAACTTCAATACCTTATAATTATAAGATGAAATGATTAGGAAAGATAATTATGCAAATTTTTTTTTTTGATATTTCCATAATTATAATTTTATTAACATTAACCATTAAACTAAACTTAATAAAAAAAAAATTGAAAGACTTAACTATTACTTTAGATCAACTAAATCTTTAACAAACAAAACAATATCATTAAAATATAAAAATAGTATTATGGTCCCCTTCAAATATAAAAGTAGTATTATGGTCCCTTACAAATGCTAATGTGAATGCATCTCTCCTCTTCAAGAAGTCATTCACGTTACCTAGATAGATTTTAAAGATAGGGAACAACAAGCATCCTTGTTTGACACCAACACTAAGGAGGATTTAATCTAGCCAACCCTCCTTAAAATGTTAACAATATACACAAAATTCATTATCTTATTTTTATGAATTTCAAAATTTTAATGATGATTAAAGTTGAATAAATTATCACTTTATTGTACTTTATTATAATTATAAAAAATAAATAATTTCCTAAAAATAATAAAAAAAAAATACGGTGGGGGCTTAAAATACGTATTTAGTAATGCTTTGATTGCATTGCTCGTTGTAGAAGTACAAAGAGATGCACTGAATCCACTTGCTATCCATGTGAACGGGCGGTACAAGTTATAGACTGCCTTCCTCGATTCTTGTCTGGTTATGGAAGCTTCCACGATTATATTAATAATTTATTCTGCTCTACCTCGTAAACCGTTATGGCCTGCATTATATTGTTTTAAAATTTTCAAATTTGATTCGTGTTATAACCAATTTTCTACCAAAGTCAGTAGGGAGGAAAATTAAAGGAATCCATAGAGATTACGAAGCATCCAACTAATTTAAATAGAATTGCCCTTTCATTTTTAAATGGAAATGTCATTTAATGATCACAACTGACATTATAAGTTTTAAAGGTTGTTACTATTTTCACATCAAAATATTTATATAAATATTTTTTTTTAAATCATAGGAATCTTAAAGTTTGTTGTAGATTTTTTAATTGTATATTAGTTTGTAGGATTTATAATTTTAAGCATAAAGTTATATATTCATATAATTTTATATTTTGTATGTAGTTTGATTTAACTCATAATAAAATATTTGAAGAGATTGTATTTTTTGTTTATAACCATGTTTTAATATGAATTTATATAATGTGTTTATTATGCCATTTATATTGAAATCTTATCAAAAAAAAAAACATTTTAAAGACCATTTGAATTGAAAAATAAAGCAAATGATTCATTAATTAAACCATCTAAGAGAAGCATCCTTATTTTTGGAGGGGTATTAGAACTATGTTGAAGTCCCCTTAAGAATCCATATATCACAACTATGAATCATCATTGAATTTGGCATAAATAAACTAAGGTCCTTCTATCATCTTTCACAAAGAGTAACTACATCTGGGTCATATACATTAGTAACTCTAACTTTGATATTTTTTCTTTCTTGCAAAAATAACCTACAATCCTATTGCTTTTTCTTTCTAATAAATTTTATGTTCCATTTGTGTTTGTCCCATATTGTTGCAATACATCCTAAAGCTTCTATAGCAGAAATTGTTGAACAATCCTACATCTTCCAAATATTTTTGAATGCATCCTTACATTCCTCAATACTTATTTTTGTTTCTATATACCAAATATATATATATAATAACCTATTAATTCCCTAATAACAATTTTTTAAAGATTCTTATTCATACCCCTAAATATTCTAAGATGCAATTCTCATCATCATTTTTTAATGTTATTTATGGGCTTAGCTAGACTTCTTGTTAACAATTATTATATTTGTTCCAAGTTTCTCATATCAATATCTCTTTGAGAATTCTAAGATGCATGTCAATGTCAGCTCAAGTGACAGTTATGGTTTCATATTCTGGTTTGCATGGTTCCTGTTCATGGTTGCTTGTTTTGATAGTTTCTCTAGTTCATTTTCTAGGTTTGTTACGTTTGTTGGGAACTGCTAGGTTTTCCTTTTTGCCTTTTTGGATGGTTTGGTTGGGTTTTCCCATATGCTATTTTATTTTTTCAGCTTTCAGTGTTGATCCCAGTTGGGTTCCCACCTGTTTCTCTTTGTTAAAGGTTTTGGATCCTTTCAAAATCCCTCTATCAATCAAAAAATGTATCAATATTTCTTTGAGTTTCCTTTTCTCTTTGTTCATGCTTTGAGGGTCTTCATCTCCTTTTTACATTTCCACCAACATTTTCATCTTCATAAAATCTCTTCAATTTTTCTAGATTGTTAATAATCAAAATTATCATCTATGTGTTTATATTGCTTTGGATAACTTGAATTGCAAGGAATATCTCTAAGAATATATTTTTTTCCTTATATTTCCTTTGAAGCTCTATAGTGTAAGGATCATCATTCGTAGTACTTACTTTTTATGTTTCCTCAAAAACCTTATTTTATTTATGAGTATCCTCCACAATTTTTTTATTTATTATGTTGCTCTTGAAACCCTAGAGTAGAAGGGATAAACTCTACACTATTTTCATTTTATTACAAGGAGATGATTTTATACTACTTGAGGAGAATGAAGATGATTTACTTAGATTATACTTACCTTTTCTACCTTCTTTGTTTTAATAGTTGCCTTCACATCTTCCTTTGCACCTTAGTTCCTCCTAAATTTGAACTTGTACAGTGTGCTTCATCATGCCTTTTGTCATGCTTTATTTTTTCTAATGGTTGATTCAAGTGAAAAAATGTCTTTTTCATTTGATGATATGGAGGGGATTTCTTTTCCACTTTTTTTAGACTTGAAAAGCCTTAATCTAATTCAACTTCTACTATAGTACATGACTCCTTATTTCATCTTAAAGTTTATCTTATAACCAAAAAAATTGTCTTTTTATCCATCATCTTCACTTTACAATGTTTTGCTCTATGTCTGATCTCACAACATTTGTGAAATTAAAATATAAATTATTTTCATATTTTCTCATTGATCTCATTCTTTTGATTCATATTTAATCTTTTCAAACTATGACAAAGGTTTTGAAATATCAATGGCAACACATATCTTAGTATATACAAAATGTTTTTCACTCCTTAGTAGTATTTCTGTCTTAGATGAACTCTCCTAGAGTATTTCCAATATTCTTGAAAACCTCCTTATTGATAATATTCTCCATAAAAGAATTATCATTCCATGGTCTTAAATATAGGGTATCTCTCCACCTAAACCATGTGCCACCACTGATTATTTTATCCTAAAATTTTGAACTAGAGAAGATGATGAGGAAAAATCTTACCACAAGAGAAATCATGGAGTAGTTTGAGTTCAATCCCACTTCCATTTAATCCAATTTCAAATCTTTAAAAATCCTAGCTAACATCCATGAAATTTACATACCAACCGTATTATTTTAGAATCATTATATCATGATTGATCATTTCATCCTTGATAATTAGTTTTGGTATAACATATATTGCCTCAATAGGGATTATCATAGACTCACTCTTCCTCTTATCCCCAACTAAGGCATCCTTAGTTTTGATTATAGATTTGAAAAATGACTTTCTTCCATGCCACCTAGATTTTCCTTATAACAATCCTTAATTTTTTGGATCTTCCTAAATATCTACAACTTGCATATTATGCATGTATTGCTTGGCAAGATTTTAATTGGGGTCTCCACCTCAAAATTTAAGGAATTTAATTAGTTGAGCTAATGTTATTTGATTAAATAATACCCATCCATTATACTAATATTTTTTGCATTATTTTAAACAAAATAGTATTAAGGAGTTTTAGTTTATATTTTTAGAGTATATTGCATTATTTGGTACATGACAATATACCACCTTGGATACATTTCTAGATTAGAAGTTTATCTTAGATTAATATTTAAGTAGTTACTTCATGCAATGAAATAAATGCACAAGTGTTAGAATGTGCAATGATGTAAATGTGCATGTAGTGAACATGTATATAAGTCATAGGATAGGTAGATGAAGAGTCATGGATAGAGTAGAGGCCAAGGAACATATCTTCCTATATATAAGCCTATGAGAAGTGAAAAAAAAGGGAGAAGAGAAAGAGAGAAATGATGTCAAGATAGAGAGTAGTGAGTAGGTATAATGTAGTTCTTCATTAAAAATTTTGGAGTGTTCAAGTTCTCCATTATATTGCATTGTACTATTTTTATGAGCTTTTATTAATGGTATATTACTAAGTTATTGCAAAATTTTATCATCTAGTTTTCCTGCATATTATAGTGCCATTATCATATAGTTATCATAGCTTGCTTATTTTACATCTTGTGGTTGAATTTCCTTTAATATACATCCTCAAAAGCTAATAGTGGTATCAGAGCCACGGTAGATCAATAGAAAATAAAGAGCCACAAGAAAGATTAAGAGGAGATCAGAAATCTCATTTTAGAATTTCTAAAAATTGCATTTGGCTAGAGTATTTCTACAAGGTTACAAAAAAACTCGTGAAGACTATGACTCATCATTGATTCCACTAGATTGACAAATCAACTAGTGAAGATTGATTATCTCTATATTTAGAGTTTCTTCCATTACAACCCTAATACTTTCTTGTAGGAAAATGAGATTCAAAGAAAGTTGGGAAGCTTCCTACAAAGAGCTAGGAAGAATATATTTTTTGGAATCAATCCAATTTCTAAAGCAACAAACAAAATATCAAATATTTGGAGGCCTAAGGAGAAGGTCTCATTGTAATATTGCATAAGAGAGAAAAATGATAAAGGAGCCTTATTTCAAATTGAAGAAGAAGAGACTCCTGAGAAGAGTCGAGGAAAATATTGAAGGTTGGTGATCTCCATTGAAGATTGAAGACTGTTGATTGAAGGAAGAGGAGAAAACACCTCAAGAAGCTGAAGAGACCTACAAGAGGTCCCATTTAATAACTTCTAATTTTGGAAGATTGAGATAGAGGACTAGCAAAAGTCCTATTCTAGATTCTAGAACTAGAAAATTTTAGAGATCCAAGAGGGAGATCTCATTCAACACTTCATAGTTGAATATTGAAAGAAATGTCTCATTAAGAAGACTAGAGAAGCTACTAAAATTTTACGGCCCAGGAGAAAAGGTCTCAAGGAAGTATTGAGGGGAAGAAATAAGGATAAGGCTAGAAAAGCCTCATTGCATATTTCAAAGAAGTTCCTAATAGAAAAAAAAATTGGGATAATTGTCACCATCCAACAACAAGCACAAAAGGAGAAGGATTTGGCAAGGAGTTTGTCAAATTTCAAAAGATAATAGTGAATACCTCAAGATATTTATATTTTTTAGAAGGCCATTAGATAGGCCAAGATTGAAGTCAAAGATAAGGAGGTTGAAGGAGAAAAGGAGTTATAAGAAGCCATCAAATCTAAGAGATTTAAATATTACCATTGAAGGCTAATTAAGAGAAAGGTTGGTGTTGGTTTCTATAGAAAAATATTGAATGCTTATAGGAGAAGAGTTATAGCTAATATTTGGAGGAGTTTCCTACCAAATTTGGGATATTAGCATTTCGGAAGAGAAATTGACTGTGAAAGGGTAGCAATAAGGACAACATTACTAGCTACTAAGTTACAAAATTTTAGGGTCCATCTTGAAGGATAATTAAAGCCACCAAACTACACTTTCATGTAGCAAGTTAGAGGCTTTCAAAGCTGCAAATTGGTGGGATAAATAACTATTTTGGACAACAAGGAAGAGATGCAAATTGGTGGGATAAATTAAAGCCACCAAACTACATTTTTGGTCAGCAAGTTATAGGGTTTCAAAGCTGCAAATTGGTGGGATAAATAGTTGTTTCGAATAACAAGGAAGAGTTGTGATTTCATCTAATATAGGGTAGTATTATATCTCCATCATCTACAAAGTTCATTAAGGTAAGAAAATTTGGTGTAAAAGGTTCATTACTTGAACATTAGTTACTTGGTTCATTATTGAGTTTCATTAAGCACCATATTAAAGTTTAAAAATTGCAAGGAGAAGGTTGCATATTAAGTCTTCAAGGAAGTGCAAAAGATAGTTTCTACAAGGGCTATAACTTGTACACAAAAAGGAGAAGTTAGATAGATTTTGAAAGAAAGTAAAATATCAAAATCCTACCTTCTAGTAAAAGCAAAGAAGAAATTATTCTTAAGTGAAGGTTGCATATATTAAGAGTCCATTAAAATAAGAAATAAGGAGACATTACTATTGCATCATACTAGTTATTAAAGGTGCATTAAGTATTTAAGTTAAGGTGAAAATTAGTGCAAAGTCAAGCCATTCAAAAGGGCATATTCATTGCATGATTAAAGAGCTTGGATTCATTATTGCTAAGTTAACCAAGCAAAGGAGATAGAGGAGAGAGTTTTCTAGTAAGGATGGTAACATCAAATCACTATTTTCCATCAAGTACTAGAGCAAGAAACTACATCATCAAGGAAGAGAGAAAGCCTTCAAAAAAGGGGATATTTAAAGATCTCATATTTTAGGTACAATTTAAGGTATTTTATTCTAACTATTGTAAATCAATTTGCATTACGTATTGCGCCATATTCCTTGTCCTTCATAGCTAAGAAAGAACAAAATCCAAAGTGTCTTAAGACACTACAACAACAAGAATTCTACATCTACAAATCAGCCATATCATCAAGTATATAGAGCAAACTTCAAGTAAAGGAAGAGAGCCAACAAAGGGTTCAAATAGTCAAGTTTCAAGGTGTCTAAAGATAACAAAATCCAGTGCCTACAATAGTATAATCTGAAACATCAAAGAGTCTACATAAGGAGCATAGCATTCATTGAAAATATACGTAAGGCAAGAAATATAACACAAAATATAATGTATTGCAAGCATAAATAATCAAATTACATAAAAAACGAGGTGTAGAGTGCATTACCCAAGCAATATCTTAGACGAACCACCAGCTAAGAAGATAGGTTTGAAGCACCTAAAGCCACCATTATTGGAGTAGAATCATCACCTAAGAGGGCAGCGTTGGAGCACCATAAAACCACCATTATTGGATCCAACTTTATAGTAGATTAGCATCACCATTTTCTTAAGAGAAAGCATTGAAGCCAAGACCAAATAGTTTACATTTATTGGTAAGAAGTATTTAGGGAATAGAAGAGGCTGAAGATATCCTTACATGCAAGGAAAAGGAGCACCACTTGCCATATCAATACAAGGCATCTTGTGCCACTTGGAACAAAAAAGTAGGCACCTAAATATATCTCTTAATGACTACACAAGAAGGGAGCACCCAATAAAGTAATGCCCATCTTGAGCATTGAACACATCGTTTGAAGGTTAGAAGGCATAACAATTATTGCACATTATTCAAAGTAAGATAAGAGCATTGAAGGCACCTAAAAAATGCTTATCAATATTATAAACTTCACTTACCACTTGAGCAACATACATGCCACGTGGCCAAAGCCTCAAGAAGGGACAAAGCCTATTAAAGCACCCAAGTTGAAGAAAATCACATATTTTGGAAGCACGAGATTGAGCATTGGAGAGTCAAGCTTTGAGTGGAGTCAAAGTGCATTTAATAAGGAGAAGGAAGACTCATAAGGTTCCCATGAGCAATAAATGCTCTCTATCATACATAGAAGACTAGCATTACAACACCAAAGCTTGGATTGAAGAGTCAAACCAGAAGCCAATCAACACACACATTTTACATTGCAAGGAAGGTAAAGGTTTACTTGATTTAATATTTGCTTTCCTTAATTATAAGGAGTTATAAGGTGCTTAAATATAAGGTTGAAGTTTATTTATTATTGTATTTAAGAACTAAGAAAATACAAACCTTAGTTAATTATAATGCAATTAAAGCAAAGGGAATATATCCTAAAAGATAGTGCAAATTGCATGAGATTGAAACATTAAAATATTTGCAAATAATTAATTAGGAGATATAAGGTTTTCAACATTGGAAAATTTGAAATATTAATTTACAAATATTATTACTTTCTAAATTTCCAAATTAGGGAGATATAAGGAATACTACATCAAACTTTAGTTTCTTGGAATTTAGAAAATTGAACCATTAAAAATTGAAGGATTAATGAAGCAAAACCATTAATTGCTTGAAAGTTGTAAATTGCATTTTACATTAGTCTCTTACACTAATTTTTGAGACAATAATCCAACTAAAAGGTGTTGAAGGAAAAGAACCTTATTAAAACTTGAAGGTACATCATAATTTATCTTTAGATTTCTACTTACTAATTATTAGGAAGATATAAGGCAAATAAGTGAAGTTGAACATTAGGGAGACAAAATGAATTCAACTCAAACTAAGAAATCTAAGCATACTATCAAGACTCAGAATTCATTCAAACACTTGCAAGATAGAAGATATTTTACAAAACTTGTAAAATTGAAAAGTTCTTAGCAAGGTTGAGCATATACTTGAAACTAGGGAGTCATAAGGTAGACTACTACAAAAGATCTCTCAAAATATTCTCAAAATACTAAAGATCTAAAAGAATTTCATTGATTAATCATACACTACAAGATTTGATTCAAGCTAGAATTCATATAAAAAGATACAAGGTTTACAATTCTAATAATAAAAAGGAGGAAGAAATTTGTCACCCTTAAGGAGTACAATGAACAATGATATGAACAACACTATTAGAAAGGAAAAAGCAAGTGTTATAAAAATCTGAATCAATAATTTACTTATAAAGTCTAAAGAAAACTTAGACCTTGCTTCAAAAATAATTCATAGTGAAGCTTTAGAAGAAAACTTTGAAACCTTGGAATATTATCTACATGCTTGACTCACTAAAGCAATTGATAATGGAGAGAGTGATATTTTGATATTCTCACAATGACACTGAGAGGGGGGGTGAATCAGTGTAGCTAAAAATTTTGATCTGCAATTCTTAAAACTGAAGCAAAGAGAACTGAAAACAAATAAAGCAGTAAACACAAGAGAGCACACCACAACACACAATGTAACGAGGTTCACCAATTTGGCTACTCCTCAAGAATGACTGCTTGGACTACGGTCCAAATCCAGCCTTTGCAAAACACCAATTTTACAATCTGTTTACCAAGCACCCACTGGAAGGAGCACCAACCCCTGATTTATCTGCACCTACAGAAAGGAGCACCAACCCCTATCCAAGCACCAACTTGAATCACAGAAAAGTTAAATCAATGACATACAAATGCCTTCACTATTACAAGACCCTGACTGGTCTCCAATTTAAAACACAGTAATTACTCACTGCTCAGCTTGTTGCTCTCTTACAACACTCTTTTCACCCTCTTACGGCAGCACTTTTCACAATTACAGCAGCAACAATATTCTTCACGCAGACCTATTTTTATAGCATGAAAGTCTCTATTTTTAGCTTTCATAAATTCGCATGCAACCCGTAACTGTTTCTTTTTAAAAGATCTCTTTCGCCACTTGTCAACTGTAACTGCTTTTAATATTTCTCATGCGCCACTTGTCAGTTGTATCGCTTTCTAACTGTAACTGCTTTTGTCTAATATAGAGTAGGCCTTTTGTCAAACACGATGCATGTTACGACTCTATTTATGCGACTGTTCGATTTCTCCTTCTACGATTGTTCTTTAAAAAGCTGCATGAATTCTAACTGAAATTGCACTTGTAACTATCGCTTTTACTCCAGTTGACTCTTCTAAAATTGGTTGCATGTTTTTCTTCTACAACTGCCCCTTTAACTATCGTTCTGTTCCAGTTAACTGCCTGTTTAACGTGTTGTTGCGACTTGTCGCGAAATCGTGACACTTCTGTCTCTTTCTGCCCTTCTTCGCCTTTTACCCATGAAAACAAGACATGTCACGATATCACGACATTCTCCGCCTCCTTGTTCTCTTCTTCGCTTGCAACCGCGAAAACCAGACATGTCACGAAATCGCGATGCATTCGCCCTCTCGCTACTCTTCTTGGCTTGCTCTAGCGAAAACTAGACATGTCACGAAATCGTGACATCTTCGCTGCCTTGTGCCTTTTCTGCCTTCTACCCGTGAAAACGGAACATGTCACGAAATCATGACATCTTCGCTGCCTTGTGCCTTTTCTGCCATCTACCCACGAAAACGAAACATGTCGCGAAATCGTGACATCTCTCTTCCTTGTGCCTTTTCTTCCTTTCGCCCGTGAAAATGGAACATGTCACGAAATCGTGACACCTTTCTCCCTTGTGCCTTTCTTTCTTCGCCTCGAAAATCGAACATGTCGCGAAATCGCGACACTTTTTCCCTTGTGCACTTTCTTTCTTTGGCCTCGAAAATCCAACATGTAGCGAAATCGCGACACCTTTTTCCCTTTGCACTTTCTTTTGCTTTCCTCCGAAAATCCAACATGTAGCGAAATCGCTACACCTTTTTCCCTTTGCACTTTCTTTTGCTTCGCCTCGAAAATCCAACATGTAGCGAAAATCGCTACACCTTTTTCCCTTTGCACTTTCTTTTGCTTCGGCCTCCGAAAATCCAACATGTAGCAAAATCGCTACACCTTTTTCCCTTTGCACTTTCTTTTGCTTCGGCCTCCGAAAATCCAACATGTAGCGAAATCGCTACACCTTTTTCCCTTTGCACTTTCTTTTGCTTCGGCTCCGAAAATCCAACATGTAGCGAAATCGCTACACTTCTGTTCCTTGCACTTCCAACTTTGCTTCGGCCCGAAAATCCAACATGTAGCGAAATCGCTACACTTTTGTTCCTTGGCATCTAAACTTTGCTTTGGCCCGTGAAACTTCAACATGTAGCGAAATCGCTACACTTTTGTTCCTTGGCATCTAAACTTTGCTTTGGCCCACGAAACTTCAACATGTAGCGAAATCGCTACACTTTTGTTCCTTAGCTTCTTAACATGTCCAAATCGTGATACTTTTTTCCTTCTTCAACATGTCACGAAATCGTGATAGTTTTTTCACTTGCCTTCTTCTTCCAACATGTCATGAAATCATGATAGTTTTTTCACTTGCTTCTTTCTCTGCCAATATGTCACGAAATCGTGACAACTTTCTCACTTGCCTTCTTTGCTTCCAACATGTCACGAAATCATGACAATTTTTCTTGTGCCTTCTCTCTCCTCGTCCATGTCATGAAATCATGACAATTTTCCTTGCGCCTTCTCTCTCCTCCGACATGTCGTGAAATCGTGACGTTTTTCTTTCTGCCTTCTAACTTCTCAACCTGTCGTGATATCGCGATAGAAAACATGTCGTGATATCGCGACAGTTTTCTTACTTGTCTTTTTCTTTGATTTTTTGGATCTGGGTCACTTCTGTTTTCCTGGAATTTCACTGTACATGATCTGACTGATCTCTGAACTCCTGTCCACTGCTTCAACTGCATCAACTGATCCTGCTTAATCGCATCAATTGATCTATCTGTCTGTGTTGACAACAATGACAATACTTTTGCTGCACCTTGCTCAACAATCTCCCCCTTTGGAATTGTTGGCAACACTCATGCACTCTCCTGTAATTCTTCTCCCCCTTTGACAATAATACCAAAGGGTTGCTGTAGACTCCCCCTGAGTCTATGCACAACATTCTGAGATACACATTGTTATAGTTAGCAAAAATAATGAATATGAGCAAAACTATAAACATAGGCATAAGTACTCCCCCTGAGAATGTGATCCCAATTGATAGTCTGTTCTTTGGAAATGTGACTACTCCCAACTTACTCCGAAGGTACTCAAAAACTTCCTTGGGCAATGGTTTTGTGAATATATCTGCTACTTGCTCTGTAGTTGGAACAAAATCCAATTTGACCTCACCTTCTGCAACTTTATCCTTCAAGAAGTGATACCGGATTGCAATATGTTTGGTTCGAGAATGCATAACCGGATTCTTTGATATGTTTATAGCACTGGTGTTATCACATTTAACTGAAATTGGCTCTTTGAAGTGAATACCAAGATCTTTCAGTGTTTGTCTCATCCATAATATCTGAGTACAACATGTTGTTGCTGCAATGTATTCTGCCTCTATTGTGGATAGAGAGACTGATTCTTGTTTCTTGCTGTGCCATGCTACCAGCCTGTCTCCAAGATAAAATGCTCCTCCACTGGTACTCTTTCTGTCATCAATACATCCTGCCCAATCTGCATCAGAATATGCAATAAGAGTGAAGTCCTTACCTTTTGGGTACCACAACCCATACTCCATAGTACCCTTGAGGTACCTAAAAATCCTCTTTACAGCTGTCACATGAGTCTCTTTGGGACTAGCCTGAAATCTTGCTACCATGCATACTGCCTGTAATATATCTGGTCTAGTGGTTGTCAAATACAACAGGCTTCCAATCATAGACTTGTACATGGTTTGATCTACATCTGGAGATTTGTCATCCTTGCTCAACTTGCAACCTGTTGTCATGGGAGTGCTGATAGGTTTACTATCCTCCATTGTAAACTTTTTCAGCATTTCTTTCACATATTTTACTTGAGAGATAAAAATCCCCTTTTCACTTTGATTGACTTGCAATCCGAGGAAATAAGAAAGTTCACCAATCATTGACATCTCAAATTCTGTCTTCATTTTATTAGCTATGTCTCTACAATATTTATCCATGCTACTGCCAAATATTATATCATCTACATAAACAACAAGTACAATAAGATGGCCATTCTCAGTTTTGATATATAAATTGTTGTCCACCATACCTTTCTTGAACCCCTGTTTAATAAGATAGTTATCCAGTCTTGCATACCATGCTCTGGGTGCCTGTTTCAGACCATACAATGCTTTCTTTAACCTGCAAACAAAATCAGGATTGTCACCGAGTTGGAAGCCATCTGGCTGTTCAATGTAAACCTCTTCTTCCAGTTTTCCATTCAGAAATGCTGATTTTACATCCATTTGATATACTTTGAAGTTTTTATGGACTGCTAAAGCCAAAAACATTCTGATTGCTTCTAGTCTGGCAACTGGTGCAAATGTTTCCTCAAAATCAATGCCTTCAACCTGAGCATAGCCTTTACAGACCAATCTTGCCTTATTTCTGACAACCTGTCCGTCTTCATTTAATTTATTTCGAAAAATCCATTTAGTGCCAATTATGTTTTTATTTGTTGGTCGTGGTACTAATTCCCAGGTTTTGTTTTTCTCAATCTGATCTAGTTCTTCATTAATTGCCTTCATCCAACTTTCATCTGTGCTTGCTTCAACAATATTTTTGGGTTCAATGCTGGATAATAAAGAGTAGTTTCGAATTACTGCTCTTCTTGTCTGAATACCAACTGTTGGGTCCCCAATAATCTGTTCTCTGGGATGATTTTTCTGCCAGCTGCCTGTTTTGAATTTATTGTTCTCTTCTTCTTCTGAGTCGATTCTTAAATCAGCTGTGTCAATTTTTTGATTTTCTTCTTTTTCTATTTCTTCATCTCCTTCAATGACGTCTTCATAAATAGGGTAGTTTTCTTGATACGTAACTTCTCTTTCTCTACCTTCATCAACTTTAACATCAGCACTCTCAATAATTTTCTTTAGCCGCTTGTTGTAACATGTGTAGGCTTTGCTTTTAGTTGAGTAACCGAGAAAAATACCTTCGTCAGCTCTATCTTCGAACTTACCGAGATTATCTTCAGTTCGTTTGATATAACACTTGTTGCCGAACACTTTGAAGTATCTTGTTGTTGCTTTCTTGCCGAACCACAGTTCATACGGTGTTTTGCTTTCATGTGTTCTTAGCATGCACCTATTTTGAATGTAAACTGCAGTATGTACTGCCTCTTTCCAGAATCTGTCGGCTATTTTGTTCTCAGCCAACATTGTCCGTGCCATTTCTTGCACAGTCCTGTTCTTTCTTTCAACAACACCATTCTGCTGAGGTGTCCTTGCTGCTGAAAACTGTCTTCTAATCCCATATTTTTGATAGTATTCTGCAAACTCCTCCTGAGATAAACTCTCCTCCTCTGTCTGATCTTAGGCATTTAATTCTTTTTCCAATCTGATTCTCAACCTGCTTTTTAAAAATCTTGAACATTTCAAAGGCATCTGATTTAAGCTTTAAAAATAGTACCCATGTCATTCTGGAGTAGTCATCTATGAACAGCATAAAGTATTTGTCACCATTTATGCTTTGTGTTCTCATGGGTCCACATAAATCAGTATGAATCAGCTCTAACGGTTTGCTGGTGAAATATTCCTTTGCTTTAAATGTGGATCTGGTTTGCTTCCCTTTTTGGCATGAAGCACAGATGCTATTTACCGGTTTGCCAATGGTGGGTATATCTCTTACTGCTCTTTTTGAACTTATTTTTACCAGATTGTCAAAGCTGATATGCCCGAGCCTCTTGTGCCACAGCCAGTTTTCATCTTCCTGTCCAATCAAGCATGATCCTTCTGAAGTTTCTGAGAGAGTGTATAGATTTCCAGAAGTCCTCGATCCAGTAGCTACCAGCTTCCCACTGTGTGCTTTTCTTACTTCACAGCCCTATTTTTTAAAGATGACTTCATGACCTCTGTCACAGATTTGACTTACGCTCAGTAAGTTGTGCTTCAAACCAACTACAAACAGAACTTCTTTGGAATTGATCTTTCCATCACTTATCTTGACTGATCCTTTTCCAACTATTTTGGCTCCATCATTATTTCCAAACTTTACCGAGCCCCCTTCATATTTCTGTAATTTTTCAAATTTTTGTTTATCTCCGGTCATGTGACTGGAGCATCCACTGTCCAATATCCATGGTGCTGATTTGTTCTGTGCTTTGAATGTTGTCTGGACAATCAAGGATTCCTTTTCTTCTTTGAGTTGCTCTTTTTCCTTCCATTCTGATTTGGTTGTAGTTTTGGTCATTTGTTTAGACTTTTCTTTGTCAGTGGCCTGTGCATGTTTATCTGGGAATTTTCTGTTTTGCTTTAAACTGTTTGGTTGAGTTCTTCTTCCCTGATATTTATTTGCTGCATATGTGCTTCTACAGTTTCTTGCAATATGTCCAAAGTTGTGACAGTTATAGCATTCTACTGCATAATCTATCAAGGGTGAAAATACATTTCTACTGGAAAAATTTCTTTGTCCTATATTATAAATGCAGTCTGAAATCTTATGACCGTAAGTATTGCATTTAAAACAATAACCAGAAAAAGAATGATTGAACCTGGGAGTTGGTCTTTGCCAATTTGTAGTAGGAGCCACAAATTTTCTTCTCCTTTGATGAGTGACTTTTGTGAATCCCTCATTGTCAACAGTCTTCTCGTGCTTGCCATTGTTGCTTTCTTTTGCAAGATTCATTTTTCTTTGGTCAACCTTGATTTTATCCTCTTTATTTATTGGTTCTATAGTTATGGCCTTTGATTCACTTGATGATTCTCCTTCGACAAACCCCAAGCCAAACTTGATGTCTGTAGTCCTCTGACTATTTATAATCTTTTCAAGCTTTGCAGAACTTCCTTCAAGTTTGTGATAGCAGCTTAGTTTTTTATTCTTTTCTTCTAGCCGCATTCTTAAAATAACAATCTCTTCTTCTAGTTTGTTGCACTCATCTATTCTCATGGTTAACTGTACTTCAAGTTCTTCAGACATTTTCTTAAATTCTTCTGTCTGTACTTTTAAGTCTGTTTATTATGTCATTCGCATCTTCAAGCTTTCTTGAGACTTTATTATTCTTTTTCCTTTCTGACTTCAACTCTTTAAGTGCCGCAACCAACTCACCTTCCAGATAAACTTCAGCCTCATCCTTATTTTTTGTATCATCTTCCTATTTTTCTTCTGTTTTTGCTTCTTCAAATGCCATGAACAGAGCTTCACTTGTTTCTTCTTCAGAATCTTCACCTGAGCTATCTTCAGAAGAGCTGACATTTTTGGATATGAAACTTTTCTTTTTGAAATTGCTTTTCTTGAAGTTTGGTTTCTTTTTCCAGTCACTTCTTTCTTTGTGTGACCCTTCATTACTATTAGTTTTCTCATTCATGGGACACTTAGCTGCAAAGTGACCGACCCCTCCACAATTGAAACACTTAAATGGCAACTTTCCTCTATATTTTCCTTTTCCTTTTGTAAGTTTTCGAACAAAGTTGGCTTCAGTTTCATCCGATGTTTCTTCAGCCTCAGATTCTTGTTCAGCTTTTGTATTCTTGTGTGCTTTAAAAGTAGCTTCTTTGTCTATGGGCTTAGTTTGTCCTATTCTCATTTCGTATGCAGTCAAGGAACCATGCATCTCGTCCATGCTAAAATTGTTTAGATCTTTAGCCTCTTCTATTGCAGAAACTTTAGAATTAAATCTTTTGTGAAGAGTTCTAAGTACCTTTTTCATGACAACTGCATCTTCGATCTCTTCGTCGAGTCCTCTGATTGCATTGATGACTCCATTGACTCTCAACATATAGGTCTCAATGTTCTCTTCGTCATTCATTTGTAATGCCTCGAACTGAGCTCGATGAGTTTGCAGTTTGGCTTCCTTGATCTTGTTGTCTCCTTCATGAATGCTTTTCAGTTTGTCCCATATGTCTTTTGCAGATTTACAGCTCATGACCCTTATCAGTTCACTGTCTACTAGCCCACACATTATTGCATTCTTTGCTTTGGCATTATTCTCAGACAGTTTCTTATCGACAACATCTATTGGAGGAGTAGTGGGTGTTGTGTATCCACTTTCTACTGACTCCCAAATGTCGTATCCTAAAGCACTCAGATATGTCTGCATCCTGAGTCTCTAGAATGAGTAATTAGTTCCATTGAACAGAGGAGCTTTGTTTGATGAGAAACCTTCACTACCTGCCATTGTGTTCCTTCCAAGATCACCTTAGCTGATTAAGCTTGTTCAGGAACCTTGCTCTGATACCAATTGATATTCTCACAATGACACTGAGAGGGGGGGTGAATCAGTGTAGCTAAAAATTCTGATCTGCAATTCTTAAAACTGAAGCAAAGAGAACTAAAAACAAATAAAGCAGTAAACACAAGAGAGCACACCACAACACACAATGTAACGAGGTTCACCAATTTGGCTACTCCTCAAGAATGACTGCTTGGACTACGGTCCAAATCCAGCCTTTGCAAAACACCAATTTTACAATCTGTTTACCAGCACCCACTGGAAGGAGCACCAACCCCTGATTTATCTGCACCTACAGAAAGGAGCACCAACCCCTATCCAAGCACCAACTTGAATCACAAAAAAGTTAAATCAATGACATACAAATGCCTTCACTATTACAAGACCCTGACTGGTCTCCAATTTAAAACATAGTAATTACTCACTGCTCAGCTTGTTGCTCTCTTACAACACTCTTTTCACCCTCTTACGGTAGCACTTTTCACAATTATAGCAGCAACAATATTCTTCACGTAGACCTATTTTTATAGCATGAAAGTCTCTATTTTTAGCTTTCATAAATTCGCATGCAACCCGTAACTATTTCTTTTTAAAAGATCTCTTTCGCCACTTGTCAACTGTAACTGCTTTTAATATTTCTCATGCGCCACTTGTCAGTTGTATCACTTTCTAACTGTAACTGCTTTTGTCTAATATAGAGTAGGCCTTTTGTCAAACACGATGCATGTTACGACTCTATTTATGCGACTATTCGATTTCTCCTTCTATGACTGTTCTTTAAAAAGCTGCATGAATTCTAACTGAAATTGCACCTATAACTGTCGCTTTTACTCCAGTTGACTCTTCTAAAATTGGCTGCATGTTTTTCTTCTACAACTGCCCCTTTAACTATCATTCTGTTCCAGTTAACTGCCTATTTAACGTGTTGTTGCGACTTGTCACGAAATCGTGACACTTCTGTCTCTTTCTGCCCTTCTTCGCCTTTTACCCATGAAAACAAGACATGTCATGATATCACGACATTCTCCGCCTCCTTGTTCTCTTCTTCGCTTGCAACCACGAAAACCAGACATGTCATGAAATCATGACGCATCCGCATTCTCGCTACTCTTCTTGGCTTGCTCTAGTGAAAACTAGACATGTCACGAAATCGTGACATCTTCGCTGCCTTGATCTCTTTTTTGTCTCTTGCCAGTGAAAACGGAACATGTCACGAAATCGTGACACTTTTCGCTGTCGTACACTCTACTTCGCAAGTCTCAGTGAAATCGGACCATGTTGCAAAATCGTGACATCTTTTTCCTTAGCCTTTTCTTCCTTTCGCCTGAAAATGGAACATGTAGCGAAATCGTGACACCTTTTCCCTTGTGCACTTTTTTCTTTGCCTGAAAATCGAACATGTAGCGAAATCGTTACACCTTTTCCCTTTGCACTTTCTTTCTTCGCAACTCGAAAATCCAACATGTAGCGAAATCGCTACACCTTTTTCCTTGTGCACTTTCTTTTGCTTCGACCTCCGAAAATCCAACATGTAGCGAAATCGCTACACCTTTTTCCCTTTGCACTTTCTTTTGCTTCGACCTCCGAAAATCCAACATGTAGCGAAATCGCTACACCTTTTTCCCTTTGCACTTTCTTTTGCTTCGGCCTCCGAAAATCCAACATGTAGCGAAATCGCTACACCTTTTTCCCTTTGCACTTTCTTTTGCTTCGGCCTCCGAAAATCCAACATGTAGCGAAATCGCTACACCTTTTTCCTTGCACTTCCAACTTTGCTTCGGCCCACGAAAATCCAACATGTAGCGAAATCGCTACACTTTTTCCTTGGCACCAAACTTTGCTTCGGCCCACGAAACTTCAACATGTAGTGAAAATCGCTACACTTTTGTCCTTGGCACTAAACTTTGCTTCCAACAAACTTCAACATGTAGCGAAATCGCTACACTTTTGTTCCTTGCACTAACTTTCTTTTCAACATGTCGCGAAATCGTACAGTTTTTTCCTTTTTCTTAACAACATGTCGCGAAATCGCTGACACTTTTCTTGCTTCTTCTTCCAACATGTCGCGAAATCGCGACGCTTTTCTCCTTGGCTCTTCTTTCTCTCCAATATGTCACGAAATCGTGACAACTTTCTCACTTGCCTTCTTTGCTTCCAACATGTCGCGAAATCGTGACAATTTTCTTGTGCCTTCTCTCTCCTCGTCCATGTCGCGAAATCATGACAATTTTCCTTGCGCCTTCTCTCTCCTCCGACATGTCACGAAATCATGACGTTTTTCTTTCTGCCTTCTAACTTCTCAACCTGTCGCGATATCGCGACAGAAAACATGTCGCGATATCGCGACAGTTTTCTTACTTGTCTTTTTCTTTGATTTTTTGGATCTGGGTCACTTCTTTTTCTTGGAATTTCATTGTACATGATCTGACTGATCTCTGAACTCCTGTCCACTGCTTCAACTGCATCAACTGATCCTGCTTCAACTGCATCAACTGATCTATCTGTCTGTGTTGACAACAATGACAATACTTTTGCTGCACCTTGCTCAACATATTTAAATTACTTTAGATATTGGTAGCATATTATATATGGTATTACTTATATTCAAATGTTACAAAGATGAAAATGAAGAACAAAAAGGATTAATTGAATCACTTAAAGAGAAAAAAACGATGGATGAATCCTTCTTTAAGAAGATATTTCAATCCTCATGCAATATTGATACTTCAAGTTCTACTAACTCAAGATCTTATCATGATGCCTTAAGTGTTTTTTAGATCCCTTTGTATGCAACAAGAATAGTAATAAGAAGGAAAAAGACAAAGAGAAAATATTTTTGCAATAATCAGGTGATAGTACAACCACTTATAAAAGTACAAAAATTGGATCCAAAGACAAGAATAAAGAAGAAGAAGAAGAAGAGGAACCAGATCAAGGAGGCATACAATGCAAGGTAAATTAAAGATATTTTAAAGGACCGGATCAAACAGGAGAACATCTGAAGGACGAAGATCCATATTGAATACTAAAGTCTTCAATATCCAAATAATGTAATACATGGGGGTGTTAGAGTATATTATATTATTTGGTACATATCAATGTACCACCTTGGGTACATTTCTAGATTAGGGGTTTATCCTATATTAAGGTTTAAGTAGTTACTTCATGCAATGTAATAAATGCACAAGTGTTAGAATGTACAATGATGTAAATATGCATGTAGTCCACATGTACATGAGTCATAGGATAGGTAGATGAAGAGTCATGGGTAGAGTAAAGGTCAAGGAACATATCTTCCTATATATAGGCCTTTGATAAGTGAAAAAGAGAGAGAAGAGAAAGAGAGGAATGATGTCAAGATAGAGAGTAGTGACTAGGTACAATGTAGTCCATTAAAAATTTAGTGTTCAAGTCCTCAATTATATTGCATTGTACTATTTTCGTGAGCTTTTATTAATGGCATATTACTGAGTTATTACAGAATTTTATCATCTAGTTTTCCTACATATTATAGTGTCATTATCATATAGTTATCATAGCTTACTTATTTTACACCTTGTGGTTGCATTTCCTTTAATATACATCCTCAAAATCTAACATATATATTAATGTTATTTATGAGGATCATTATAGGAATTTTTATCTAACACATAATATGCTTGTTGTGAGAATATAAAAATGAAAGACCAAAGATAAATTTAATTAGGTTGTAAATTTTATATTGAACTAAGCATAATCTTAGAAATTGATACAATTAAAGATAAGTGAAATGATTTATTAGTTATAAAAAATATTAAAGCTTTAATCAATATTCCATGAGAGGTGCATGATATAACAATACCATACTACATGGGTTAAGACTGAGCTAATTAAAATAAAATATATTAGACATAATATGATGTTAACTATAATATATGATTAAGTTAAATTTAAGTGATATGTATTTGGGCAAGGGGTATTGGTTCATGTAAAATACAAGAGAAAAATCACCCTTAATTTTCATTTTTTAATGTATAGTTATGTTTGGTTGCATTTTCCCTAAATTACTATCGTATATGATGAATAGGATCCACATAAAAATATTAATAGTTAGGTATTTTTCAAGAGAAATTCTAAATATCAATTTGTCTAATAATCACATCCATATGTAAATCTTACTTTTCCTATTTATTGTCTTCTCACATATGGTAGATTATATGGTTATACAGTGTTTAGAGTCTAAATATTCTTTGAATTTAATTAGGAAACTTTTCTTTTTCAATAGTTCTAATGAGGAAACCATTACATCCATTTGTGGCATAAAGTATTGTTATTATGATCTTTATAATCATTTTTATTACAATGAAATATTTAAAATAATAATAATAAATTAAAATTTTAATGATGTTTAAATTCATATTGAAAACAAAAGTAACCTTATACCTATTTGAAAATAAAACTATTATTTTAATAAAAATAAAAAAATTATCATGAAAACATGTATATATAATACATAGTGAAAATTGTGAGTATATTAAGGACTCGTTTTTTAGATAGATTATGTATAGAAATGTGATTATTTAATGCTTAGATTTTGATGCATTTGGATTCTTATATTTTTTTATTGATTGGAGGAAGGGGTTTTGAAAGGGTCCTTGAACCTTTTTAAAAAGCGAAATCCATAAACCAAAAGATTGAGTTTCCTAACATTGGAAGAAACTCACCTAAAAAACACAAGAAAACAACTAGGAGGATCTCCAAAAAGAGATAGGGCACCCAAACCTGATACCAAAAAACCAAGAAAACCAAAAGGGAACAACAAAAGCAATACCCGAGAACCAACCCCTTTACTCAGCATCGCCCATGGTAGGAGAATATGGACCACCATTATGAGGATTTGTGGAATAGAGTTTATATTCGTCAAGGATGGCCTCGGCCTACTGAAGAAGGGATGAGGTCATCTTGGAAGCCCTTGACAGGATTTTGAGAACATCACTGAGGTCCTAAAGATGGTTGGGACTAGTGATGAAGAATATGTCCAACATCTCTTTGGGGTTAAATTTTCCCCCTTGATCAATGGCTTTTTGCATTGACTACCTTGTAGAGGGTTCCTCTCTCCTACTAAATTTAGGAGGAGGTGGTGAGTCTTTAAAAATATCTCCATAATTCTTAATAATTATAGGGGATTTACCTTTCCCCATCTGAGTCTTGTCTCTAGATGAGCATAAATACTGATCAAACTTATTGGCAATTAGACCATCATTGATAGGAGAGTCATACTCAAGAATCCGGTTGGTGGCTTGAGAAGGGCCACATAGGATATTCTCCTTAGGATTACCACCAAGAGAGCTACCACCCACACCAACAATAACATTTTCTAGAGTAGGACTAGAAGCAAGGATGTTGGGAACCCATTGAGATTCCTTGTGGACCATATGCTTAAACAATATTAGATGAATTCCTTGGTGAGCAGGGCACGTAGACAACCCTTTATAGAAATTTAAAACAACTCTTTTGATCGACTTGAACATGTACTTAGGTATATTGATAACCTTATTTTCCTGAAGGTGGTTGATAAAGGTGATATGGAAGCTTCTCAATGGGGTATTAGGTCCATCCATAATGAAGTATTGGAGGATGGTGATCATCACCTTGTCCTAGGGCTTGGGAATGGATTCTCAAACAATGTATCCTTTATCACAACTTAAACTCCCCCATTTATCTTTGAATTGATTCAATTCAGCCACCATGGAGTATTTTTCTCACAGAATAATTTATCCATCATCCATAATGCCAATGACATTGACCAAAAGACTACTATTTATCTAGAAAAGAAGGCTATTAATAATAACTTTACCTTCATTCTAGGAACGACAAAGTTCAATCAAAATTTATTTGTCATGCTTGACAAAATCTTGAAGGGTAGAAGCCCATGATTAGTGAAAATAACTTCAATGAGAGCATCCAAGTGGAGGGACTTAGGATAAAAGCAATAATCAAGGTTGGCCATGAGGTCTATCTGGTGAAGAGAGGAATGATAATTAAGATTTAGGATACAAGCAGAGGCTACCTATCAAAACTTAGAGAATAATTATCAAACCAGATGTCACTTTTGAGATTTAAATAGGTTTTAATGATTTCATGGGTATTATGACCATAAAGCTTTGACCACTAGTTTGAAGAATTAAGAGCCTCGTGCCAAATGATATGATGACAGTCAGAATCATATCACGAAATTGTTATTGGGAGAAATATAATCATGGAAATAATAGGTTGGAGACCAATGGTAGATATTTGGTAGTGGTTCAAAGTCCACATAATTCACTTAAGTACAACCATGAAAAAAGAAATAATGGAGCTTAAGATAGCAGTGTGAATGGATTGGATGAGAAATATGATATGGTACCACAATGGTGTGATATGAGGTAGGCATGTGATCACAATGGGTCACCAATTATATAGGTGCAAAACACAGGGTTTGACAATTGAGATAGGAGCATGAAAATTTAGAAACCACAAGATTAAAAGCTCACCCAGGTGGAAAGGAGACCAATGGTCAAGATGATTATGAGAAAACCAAGAAATCCACCTAGCACCAAGCACATCAATGGAGTGGGCCTAGATGGCCTTGAAAATGGGTATCCTAGAGTCTTGAAAAGGCCAACATGGGAACAACCAAACACCACCTACTTGGAACAACCATATGGTATTGTACAGAGCACCACGAAGGAAACCTATGGTGATGAGACAAAATTAGACCATGTAAAAAAAAGAGTGGTTGGATGCACCGATGAAAAAAACACTTGTGACAAGATAAAGGTGTTTAGAAACACTGATATTAGTGTTTCTCAAGTTGAGTAACGAGTTTCTAGAAAGACCAAAATACGAGGACCCTATGCCAATGCACAAGTGTTTAAAAACATTGATAAAAAGGTGTTGAAAAACATTGATAAACAAGTGTTTGAAAACACTGATATGTGATTCAAAAATATTGAGTTTTGAGGTGCCTATGGAAGAAACACTCTTGTTAGGATCAGATTATTTGGATATCCCAATAGGCGTGGTCTGTGAATAAATTTGTAAGTGCTTTGGAACTCTGTTGGACCATGTCATCATGCTGACATAGGAGTGTTTAAAAACACTAATATAAATGCTCATGATAGGACAAAGGTATTGAGAAACACCACCAAAAAAGGTTTGCATTTTGAGTGTATGGTTCTTGAGAACCCTGATGGAAAGGGTTCTTGAGTCAACGTAAAAGTGTTTACAAACACTAATAAGCTCCCAAATTATAAGGGAGAAATATTTAAAAATACTACTTGAATCTGTTCAAGCTTTTGTTTGTAAGTATTTCAAAACACTATTTTGTGAGGAACAAAGGCTAGTAATATTTAAGAGGTATAGATCAATGATCCACAAAAAATCAATCCTATCCAGTTGGTAGCACATGATGAGAGCCATGGCAAAATTCCCATAGGTGAGAGATAAACTTGATACCATAGGAGAAATCCCGAAAAAAAACCCATACTCACTAGAATCAGAGAGTAGAACCCAACATGGACGGTTAAATAAATAGAAATCAATAATAATGAGAATAAACTTGGACAAGGGCCTATGGGAAATTATTATGCCATATTGTAAGAGCATCTTGGTCTAGACCCAAGTTGGAAATCATGTCGACATAATAGTTTCCTTCATGATAAACATGTTGGATGGTGACATTGTTGAGTTTACGAAGACATAGTTTGGATTCATCAATGAGGTTCTGGATGTTCCATGAAGGAGGCTTGAAATATTTGAGGCATTTGATTATATTCATGGAGTCTCCTTCAATGATGAGGTTTCCTATGGGAAGGTTTTCAATTAGAGCAAGTCCTTGGTAGAGAGCTCTAGCTTCAACAAAATGGTTGGTTTGGACTCCAATATTTTTTGCATAGGCTAGAAGGATGTCACCATTGCAATCTCTAAAAATTCCACTAGCACCAGCTTGCCCTAGATTTCCCTTAGCCACTCCATAAAAATTGAGTTTTTCCCACCCAAATGGGGGGGTCCATCTGACTTGGGTCCTATCAACAGGATGAGTAAGGGCATTTCTATTTAGGAAACCCAAGGATCTAGCAAAAAAAAATTTAGAGGGTGGCTCAAAAATAATTAGTCTAAGTAATTAGAATAGCATTCTCTATGGTAGTAGAGATAACCCGCATACTAAAAAAATGGGAGTCATTGGATAAGTTGCGAAATGCCCTAGAGTTTCTTTCAAACCAAATGCTCCATAAATAGTGGAGAAGGCAAAAATCCCAGAGGGGCTTTAAGTGTATGTCATTGAAGGGATTGGGCCACTAAAGACAAAGATCCATGATAGAATGGGGGATGGTCCAGGCAATGTCAAATGCTAAAATAATATCTTGGAGGACCCAAGAAGATAAGGGTTATTCAAGGAAGATATGTTGGCTAGACTAAGCACTGGAATTGCAAAGGTAGCAACAATTAGGAATGGTCATGCCTTTGGTAATAAGATTATCAATGGTTAGGATTTTATTTTGGACCATCGACCAGAAGAAAAGGGTAATCTTAGGAATGAAGTGTTTAACCCATATGGATTTGGAAAGAAATTAACTGGTAGAAGCATTAGCTTGAAGGTAATAGGTTGATTTCTAGTGAAAAGCCCTGATTCACTATAATTCTAGATTGGATAATATTCAACTCTAGAGCTGGGGATGATACAGTTTCTTAAGATTTTTGTGAGCATTCTACTAGCATTGGATTGAGCCACATTGAGATTGATAGGAAGGGATTACTAGACTCTCTTGCCTTGAGATGTTTGAAAATATTGTACATATTTTTGCCTTGAGATTGATAGGAAGGGATTTCTAGACTCTCTTGCCTTGAGATGTTTGAAAATATTGTACATAAAGGATCAGTGATGGTCCTTAAGATAGATATCTCATGACTTTGGCTTAGGGGTTTCTCTAAAATCCAAGGATCCTCCTAAAAATCAATACTTTTCCCATCACCAAGCTTCCATATTAATAATATTTAGATTAAAGGTATGGTGAGCTTCACAAAATTATAAAAAGCAAAGCCTTTAGGTGGGTGAGAACTATCAAGGAAACTGATTCCATGAGATAACTACTTAGCTTTAACAATATCAATCCAAATGAATTCATGATTGCTCAAGAGCTTCCAAGAATATTTTTTGATGAGTTCCTTTTTCATAAGCTTGGTCTTCCTAAAACAAAGGTCTCCTTGATATTTTTTGGTGCATATTTGGTCCTAAGCAACAAGAGGGAATCTTCTCCAAGGTTTATGTCTAGTCCAAAGGAATTCTTTTTGGATATGCTCAATTTTATGGTAAAAATTGTAGGGGCTTTGAGTAGGGATAGAAAAAAAAGGATAGTCTGAAGAGAAGCCTAAACCTCTTATTTTGATTTGGATGCTTATATGCATTGTTGTTTTTATTATTTTATAAAAGGATATGGTACTGTTGATTTTATGTGTGTTTGCAAGACCAGGTACTCTCATAGGTGGACAAGGAAGTTGGCCATCAAGAATGAGAGACTAAAATAAGGGAAATGATGGTTATTTTAACTGAAGATCATTCCTGGGTAAAAAGCTACCTACATATAGTTGCATTCATATTGGTGTGTTTGGAGGTAATCACCATAAATTGAAGCCAACCATAGTAAAATTTGATAACTTGGAAGTTATTGTAAACTATTTTGCTTAAGGATATGGGCAACAAGGAATGGTGGTGTATTACTTCTTTTTATTTTTTTGTGATTGATCAATGTTTATCTTCTTCGCATATTTGTTTGGATGCTTTGAAAGGTAAATATTCTCTTTTGATGGTAGCATATTGCAATGAATTATTGATAAACTTGTGAATTTTTTCATGTGGTTGCTTATATTTTAGAATGGTTCTAGCAAAGAATCCTCTAGGAAATAATTTAGATGAAGTTAATACTAGTTGGTGATATTGATGAAGTTAATTAGAAAACAATAGATTTAAATTTATTGTTTTGAATGTTAATAAGTTAACATTAGAAAAAGAGGAAATAATAGCCAACAATGAAATATTGTGAACTATGAACTTTATAATTAAAAGCAAGGTTTCTTTTTGAAAATTTTGAAAATAAATTTCATCTCTTTTATTTTAATAGAAGATAATAATTTTGGAAAATAGTGGAAGTTATTGGAGTAATAAAAACGTTATATTTGGTGCAAATATTACTTGTTGGTAACACATTTTTTAATGAGGAAGAAAATAGCTTGGATGAGGTAATTGTGGCATGTTCTCCGATTCTATTTTTATATATGGCTGGTTTTTTCCAAGTTGGGGGGGAACCATTTGGAAAAAGGAAGTTGGTTGAGGAACAACTTCTTGTTTTGGAGCCATGCAAGAAGAAAAAGGTAAAAAAAGAGAAGGTTTTTATTGCTTGTGTTACATGTTCTTAAGAAATGTATCTGGGGGGATTTTTGCTAAGAATAATTAGGGGTTTCCATGGAGTCTACTTTCAATTGATGGCCATGGCGACACTAATGGTTTACTGAAGTGAATGAAGCATAGGAGCAATGAAATATTGATTGGGGTTTCTTTTGAAGATATCTAGGTTATGCCTTCTTTTCTTGGATAGATTTAGAAAAAAATATTTGGTAATGAGGATACTCTGAAACTCATGAATTATTGTTGCATGAAAAGGGTTTGGAAATGTTTGATTTTTTGCTACAATATTTTCTGGAAACGAAGCATAAAAAGGATTTTGAATTGCTTTAATTTTTTATGCAATATTTCTTGAAAATAAGGCATGAAAATAATTTTGAATTTCTTTAGTTACTATTGCAATCTTTCCTGAAAATAAAGCATGAAAAATAATTTGAATTGCTTTAGGTTATTGCTGCAATTTTTCTTGAAAAATAAAGCATGAAAAGGGTTTTGAATTGCTTTAGTTATTGCTACAATATTTATTGAAAATAAGGCATGAAAAGAGTTTTGAATTTCTTTAGTTATTGCTACAATATTTCCTGAAAATAAAGCATGAAAAGGATTTTGAATTGCTTTAGTTTATTGCTGCAATATTTCCTGAAAATACAGCATGAAAAGGGTTTTAAATTGATTTAGTTATTGTTGCAATCTTTCCTGAAAATAAAGCATGAAAAGAATTTTGAATTGCTTTAATTATTGTTGCAATCTTTCCTAAAAATAAAGCATGAAAAGGGTTTTGAAATGCTTTAGTTGATTGTTGCAATATTTCTTGAAAATAAAGCAAGAAAGGGTTTTGAAATACTTGGGGTTATTGCTGCAATTTTTCTTGGAAATAAGTGTGAAAGGGCTTTTGAATACATTGTTTCACTATTGCTTTTTCATGGTTTAAAAATTGCTGCAATTTATTGGGGATTACATGCTTGATTTTTGTTGCATTTTAAGGATTTACATGTTGTTGGATAATCCCAAACATTATTGTATTTTATTGAAGATTTTAGGCTTGAATGCTACTACATTTCTTGAGATTAGATTCTATTGAATAATCTTACATTAGAACCACATTTGTGTGTTAATGTTAATGTTGTACTTGTATTAATGGTTGTATGGTTGCACTTGTGCTAAAGGTCGCACTTGTGTTAAGGATGCAATTGTTTTAAGGATTACATTTGTATTGATGGTTGTATGGTTGCACTTAGGGTTATGCATAAGGGGTCAGCCCCAAAATGTATTTATAAAAATTTGGCAAATCAGTTTTGAAATCCAGGCAAATAGTGTCCAAACGCATGTAGAAGGTTCACTATTATTAGGGGCAATGTTGGAAATTTAAACTTAAAATGGTCAAATTATTATAAAATTGGGGTGAATCGACCCAAAAAAAAAATGCACCCATAATTTTTTGGCTAATGGGCCCTGGTCAAAGGTCCCAAATATTAGCCAATTCCAAATTTCAAAAATCCTAATTTTAGTCAATTTGGTGATAAATAGCCACCATGCATAACCTTGGTTGCACTTGTGCTAAAGGTTGCACTTGTGTTAAGGGTTGTAATTGTTTTAAGGACTGCATTTGTGTGTTAATGTTGCACTTGTATTAATGGTTGCATGGTTGCACTTGTGCTAAAGGTTGCACTTGTGTTAAGGGCTACAATTGTTTTAAGGATTGCATTTGTGTGTTAATATTGCACTTGTATTAATGGTTGCATGGCTACACTAGTGCTAAAGGCTACACTTGTGTTTAGGGTAGCAATTATTTTAAGGACTGTATTTGTATATTAATGATGCACTTGTATTAATGGTTGTATGGTTGCACTTGTGCTAAAGGTTGCACTTGTGTTAAGGGCTGCAATTATTTTAAAGATTGTATTTGTGTGTTAATGCTACACTTGTATTAAAGGTTTCTCTTGTTTTAAGATCTGCAATTATTTGAAGGACTACATTTGTGTGTAAATGTTGCACTTATATTAATGGTTGTATGGTTGTACTTGTGCTAAATATTGCACTTGTGTTAAGAGTTGTACCTATATAAATATTTCTCTTTTGGTAATGGTTGCATTACTACACTTGTGCTAATGATTGTGCTTGTATTAACAATTGCATTATGTAAATGGCTATAATATTGGATTTTTTGAGGCTTGAGTAGATAAGAAAACCAATACTAAAAGAAGTACGAGATTCCCTCTTTGTATGAATTTGCTTGTTGCTATGATAAGGTTTTTAAATTAAGATTTGAATTTATAGGTGTTTACATTTAGATCTAAAACAATGGACGTGGATTCCGTTATAGTAAGAATGATATGGGCTTCTCACATGATCACTTTTTAAAGGGGTAGAGAGCTCACTTTTAATAAGGAAATTATGGGGTTTCCTTATGGATAGTGATTATTTTATAATATGGAAATAAAATTGGGTGTAGAGTCCTCTTTGAGTGAAGGAATTTATGGGGTTCCTTCACATGATTGGTTTAAAATAAATATAGGAATGTAAGCATGTATTTCTATATATTGTTTGATGGATGCATTGAATATGAAAGAGCAATTAGGATTGCATATCATATGATGGAGTTGTCCTGATCCCTTACTCCAACTACCTCTCAATGGAGCTCGAGGAATCCAACGGACAAGGATATGGATAGAAAGGATTCTATCATGCTTCTATCAAAGAATTATATTGATTATGTTTATGATGTAAATGGTGACTCAAGAAAGAAATGTATTATTGATTAAACATGGGTTTGATATCAAATTATTCTATTAAGGAAGGCTTTGTTATTAAGTCTCTTCATCATGAAAGGATTTGTTTATTGATGATTATTGTATTGCTATTATTGTTTACAATTCCTTTTGAAAGTATAAGTTTTTAGTTCTTATTATAGAAAAAGGGGATGTTTTCTATGAATGGCAAACTGAATTGTAAATAGATGGAAATTTGAATTTATTAAATGTAATATGTTCAATGCTTTTGAAGTTATGCAATAAAGGTATTGCTAATATTTTCTTAAAATAAATATAGCAAGCATGTTTTACTTGTGAGAGAAAGAGAGAGATATATATGATGTTGGATTTATATTATGTTATGTTTTTGGGGATCTTGAAGGGTATTATGGGAGGGAATGCTTATAGAAACTTGGTTAGTACCCTTGTAAAGATAAATCCCGAGATTTGGTTAGTTGTGGAAAAGAAACTATTGAATTGGTTGTAATAGGTACATCTTGAGTGGTGTAACTCAAATGTACTCCCAAAAGCATGGAGCTTTTGAGGATGGTTCTTAAGCATGGATCTTGAACCACATTTTCTATCATACAGGTTAGGAAATCAATTGCAACTTGGGCAGTGATGGCACTTGAATCAAGAAGGTTTAGGTGACCATGAGTATTATCATGCAAAGTGATAATACCCTTAATGATCCCACCGTGGAGGTGTGGTCATTAAGCACCAAGTAATGGATGTCTCATCTGAAGATGAGATATCCACTTTAAGGCATTACGTCATTCACCTACATAGATTGACTTATGTAAGGTGAGGGAAATGGCATCCCCTTTTGATGGACTAAAAGGGATAATCCCTACGTTGTGGTTAAGTTGCCTTTACTCGCAGAGTATAAGGAATGTGGAGAAACCACTTACGACATATTTTCTAACTGTGGAGGTTTAGAAAAGTTAACCTCATAAGTAGCTACGTGATGATGGCTTGTCCTATCCACTTGATTGTCATTGGATACAACAAGAACTCAAATGTGGTTATGACTTAACCATGCCAAACAAAAAGAGAATGGAAATATCTTTGGTGCAAACCTTCTTCTGAATCCTTAAAGAAAAAAAAAAAAATACTCTCCTGGGTTGGTTACAATTTGGTTACAATATTGTCCAACAGTTTGGGCTTTGGCTCTTCTTCGAGAGGTCCAAAGTTCAAACCGTAATGTGTGTGTGATTGTGTGTTAAATTCTCTATTGACAAGATCAACTCTCCCTCTTATGAGAGGTCATGGTGGGATGGGGATATCCAACTCTAGGCATTGGTAGTGAGTTTCTCACACTACCCAAATATTTAAAAAAAAATTATGAACATATTAATTTTAAAAATATATAAAAAAAATACTAATAATATAGGACAACGCGATATAAATGAAATGTAACTATGTTTTTTCAATATCCAATGAAAGTGTGTTGTGTCGTAATCTTAATATCTTGGTCCATACAATATTCAACCCCTAAATAATCGTAATATCTTGGTCCATACAATATTCAACCTCTAAATGAATTAAAAGATAGCATATTTAATGTTTGTTTACAAAAATAAATTTTAAAGAAATATAACTTAAAAGATTCTATTTTAAGTTCACATCATCCAAAACAAATCCTAATCAATCATGTTTTCATTATACTCCATCCAAACTTAATGAGATGGAAAATAAAAAAATTAATTTTAATAATATAAATACATATAAACAAAAAAACATTTTTTATGAAATTTGTTAACAATATGTTCATAAATGCTCTTGATTTTGTGCTACACGAATTCTTTTAACTTTGTCAACTCTATGTGGATATTTTGGCTTTTCTCACACCTTTCTTTCTTTTCATTCTATTTTTTTCGAAAAATAGATCCCCAATGGACTCTTTTGATGACTTATCATAGTTTAATTTCTAAATTTTCAATCAAATTTCTAGTTGATTGACCATGTTAGAACTTCTTCTTCTTAAAATAAGAATAATAAATTCTTTGTAATTTGATATTTTATTCTCCTTTTCTCCTTTCCTTTCTCATTTTTTTTTAAATAAAGGGGTAAAAAATTATTGATAAAAAGTCTGGATTACAAAGTACATCTGAGCCCCCACCCAGGACTCAAATAAGCAACAAGACAGGCTAAATCACCAAACAAGGTCAACTCCCAAAGAAAACAAAAAAAAACAAACCACATTAAGTCTGAACATCCTTATGGATCAACTCCCGTAGGTGTTGAGAATCCCTAGACAGGAGACTCTCCCAGTTATCAATACTTTGAGTATCCAATAGCTCAGAAGCCCTTTTGGCCAGGTAATCAAGAACCCCATTCCATTCCCTTGGAATGTGCACAAAGGATATAAATTCGAACTCTTCACTCATTCTGAGAATCTAAATGGTCACAGAGGCCAACTGCCAATTAACATCCTCCACTCTTTTGCTGTTTAAAAGATTAACCAAAATTTGAGAGTCAGACTCACAAAGAATCCTGCGCCAGCCAAGAGAAAACCCCCTTTGTAAGGCCTCAAGTATCGCCAGAGCTTCCATAAGATTGTTGGAGTGAACACCTTTATAAATGGAAAAGAAAAAACTGACCACGCTAGCAGAATCTCTCCCAACACCACCAATTCCAACGATGTCCAGGATTGCCCCCGGACGACCCATCGATATTAATTTTTAAAACTCCTCTAGGGGGCAGTCTCCATCTACCCTCTCTCCTAACCTTCTTTCTAAGCTGAGGAATCCTACTAGGGCTAGAAGAATTCACACCAACCCCAAACAAACTAAGGGCCTGTCGTACCTTCTCCTCCTTAGAGTCCAAATGAGGGTCCACATCACATTTACTATGGATAGTTTCTTGAACCATACACAGGATCCTTTGCTAGATCTGTTGAACAGCCAAATGACTTCCCTCAAAAATGCATTGGTTTCGTTCGAGCCAAATCTGCCAAATGATGCAAGAAGGGCCCAAATTCCAAGCCACTTGGAGGAAGGGGGCCTTTGCTGGAGGCCTGCCTAGACTACTCCAAAACTCCACTAGGGAGAGCACATGAAAACAAGGATGGTTCTAGGCACTCCACCAACAGTGCCAAATGTCTCTGGCAAGGGAGCATTGGAAAAATAAATGAGAAGAGTCATCCTCATTCTTACCACAAAGGACACATAAAGAGGGACCCTAAAATCCCCTCTTCCTCAAGTTATCCCAAGTGAGGCATTTATTACGAGCTACCAGCCAGAGAAAAAAGTTACATTTCGACCAAGCAAATCTATTCCACACCTTTTTCCACCATGTGACAGGGAGACTCCCAAACTTTTGCTTATAAAGAACTTGATAACCATAGGCTACAGAGTAGGTTCCCTTGGGATTAGGGTTCCAAGCCAGAATGTCTTTATCCCTTAATGAAGAACAGTACCTCCCCGCAATAATAAGAGCAAGCACCTCTCTATCCTCGGCCAATCCCCCTTGGGGCCATTCCTGTGGATATTTCCATTTGTACATCTCCATATTTCCAAAATACTGGATTTTTTTAAAGTCCTCCACATGAGACCAGACTCGCTTCCAAGAAACAAATGCTTAGGGAATGTAACCCGGGATATTGAGTCAAGATAGGAGGGTGGCCATCCCAAGAATCCTCCCAAAAAAGAACATCTGATCCCCGATTGCAAATCCAGAACAAACCCTACTTAATTAGATTAGATCCTCTTTTTAGAGTGTCCCAGATAACAGAACCTTTCCCAACCAAACTGGCTCTAGGGATATCTGCCTCAGAAATACCAAGTATGATCTTGAGAGGTACACCATCTCCAATAAATTTTTGCAGCCAAAGCCTGCCCAGAAAGAGTTGCCTGTCGCAACCCAAGGCCTCCCTCTTGAACTGGCCTACAAATGGAATCCCATCTAACCAAACTCCATTTAGATTGATCAAGTTTTCCAGACCACAAAAAATGTCTTGACAGAGCATCCATGTCCTTGATGAAATGAGAAGGATCTGTTTGCACAAAACATCTGTACATGGGTAAAGCTTGAATAATAGATTTTAAAAGCAATTCTCTACCTGCAGAGGATAGCCATCTGACAGTCCAGTGATTTACCTTCCTTCTAAACTTATCAAGTATAGACTGCCAAGAAGATCTAGGCAGAGGATGAGATGAAATTGGGATCCCAAGATAAATGAAGGGGGGAGTCCTGACCTAGAATCTTAGAATGCATCAATATTGGCTTGAATAAGAGGGGGGGTATTGAAAAAGAAAATAAAGGACTTGTCCTCATTAATCACCTGTCCAGAAGCACCAAGATATATGTCAAGAGACTGTCTAATGTTTCCAGCTTCCTTGATAGTGGCAACTCCCAACAAAGCAGTATCATCAACAAATTGAAGGTGGGAAAAAGGTGGCAAATTGTTATCCCACTTCCACTCCTGAATGAGACCATGCCTGACCTAAGACTTGAGTAATCTGCCCAACCCTTCTGCCATAATGATAAACAAATAAGGAGATAGAGGATCTCCTTGCCTCAATACCCTTGAGGACTCAAACAGCTCCGTAGTCTCATTATTAACAAGAACAGAGAATGAGGAAGAAGAAATACAGCTCATCACCCATCTAATCCATTCCTCCTCAAAGGACCATCTAACTCTGTCATAGGCTTTTGCCATGTCCAACTTAATGAACATAGTTTTCTTCTTAGAAGTTTCCATTGAGTGAATAGCTTCTATAGCAATAACAACCCCATCCATGATTTTTCGGCCAACAACAAACCCACCTTGCTCCTCAGAGATGATTTTGCTCAACCATATCTTCACCCTCTCAGCAATAATTTTTGTGATGATCTTATATACAACATTACAGAGAGCAATAGGCTCTGAACATATCCAAGGAATTTGCTCCCTCTTTCTTGGGAATAAGCACCACAAAGGTAGCATTTAGGGCCCTTAGCATCTGTTTGTTCTTTTGGGACTCACGGACCACTTCCAAAAGGTCAAATTTTATTAACTCCCAAAACTCTTGATAAAACTCAATCGGGAATCCATCCGAACTCGGGGCTTTCCCCTTTTTCATCTTGAATACAACACTTTGCAGCTCCTCAAGGGAAATTGGATCCATCAAGTGCTCATTCATCTCTCTAGAAACAATCGAGGGAATACAGTTTAGAATAATTTTTTCTTCCTCATCATCTGAGAGGGCATCCTCCTTGAAGAGAGAGGAAAAATACCTCTTAGTCTCTTCTGAAATATCCTTGAAAGAAGAAAGCAGGGCACCCTGAGAATTAACAAGAGAGGTAATCAAAGTTACCATTACGACGAGCCTTAACAGAGTTAAAAAATAAGGTCGTGTTCCTATCCCCTTCCCGAAGCTAATCCAATCAAGCTTTTTGTTTCCAAAAAATTTCTTCTCTCCGCTCCCATTCAAGAAGGTCTTTTACAGCCTTCGCATTCCTCAACAAGAAGCTCCTCCGTGAGTCCCCTGATCTCTAATCTTCCTTGAGGCTTCTTCCACCCTCCTAAGAGCTGCCATCTTAGCCAAGGAAAGGTTCCCAAAATTTAGTCTATTCCATCTCTTCAATTTATGCTTAACAAATTGAAGTCGTTTCATAAAGGAGTACATAGCAGTGCCATGAGGAGGTTTGCCATTAGTCCACCAGCCTCGCATGAAATCATGAAGCTTAGGATCTCACAGCCACATAAGTTGAAACTTAAATGAGGGATTCTTTGTTTAGCCCTAACTCCAGAGCAAAGAGTTTGATAGGCCAATGATCAGATCCTCTACCCTCCAGAATCACAGAACTAGTGCTTCTATTATTGCCAATCCAAAAACTAGAGATCATAAACCTATCCAGTCTCTCTGAAATGGAATATTCCCCACATATTCTATTATGCCAGGTAAATATCCCATTATTCGGCTTGATGTCAACCAAGTTCAAGGCCTGGATATGAGCATTGAAGACAGAAGAAAAAGGCTCAAGACGATCAATCCCCCCACGTTTTTCCTCCAGACAAGTGATAGAATTGAAGTCTCTAGCCAAAATCCATGGGTACAGGGGAGCCATACTTCTCACAAAGCCAATGTGCTCCCATAAATTCACTTTACCATTGTAATCAATAGGAGCATACACGTTTGTAAGTAGGATGGTCTCACCAGATTCATTATCATGCCCGATCATTGAAATAGACCACCTGCTGGAAATCCATGTAAGAGGAGAGATCTTAACTGGATCCCATAAACAAGCAAGGCCACCAGCATATCCACATGCACCAATACACTGACATTGCCCCTTTCTCCACAACTTGGGAGCAATATTGAACAAACTATCAATAGCTAATTTAGTCTCTTGAATAAAAACCACATACGGAGAATGAACATGAATAAAATCACGAACAACTTTTTGTTTGGGGATGCTGTTCAACCCCCTTACATTCCATGAAAGTACAATCATTTTTGGGGGTTATAAAAATGGGAGTCCAATGTTCTCACCAAACCTAACTCTACCAAAGTCTCCCCCATTAACTTAATTTTATCCTGGTCTTTCTTCCGACCCACCTTCATATTCTTATCTGAAGCATTTTTTTAAATTATTTTATGCTGCAATCCTAGCACCGTAGGAGTTTTACAGTCCATGGATGACTGCATCAGTGCCTGGGTAGGAGAGGGCATGTCTAAATCTGTGCCATTTTCTAAGATAACTTCACTTCCAGGGCTAGGGCCCACCATATCACCTATACTCGAAACCAAAGCCCTCTCGTTCTTCATTTAAACCCCCTATATTCGGTTCCCTTGGTTCCACCTCATGAAGAGACAACTGATTTGGTCGTGTTATATCTATAACAGGTAGCAATGTTTCGGTATCTCCACGCACCGATCAAGATTCTCTAGAATTTCAAAACGATTGAGCTGAGCATCTGGCTGGTTATCCTTAATGTCTCTTTTTGCCTTTCTTCCTTTGTTTCAAGGTTTTACCGTAACAAAGCCTTCCTTATCCTGATCCCCCTCTTTTATCGAAGCTTTTCCTTTATCCATATTTTGTACAGCTCGAGAGGGCCCAGGATTTGAAGCCACAGGTAGGACAAACTTAGGGCATTTTATTTGTAAGTGGCCATATTCATGGCAAATCCGACAATGAAATGGGAGAGCTTCATAGTCAAGTTTTTGAACCCATTTGGTTGATCCGAACTGTATTTCAATAGAATCTGGAATAGGATTGTTTAAATCAATTTCAACACAGATACGGGCAACAAAGATTACCTTTTTATCCAGCGTTTGTCGTGATGGCCCAACCGGCTTCCCAAGTAGAAGGGCAATCATATGCAAGATGTCATTTCTCCAAAATTCCAATGGGAGCCACGGAAGCCGAACCCACACCGGAACCCGTGACGGCCGCTCCTCTGATGGGTTGAAACCCACATGCCAGGGTTTAAGAAAGAGTCCCGCTTGGTTACGTAAATAGGGACCTCCTTCAAATGCTTTGTTACGATCCGCAAGACAAGAAAAAACCACCATAAAATAGTCGTTTGCACTCAGCATCACCTCCACATCACCTTCGTGGTTCCAAGTCTTCCTAACCCAAGCCTCCACAAAGGGAAGAGAAATTCGGATGCCCATAAATTTACCAATAAGCGCATGTTTGGTTAAATACTCCACATCTTCTCGCCACCGAATCCGGTTGAACCACTAGAACCGGCACGGCTTCACATCATTCCAAACATCCATTGTTCTTTAACAAGCGATTCTCGGCATGCAATGGGAAATCCTGTTCCTTCTAATCATTTTTAAAAGAAATACCACCCCTAGCATGCACGCTCTGTGACGGACTTGATGCCATCACTACATTCCTCCAGTTGTTCATACCTCCTCCAGAAACTGCTGCCATCCCCGCAGAGCCCACCAAATAGGTCTCAAACTCCTTTCCTTTCTCATATTAAGAAGAATAAGAAGGATTTTTATTCCTCTTGATATATTGAGTTATAGTTCTTTTTTGTCACATGTGGATTATAGAACTTCTTCTAAATTTAATATACTTTTTCTAAAGTATTATTTTTCTTAAATTTTTATTTTTAATATAATTTTTAATTAATTATTTAAAATTAAAATAATCTTCTTTTATTTTTTACATATATTATTACAATATTTAACATGTCATAATATTTTATAATTATATTTTTACACATAAATAAATAAACAATCTAATAAAACAAACTCGGGTTTTTATCTTGAAGATTTACATTGAGCTCATATCATTTTATAAAAACCACACATCATGTTTCTGACCCTTAACCTCATGCAAAAAAAAAACTTACAAACTTACCATCATGCTCATCTATAAGTAAAAGACTCATGCTCATACAAACTTACCATCATTTTTATATATTTAATAGATAAAATTTTAGGTGATTTTAGTAACTTTTATTTAATTTTTTTTAGATAAATTAAAATAAAATTTATTAGAAAAAAAAAATATGTTTTTTTAAAAATAATTCTTATATACATCCATAGTAGGAATTGAAAAAAATATGTTTAAACTTTCACTCTTCAATTTTAAAGTAGGAGTAGTTCAATCTTCTATACAAAAGATAATTTTAAATTTTTCCTATCAACTATTAATATGTATAATATATTTTAAAATTGTGGGATGTTAAAATTGTAATCTTCAACCAGAATAGAGGCTTGTGAGAATTGTAATCTTCAGCTTGTCCCTTTCTTAGTGCTTTTAGCTATATAAAAAGTTTAAAATGATTGTATAAGGATTAATATGTATAATATATTTTAATAAAATTAATAAATAAATATTATTAAATATAAAAAATAAAAATTATTTGAAATATGAAAAATCCATATTTAACATAGTAAACAATTGATAAAAAATATACAAACATAAAATCAAGTGTAAGCTTGACATTAGCAAATTTATTAAAAAATATCATTTTAATTTTAATTTTAATTTTAATTTTAATTATATATATATATATATATATATATATATATATATATATATATATATATTTATTTATTTATTTATTTATTTATTATTCAAATGGATTTTCCATATCCATCTCACATTATATTGGGTGAGTAAAACACAAAGATTTTAGTTGAAAGGAGTTACCTTTAGATGGTATTAATTTAATGTGTATTTATTTATTTTATATATTTTTATTAGACATAACAAAAAGGCTTTGAAATTTTAAATAGAAGGTTCAAGTTTCAAATATAATGGGAAGTAGGGTCATTGAGTTTGGTTGGATAAACACATAATGGATAAACAACATCTTTTATGTCAGACAAGGACAAGTGGTTAGGGCTTTGGCCTCTCTTTGGGGAGGTCCAAGGTTCAAACTATTATGTCTCTAAATGGAGATAGGTTGAATGGTAGTGGTCGAGTGTTTGCAGTTGGCTGATCTAATTCGATGTCCTCAGTGTTGAAGATCACATTGATTTCGTCTATCTAACCCAACCAACTAGGATTTATAGTGACAGTTACCGATTCCCTTATGTATTTAAAAAAACATCCTCTCTAAAAAACAATTTATATGACCTACTATCATGTGACATTAAAAAGTACTTTACCTATACCTTTACCTCTTTCTTTAACTTTATTTTTATAGATAAAATTGTATTATTAATTGATTGAACATTTGATTAAATTATTAATCTTATAAAGAAATAACAATACAACAACATGGTTGGACAAGTGATGGGCAGTAAGGATTGACACCATAAGCCAAGGTTCTTATCCAATGGTTGACATTCATATTTTTTTGTCCATATACTTAAATAATTGAAATTGGTTGTCTTTTTAGAAGGACTAGGTTTAAATATCAATAAAGACAAGGACCTAATATAAAAACATAGTTGTACAAGTGATGGACAATAAGGATTGACACCATAAACCAAGGTTCATATCCAATGGTTGATATTAATATTGTTTTGTCCATATACTTAAATAATTGAAATTGGTTGTCTTATTATAAGGATTAGGTTTAAATATCAATAAACACAAGGACCTAGTGTGAAAGTGGTGGGTGTTTGAACTCACTTTTAATTAAAATTTTTGGTATTTCTTTGTAAAAGCATTTCTTAAATTTTTATTTAATTTACACTAAAAACGCTTCTTCCATAGGGCCCTATAGGGGACTTCCTGGGAAGTCCTCCTCCTCTTCCCTGTAGCCCATCCTTGGTTCTGTCTCATATCCCTGGCCTTGTCTTGGATCCCTGACACATTATTTGCCCTTCCTCCTCGGTTGGTAGGCGTTGCAGACGATCTCCTTGGGATGGGAGATCACTTTTCCATTTGTTTACCCCTTTCCTTGCTATTTGGTGGGGTTTTCTTCTAGTGCCTATGATCTAGGATGTCCCTAGGTTTTTTTGGGACATCCCTAGGTCTTGTTTTGGTTCCCTGGCACCCCTTTGCCCTCCTCCTTGGTTGGCTGGTGTTGCAGACGATATCCTTGGTTTGGGAGGTCCCTTATTCTCTTGTCTGCCCCATTCCATACCTTTAGGTAGGGTTTTCCTTTTGGTGCCTATGAACTGGGATATCCCTAGGATTTTTTGGGATGTCCTTGGTTTTTCTTGGGTCGTCCTTTGGGTTTTCTGAGTTCCTTCAAAAACCCTTTTCCTTTTTCTTGTAGGGTCCTATTTGGTGCTAAGGATCAGAGGTTATTTTGGTGCAGTGTGTTGTGGTTGGGGTTTTTTGGCTTCATGAGAAACTCTTCACAGTATATTTTGGTTTGGAAAGGGCCTTGTACTTATTCTTGTGGTGTTGCTCTTTGGGTTTTTGATTGTTGGTATGATGGTAGGTCTCAAATTTTTATGGCTTAGGGTGGCCTTTGTACTAATCATTGTTGTTTTCCTATGGGTCATCATCTTCTGATTCCCTGAAGCTGCTTGGTGGTGGTGTTGGAGATTGCTATGGAGCTCTTGCTGCTTTTTTCTAGCCTAAGGGGGGTGTCTGTGCTTTTAGGTGGCAACACATGCTTCATAGTTCCTCTGTTGAGGTCTCCTGGTATCTCCCCACCATTTTTCTTGGCTCACATTTTTGCATTGTTGTTTCCTCTGTCTCCCTTGGCTTCTAAGTAGTTTCCTTGCTACAACGAGATTTCATGGCCTTTGGAGTCCCATGGTTGTTGTTCCTCTTACAGGCCTGTTCGGGATGTTGGTCCCTGTTGTTGCATCCTCCTATTGCATCCCTGTGCATCCTCAGGTGGGAATTTTTATGTTTCCTGCTTTAAGTTCAAATTTGAATTTTTCAAATCATTGTATTGGGCGGGATAGCCCTGTTTCAATTTTCCTGGGCGGGATTGGCTTTTTTTAATTTTATTACCATGTGCTTCTTGGATGGTCCTTTTGCATGTGTATTTTTGGGTTGTTCTGGACACGATGGTGTTGTCCCAGACTTCAATGTAAAGATTAAAAAACAAAACAAAAAAATTAATATTGTCCTTTAAGGCTATCCTCTAGCCTTTCCTGTAAGGTTGTCCTTAGCCTGTCCTAAAAGGCATTATTTATGTCTTTCCTCTAGATTTTTGTGTCCTTTTATTTGGCCTTGGGGCCTTGTTTTTAGTCTTTTGACTTTTTGTAATCAAGTTTTGGGATCCTTGATAAAAACCCATTTTTAATTTAATTTAACCAACCAAAAAAAAATTACACTAAAAACTATAAACTATGATGGCTCTTAAAAAATATTTCTTAAGCTTTTATTTAATTTTTTTAAAGAAATTGTTGTCTTGGTCTCACTATAAACCAATAGTTTATTAATAAACATGTCAAACTTCTACTTAATTCACTAAAATTCAATAACTTTAGCTATTAAGCCTAAATGATTTGTCTTGTACTCACTATAAAGTAAGAATGTGTGTTTCAGTGGTGGATACAAATCAATTATCTTTTACTATAAATTATAGTAGGTCTCGGAAAAAAAAATTCTTAAGATTTTACTTATTTCACTATGAAATTGATAATTTATTTGAATGAAGATGTGTAAGTGATAGGTAATTTACCTTAAAATAAGTTGTCTTAATCTTACTATAAACTAGTATATATGGTAGATCTCTAAAGAAACTTTATTAATCTTTTAATGTTTTAATAAGTTATATATAGATTTTATTAGGATCAGTACCATCAAAATACCTATATTAATATTTTATTCTTATTTTTTGATTGGTAAAAAGGGGTTTTGAAAGGATCCCATAACCTTTTACAAGAAGAGAAGGTTGGGAGAAGATATCCCAACCACAAAAAAACTGTAGAAATAGACTCTCTGTGGGCTATTGGAGAAAAATAGATAAAATAGAGAAAGAGAAGCTCGCGCATAAGCAAGAGAGAACGCCACATTAGCTGAGAAGAGAAGCCCTCACAGGGGCAACAGGGAAAACCTCAAAGGTAAACACAAAAATGAAAAGGGTTTTTTTGTAAAGGAAAAAAACCTCGCACCCAAGAGAAAAGGGTTTTCCACACAAGTAAAAACCTCAAACATAGAAGGCCATCTACAAATGAATCAGGACTGTCCGCAGGCAAAACAGGACCATCTGTAAAGACGAAACAGGGCCATCCGCCAACCGAAATAGGACCATCCACAGAGGAAACAGGACCAACTGAAAACCACACAAGACCATCCGCAAATGAAACAGGACCATCCGCAAAGGAATAGGGACCAACCAAAAACCAACATAGGACCATCCACAAAATAGCCCAGGTCCATCCGCAAACCAAACTGGACCATCCGCAAAAGCCCCCATGCGAACTCCCAAAGAAGAAGGTGAAGCACAACCGAAGACAAACCATGGAAGGATGATGCCCAGATCAGCAAGAAACCCTAACCCTACCACCAACAGAGAAACCACAAAATCCTTCTGCCATACACAGTCCCCCCAAGACCAAAAAATATGAGAAGAAATCTAGCAAAGACCCCTGGACACGAGCATCAAAACACCAGCCACGGGAAACACTTAATTGTAAAACTAAAGCCTCCTCAAGACCAAAAAAGATAGTGAGTGACCATCCTAGCAAGCAGAACAAAGAAACACATCCACCGAAAACGTTGAAACGCTAGCCATAAATCACAAGCAATGGGAAACTCTCAACTGGGAACAAAAGGGGCCTCCCCCAAGCCCATAAACCAATGAAAGGTCATCCCGAAAAGCATAACAGGTGAAACAAAGCCACCAAAAACCCTAAGCCACTAGCCACAAAATGCAAACCACAGGAAAAACTTAGCTGAGAACAATCAAGGCCTTCACCAAGCCCAAAAACTAGTTAATGACCTTCTCAAGAATCAAAATGAAAGAAAATGGACCCACTCCAAAGCAAAACCAACCCCCACATCGATACCACAAACCAGGTTTGTCCTTTCACAAAGCAACACCCAAGAAGACTTCTTGGAACACCTCAGGAAGAAGCAGAGAAGGCCTTGGAGACCCTCCAGGCACCAAGCAATAGTAGGAAGGGCAAGAAACCCTAGGAAAACTAGGAGATCTGCTTGGAAAACCACAACACAACAATAGATCTGCTAGATAACCCTAGGAAGAGCCGAGGAGGGAGCGAGAAGATGAAGAGGTGACCTCTCACCCATAATGGGAGGTCTCTTGCTCCTGCATCAGGGCATTTCCTAAGCGCGCTTCAGATCCGTTAGAAGAAAAGAAAATATACCTCCTATTACTTGGAACACCTAAAAAAGAAGAAAAAAAGGGATTTGATACCTTCTAGGCACCAAGAAGCGGTAGGAAGGGCCATAAACCCTAGGAGAACTAGGAGATCTACCTAAAAAAACACAACAAAGCAAGATACCTGCCCAAGAGCCCTAGGAAGAGTCAAAGAAGGAGTAAGAAGATGAAGAGGTGACCTCCCACCCATAGCGGGAGGTCTCTTGCTCTCGCATCGAGGTATCTCTTGAGTGTGCTACAACCGCTAGAAGAAAAATATATTTACCTTCTCTTTCTTGGAACACCACGAGAAGAAGCAAAAACGACCATAGAAACCCTCCAAGCACTAGGCGGCGACATGAAGGGCCGAAAACCCTAGGAAGACAAGGAGATTTGTCTAGGATTCCACAACATAGCAAGAGATCTGCTTGAGAGCTATAGGAGGAAGTGAAGAAGAAGCAAAAAAGCGAAAGGGTGACCTCCCACCCAAAGTCAGAGGTCATAAATCGCTTTGCTTTATTATTCTATATTAATCTTTTATTTAATCAACTATAAACGCAACAATTTAATTGGTTGATCTTCATTTTAAATTTATAGAGATGATAAAAAATGCACATAAAATACTTACAAATAAATTAAAATCTATGATAAATTATTTAAAAAAAAAATTATGTTAATATTTTCTTTAAATAATTATAAAAATAAAAATACAGTTTTATTTTATCTCCATTTTATACTTAATTTTTTATAGAAGTCATAATGATTTAATTTTTTATAGAAGTCATAATGATTCTTCCAAATAAAATGTAATTTAAAAAAATGATAATTCTAATCAAAACAACATAAATTATAATAAATTGTTTACTCTAATAATATTATTAAGTCATTCGCTTTGTAGCCCAAGTGGTGAGGAGAAGGTGAGCTTGGACCTGTTGAACAGGAGGTCCACGGTTTGAACCTCGACGATGCAAAGGGGGATATACGGTTGGATTAAAACCCAACATTACTCCCTGGTGGAGTTGTTGTAACAGGTTGGGGGATTCTTTGTCAAAACCCCCACTTCTTAATATTAGATAAATTTTATCCACCTTTGTAGCGCAAGTGGTGAGGAGAAGGCGAGCTTGACCCTGTTGAATAAGAGGTCCACGGTTCGAACCTCGGCGATACAAAGGGGATATATGGTTGGATTAAAACCCAAAGAAAAATTCCTTGGTGGAGTTGTTGTAACAAGTTGGGGGATTCCTGGTCAAAACCCCCACTTCTTAATATTAGATAAATTTTATCCGCCTTTGTAGCGCAAGTGGTGAGGAGAAGGCGAGCTTGGCCCTGTTGAACAGGAGGTCCACGGTTCAAACCTCGACGATACAAAGGGGGATATACGATTGGATTAAAACCCAAAGAAAACTCCCTGGTGGAGTTGTTGTAACAAGTTGAGGAATTCCTAGTCAAAATTCCCACTTCTTAATATTAGATAAATTTTCATGGCGTGGGTGAGAGGGTGGGTGTGTGTCTCCCAAAAATTATTGTAACAGGTTGGGGGATTCTTGATCAAAACCTCATATTTTAATATTACCAAATAATAATAATAATAATAATAATAATAATAATAATAATATTATTATTATTATTATTATTATTATTATTATTAATAAGTTAATAGTACGATACATCTAAGACCAAAACATAATAAAAAAACAATAAATGGGTTATTGAACATAAGGTGAGTGAAGGCTACTTATTGTAATAAGGTTAAGGATTTTGTCTTCACTCTGCACCATCTCCAACTAAATTAATATACTTAACAAAGTTTATTATTATCACACCTCATGTTCGGCAACCTATTGCTTTATTTTTACATAAAATGACGTGGCCAGTTTTTTTAGACATTAAATAGGAATCAAGGGTACGTGACCTTTCCTTTGTTGTGCCTTGTATGCCTTTGCCTTTGCCTTTGTTGGTGATTGGTTATACTTAGTGGTTATGATGGAACGTTTTCCATCTAGATTTATATGAGATAAAAAAAAGTATGCAAAATTGTCCATTATTTTCCTTATTTAAGTTTCAATGCTCATCTAAATTTTATGTCATTATCTTCTATCTTGACTTAAAGCAATCCATCGTACAATATTTCAATTGATTTTTGTGTTGTTCTAATGTTGTTGGTTCTTTTATCTTTTGCAATTTATAATATTATTGAATTTTTTAAAATAATAGATCCGAAAGATATTACGTAAAGATTTATTATTTTTATTTTATTTTTTATAATTAATTTGTAAAAGGTAGTTGATTCCCTTATTTTTAAGTGAACTTTTGTTGTTTTTAGTAACATATTTTTATAATTGGAATTTCAATCCATTTTTATATATTATTTTAGGGAATTTATCTAAATTATTTTAATTGATATGTTATCTTGAGTTATTAGACCAATGCTACTTAAAAATTGTTTAAAACCAATAACTGTGTGTTGTCCAGATGAGCTTGTTGAGCATCAACCTTATTTTGAGACACTTGAGAGGATCTAGCAAGATCTTTGATAGAGGGTTTTTTTCCTTTGAATGGATGGAGTGATCTTAGGGGGATTGACGAACGTTGTCGGTTGCCTACCACTCTCCACCCATCTGTCATAAGACTATCTTTCAATAGGTCGAGGCTCTAAATCATGAGGTCGAGCAGCCTTTAAATCACACCTCATGAATTTAAATATTCTATCCCGGAATGTTAGGGGTCTCTCCCTCCCTTACCGTAAGTTTCAAGTTCGAAAAGTTGTTGCTAAAAATCATATTTATGTTATTTTCCTTCAAGAATTGAAAGTCACTGGTCACACTCTCACCCATTGTATGGATATCATTGGTGGTGGGTATGCATATGCCTTTACTACTTCTCATGTTAATGGTAAAGGAGGTGCTGCCCTTTCCATAGCCAAGTCTCTTTGTTATGCTATTCTAGACCATGGTGAAGACCCTGCTCATCGTTGTGTATGGGTTAGATTGGCTCTTAACTCTCAAGTTATTGGATTTTGTTCTATCTATGCCCCTAATGACCCTCCTAGTTGTATAACCCTATGGGAATGGTTAGTTTTTTTCTCTCCCTCCTGCAAAATGGATCCTTGGAGGTGACTTTAATATGATTGAGAATCCTAGTGACAAAAGTTGGACTGGTAGTAGACCCCTTTCTAATGTTGAATTTGGTAGTTGGTTGTTTTGTCATAATCATTTAGGTGTGCATGACCCTCTCTTTGGTAAAGCATCCTCTCATAGAGATAATTGGTTTACGTGGTCCAACTATCATCAAGGTTTTTCTAGGAAGCTTGTTCGTCTAGACAGATTTTATTTCAGTAATTATTTCCTAGATAAATTCTCTATCCATGAGTAAGTTCACATCCTGTCTCACACTACTTTGTCTGATCACCTTCCTATCTTGTTTTCTATCCAAACTTCCTCAATATCTCTTAATTCCATGTTGCTTCCTTTCAAATTAAATGTGTCCCACCTTGACAATCCTGCCTATTGTCACCTTGTAGAGCATGTCTAGAATAGATTTCCTAGACCAACTGGTAATAATGGTTGGATCAAATGGTTTGAAACAATAATTTCCAATATGGTTTCATCCCTTAGATGCTATGGGTGCTCTTTTGCTAGGAGGAAGAATATTCAAGAGAGTCACCTTCATAAGGAGATCTCTCATCTTTATTCCATGCTTATGAAAGACCCTACTAATACGGCTATTCAATGTAATCTAGCTAATGTTGAAAATCAGGCTAGATTTTATGTGTCTTACCGTGCTAGAGGGGCACATGTTAGGTCTCGCCTCAATTAGATCTCCAAGGGAGACAAGGGAACTATTTTTTTTAACTACCTCAGACATAAGAATATTTTGAAAAGGATCACTGAGTTGGAGGACCCTTTAGGTCATTTTATTTTCGACTCTAAAGAGATCATGAATAATTTTGTAGCTCATTTCTCTCAACTTTTTACAATGGAGCCAAGGGATGAAATCCAATGTATCTTAATGGAATACGTGCAGGAACATATTCCCACCTTAGTTGATCCCATTATTCGAGATCAACTTGAATATCCTCTTTCTATGAATGATCTGCAAACTGCTCTTTTTCTATGAAGAATGACAAAGCTCCTGGCTTGGATGGGCTTCCAGTGGAGTTTTATAAAAAAATTTGGCATATTATTTCCTTTGATCTTCATCACGTTTACTTGGAAGCTCTTCATAATAGTTCCCTTGGAGCTTATATCAATGCAGGGCTTATCAATCTTATTCCTAAAGGTACGACTCGTAACCAAATCTCCAATTGGAGACCTATTACCCTCCTCAATGTTTCTTACAAGATCATAGCTAAAGCTATAGCTTTAAAAATCAAAGCTGTTGCTCAAGCGATTGTTCACCTTGAACAATTTGCTTTTTTTAAAGGTCGTTATATTTTAGATAATCTTATGATGGCTTGGAAAACTTCGCAATGGGCTATCGATTCTAATCAAGATGCCCTCTTGGTTAAGTTAGATTTTGATAAAGCTTATGATAGAATCAGATGGGATTTTATTCTGAGTATGCTTTCTTGGCTTGGTTTTGGTCCAAAATTTTGTAATCAAATTGGTATGCTCTTTGGTGATGCTTTAGCTTGTATTCAGGTTAATGGAGCTCTTTCCCCCTCCTTCCCTCTTCAATGGTCTATCAAACAAGGTTGCCCCCTTGCTCCTTTTTTGTATGTTTTGGCTGTCGATGCTCTTGGTTATATTCTTCATAAGGCTCATTCTGATGGCCTCCTTCAGGGTATTAAGCTTCCTGGGGATAAGCATGCTCTTAACTCTCATTTTGTTGATGATTCCCTTCTTTTTCTTCAAAATACCCAACAAGAGGTGGAAACGGCTAAAGAGATTGTTCAATTGTTTTGTGATGTCTCTAGTTCTCGTATTAATGATTCTAAAACTAAAGTCTTCTATACCTCTTCCTCTCCTCATGGATGCAACTCCTTAATTGAGTGGAAGATCATCCCTCATGGTATGATTGTGCATTATTTGGGAATTCCCTTTGGGATTAATATCTCTCCTAAGGATATGTGGAACTGGGTTATGGAAAGACTTAAAAAAAAATTAATGCTTGGCCAACTCGGTTTCTTTCCTTAGTAGGAAGAATTCAAGTTGTGAATAAAATAATGGCAGCCTCTCATGTTTATTACTCCTCTTGTTGGATGGCCCCCAAGGTAGCCTATAATAAATTAACTCAGGCCATTCGTAAATTTTTATGGACTAAATGGGATGGAGAGGTGGGTATGACACCCATCTCTTGGAAACTTTGTACTCAACCTAAGGCTTTAGGAGGTCTAGGCATCATTGATCCTCTTACCCAGAGCAAAATTTTGGTTGCAAAATGGGTTGCTAGAGCCATTATTGGTGATGAAAATTGGAAACACCTATTTCGGTACAGAATATCTCTAGCTACTCACAAAGGTAAATGGAAGGGAGGATAAGGTCCTTAATGCACCTTATTTTACAACTAAAGGTTCTATTCCAGTTACCCAAAACTGGAAATCTTGGCAATCAATTTCTCATTTATTGGCTTGGAAGTCTAACTCCTTGAGACATGGTATGAGCATCGGTCTAAATAGTCTTTGGTGGAATAAACTTATACTCCATAATGATAAACCTTTAGCTTTATGCAATGTTATTCATGGGCTAGCTTTTTTGAAGAAAGGAATTAATAGAATTAGAGATATCTGGGATCCGGGTAGCTACTCAATTCTTACCTGGAACCAGATCTACAATAATTGCTCCCTTCCCTCTAGGTTCAAAGAGTCTTATGGTTTAATTGTGGCTTCCATCCCTTGTGAGGTCCTTATGAAGTTGGGAACAACTGCCCATAATATTTGGAATGACTGGAGATGGCTTAATGGTCATAGAATCTCTTCCATTACTTCTAGTTGGTTATACAAAAATCTTTTGTGTCCACCTTCTTTAGACTCTAAGCTCAATGTCAAGTGGCAAGTGAATTTTACCAATGCCCAATGGCAGTTTCTTGCTACTCAAATTTGGAAAGCTCTTGTTGAATCAAAAACTCAACTTCTTGGTTGGCAGATTTTGCATCAAAAACTGCCAACAACTGAAAGTTTGGCTGTGATTTTACACATTCCCCCTCAATGCAATTTTTGTAATGCTTTAGAAACTCTTATTCACTTGTTTTGGTTTTGTGGCATGGCTAAACAGTTTTGGGATATCTTCTACTCTTTTCTTTTTCCCTCTTTCACTAGATCTTGGAAGCTTTCTCTGCTTGGTTTTTCTCAGTTGGATCAATACCCCAAACTCTGGGATGTTTGTAGACTCATCCTTCTCAAGCACATTTGGAAGTACAAATGCAAAAAGGTGTTTATTGGATCTGCTCCTCCATGGGATATAGTTTTGGTAGACTTGACCTTTGATCTTTTGTTACATGTGGGACACATTCATTCCCAAGTCTATGGACCTTCCAACACGCCTCGAGATGTTATTGGCAGACTTCATCAACTTTCTCATATGATTCAAGATCTTCATAAAGTCCAACAAGAAACTAAGAAGAAGATAGTTAACAATGATAAGCAGGTTCAGGGTTTGATTACTTCTTTTTCTTCTCTGAAGACTTTAGAAGATATCACGGAAGACATGCCTAGAATTTTTTCATATAACAGACTCTCCCACAGATGAATGCTGATATCTAGTGTATTGCAACAAGATATAGCTATAGGCTTTTTGTTGATATTAGCTTCTATTCTTATGTATATTCAGTTATGGATGCTTTACTCCCGATCCACCTCATTTTATTTTTTAGTTGGTGGACAGTGCTAACACCAAAATATTGTAATGTTTTGGTTAATGATATAATATAATCTAGCTTTTTTTCAAAAAAAAATGTCTAAAACCACATCTAGCCCTTCTAGAAACAAGCGTCCTCTTACCGCGTTAATTGTATCTAGCATGCGTATGTACCATATATACTCCCCTAAATTGCTTTTTCTTCCATGAGATCCTTCATTACCCATTACATGTTAGTTTTCCTCAACAAGACCCCATGGTATCCTTTCATACATTCAATAAAGAAATTATGCATTGTGGTATAATTAAAATTGCAGGAAGCAATTATATTCTTGAAAAAAAATATAATTCTCCTTCTAAATTCTAGTGAATAAGTTATGGAATGCACTATTAGAGTGCCACTTTTTAATATTTACATTGCAATTGGCAATGGGAAGTTGCAATAGTTCTAATCTATGTTAATATTATATTAATATTTGAATTTAACAACTTCTATATAATTTATGATATTTTATGGGCATATTTAAATTTTATTTTTTGTATTTTGTTTACATTAGTTTCTTGCAAAATATTATAATCATTACACATAAATTTTGGACATTAGAACTCTATATATCTCTTGCTTAGGAATTTTTAACATGTTTCCAACTTTATACATAAATTACTAGGTATTTTTACTCATCATCTTCCTAGCTATGGTGTTCACAAAGTTACCCGATGTGAATACATCCATTCTATCCCTCCAAATGGAGGTATTTTTTGTGTGTTTTCCATAGGATTTAATATCCACTAGGTGGTTTTGGATTTCATTACAACAATTACTTTTAAGTTCTAAAATTTATTGTCTATGTTTGATTCTATTGAATTACTATCCATCCCTATTCATGATGGACTTAAAGCTTAGTTTTCATAAAATAATATAAGTTTGAAGCATTGTACAAACAAATTTTTATTTCAACATATCAATCTTGGTCCCTTGCACTATTAGATAGATCACATTTAGACAACTACGCTCCATTTTATAATAAAACCAAGTATTGAATTCTATGAGCATTTGGTATCAATGTGTAAAGAGAATTGGAAGCAAAAGAGGGAAGCATATATTAATTACACAACTTATGAAATATTCTCCAAGCCAATACTTAAAATATCATGTCCAAGTTATGAGTATAACAATAAATCATCATTATGTAGAACTATAGCATACTCTATGTGTACTATTAAAATTTAAGATCATATCATGTAGCATCCGTCATCAAAATATAGGAGCATATTGTACTACTATTCATGAAGTTAAATATTAACATATAGTGTCAATTACCATGTATTTCTATCTTTTGAAATGAGAAAAAAAATACTGTAAGTTGTATATCTATGAAAAAGAAAAAATATATCATATAGACTACAATCATAATCCCATGAACTAGCATGGTCATAAGTGATGAAATCCCAAACAAGAATGAATATTATATCATCCATAAGGTTTATAGAATGTACAAAATAACTCAAGCATAAATTCTATCTAAAAGCATACTCAAAACTAAAAGTAAAACATAAGAAATAAGAGATGAAAGAAAGTTATGATTTAGGCAAGAAAGGGCCCTTCTTAGATTGGTACAAGGCTTGGATGTCACACCTTAATAGAAATTTTTTCCTTATCATATATATTATATAGTAAAAACTTATTTAGAAAGATACTTCATAAATTGTTGAAGCATTAAAAGAAAAATTTGTATGCCCACCAACAAAGGGTTAGTGCATATCATCATCAATCAAATGTCTAATAAAAATAGTCATTGCACAATATTGAGTATGCCAAAAGTCTAAACAACATCCACATCCTAGGAATATGAATAAAAAGGTATTTTTCCATCATTGAAAGAATAGAAGAGGCATACAATTTATATTATTAATTAAAAATGTACCTATTTGGGTCTTTACCTTTGAACAAGCTCATGGTAAATCTTTAATATTTTTAATCTTGATTCTTGATAAATATACCTTATGCCAAATATAAAAATCTCCAATGCAACTTCTTCATATGATTTTTGAATGAATATTGATTCTAAAATCCCATGTCATGATAAAAATTGAACTTAATCTAAAATAAGTTGCTCTATGAAGAGACATCTATCCCTAATATAATGATAATTATAAAAATACACGAAATGGATTTAATGAAATTCTTGTTATATTCCTTTTATGATTATAAATGGATACAAGCATCCATCATGATTTATAAATTTTCTTATACAACCTATATTGATCACCACCTCCCTCACAAGTTGGATTAATGACTAGATCCAAATGAATACAATTATGAGAAAATAAGATGTATTGCTCATCACATGTAGAAGCATACCATGCTAGTATCCATGAATTTAAATATCAACAAGTAGTGTTAATGACCATATAGGTTTATCTCATGCAATATAGAAAAACATCATAATCCTTGTATTCCATATAAGAGAAATCACATGTCAAACATAAATTACCATCCTAATTCCAATTGCAAGTAATAAGTAATAAAACCCAAATAAAGTTGAATTGTTATGATCTTAGGAATGATAATAATGTAAATAAGTATAATAGGCATAAATAAAATAATAAAAACTAAAATTAATGTGTAAGAAGTTAGAGAGGATAAAAATGAAGACCTAAATGAAATAGTTACCTTAGACTAATGTAAGGATAGAAGATTCTCCCTTCATATAAATCCTATATTACAAATATTTCAAAAGGTGCTTCATCACCTATTAAAGTGCTAAAAAATCTGTCATATAATATCTCCAATAAAGGGTTAATATATATCAAATGTCATCAAGAGTGTAGTTAAAATGGTCATTACTAGACATTGAGCATATCAAACCTATAAAGAGCATCCATATTTTATGGATATAAGTATCAATTAATTCCTCTATTATTAGTAAAAATAAGATACATTATGATATCATTGATCTTTTGCATATTTAAACTCTATGACAAGAATATTTAGTCTATATGGTGAAATATGGTGTCCATATTTTCATGAAACTATGTCTCCCTAGATGACACAAATCCCTTGCATGGTCACCTCGGTCCCTTCTTTTCCTTTCACTTGCTCCTAAGTTTCCTTCTTCTCAAGGGCCTACTAATATAACCTTGGTAATGACCTTGTGGAATAGAGAAACCAATCACTAGTGAGAGGAGATTTCATTTATGAATCTATCCTCCTTGATGCCATGAATTTTTGCAACCATGGGACAAGAAGAGGTCTTGGTAAGGATAAATCCCCTTTAGATATTACTGGAAATACTTTGGGGCTTTTATTCATAGCAAGATTGAGATTAGATACTATTGAGAAGGGTACAAATCTTCATCTAGAAGGTCTACATGGCTTTGTGGCATATGAAGCTTTAGGTCATTGATAGCTTCTTTCAAACTCCTCCCTTTGTCGGCCTCTGTGGTACCTACTTTGTGTTTGTTGGTGGAGGTCTAGGCACCTTCATCTATTTGATCATAATTTACCTTGGGTGATGACCCAGGGCTTTCAAGGTACCACAAGGAAATACCTATTTATATAGACTCATTCAATTATTTGGAATATTGAGTTCATTACCATCCCGTTAGTGGGATTCTATACCTTTAAGCAGTTGCATCTATGGAGGTATGCTTATCTTAGGTGGTTGAAATCACTGTACATGGTATGTGATACTCCTTCAGATAAGATATCTCTAGATTATTGTAGTGTTGATTCATGCAAATATCTTGTTTAAATTAAGGCACACTTTTCAAAGAGTGCATCGAGATCATGTTGTTAAGGCTAGGTCATGTGTCACTATAGGTATTGGGGTGGTGCCTTTTGGATGAGTCATGGAAGGAGGTATCATTTCTACCACCATCCTATGCAATAATTCATAGCCACCATCCTTCAATTGGGTGTGTAGTAATAGTTGTTTGGAAGTTCTATCTTTACAAGGTTTCAATCCCATGGCATCAATAAATCTTCAATCGTTCTTCTCAAGTTTTATTCTATATATACACCTTTTTTGTACACTATGTAAATATGAAAATACCTAGTGAAAAATCAGCCCATGCCAGTTGGCTTGAATGATTCACGAGGATCCGATCTCCATGTCTTGGATGCCCACTGCTCCAGGTAGTCATTAGAAATGTATCAATGCATCTTGTTGATAAAGTAGTTAGAGTTTGACAATTCTTCCTCTGCTAAGTAGGCCTACTATTTATTGCTCCTCTTGAAAGGGATTTTCTCTAGGTGGTATGTGTAGAGGGGTTCTAATAGGATTTTGAACTTGGTCCTATATTTGATTTGGAGTAACATGTGAGTTCAGTTGGGATATAGGTATCTTAGCGATGAAGTGCCAAAGGAAGACCTTAGATGATCTTGAATGCTAGAGTTCCATCTAACTACATCACTTTGTTGGCATGTTCTAGTAGCAAGACAAGTTATTTTGCTATCTTTCTTGGCATTATTGATGTGTTGGGCCTAGAGTCAACTATGTAGTTGTATATAGGTTGATCTCCATAGATCAAGGACAGGTAGAATGACATGGTCTTGGGCCTACTAGGCTCTAAAATCCATAGAACACTGATAATTCCTTGTATAATCAGCTTCTTTTACCTCTTTAAGGCCTCTTCTAAGTTCATTTATTCTAGAATGGAGAGGACTTTCCAAAGAGGTATGACCACAATAAACTTCTTTAGGTGCTTCACCACATTGAAGGCTCTAATAGAAGGGGCTCTTGGAATGGTTGACATTATTGGTAACCTCATCCTTTTTCTTGTTGGAGGTGGTCTTTATGGAGTTGCAATGAGATACCTTGGTGGTTTATAGGTAGCTCTTATTACTGTCAGGACTACTCAACCTCAATTCAATGGCACAACTTGTGATGGAGGGGTCCTTCAATTTTCTACTTCTTTCCTTTGAGGTTTAGCCTTAGTCGAGCTAGGTGTTCCATATTCTTAAATGGCCTTTCTTTTGACTTGTGTATTATACCCTGATATGATTTACAACCTCTTGTTTGAGGGATCTAATTTGTCTGAGACAACGTACACTTTCACTTCATCTCAGGTAACAAAGGTTTACTTTGAGGTTGACAAGTTGATAATAATAGTGTAATTGAAGGCTGAGTGATAGGTTCTTGACTTAAAATTGGGACTTTCAACTATGAATGATAGGTGTCTTTGTGGTCAAAATAGGAAGTCTCAATGTCCTGATTTTCCATTCCAATAAAATAGTCAAAGGGATGATAGTCAAGAGTGGGATAGTACCAGCCATTAGAATCTATAACATAGTTGTTCTCGATAGTTACTAGGTCTCTAGATAAGCTTGTAGAAACTTGGTAGGTTGGGACTGACATGGATACTATATACTAAGTCAAGTCCTAGGGATGACCAAGATTTTGTTGGCTAAAAATGGGGGCTTTTGATATCCAACTAGGGGCGATTAGAAATCTAGAGTTCTCTATTGGAAGGTAGGCTTTGGATAACTATGGTAAGAAAACCTTTGAATGTTATACTACCTTTTGAGAGTTGTGACATCATTAGTGAGGGTCCTCATAGCTTTAAAAAAAAATTACATTTTAGCATCTAGAGGAGAGGAATATTGGTTCTACTCTAAGTATGTAGGAGGACGCATTGGACTAGTGGTAAGATGTATGATTGGGGAATAATGGTAGGGATGCTAGATAGAATGAAACAATGGAAAAGGTGGTCTAAGAGCTAGCCTTCCTATTTGGATTAGGTATTTATTAGATTGGATGGTTATCCCATAGACCTTTAGTAGTAAATTATTGTTGGAAATTAAGCCAGTTAAAAGGAGTAAAAAATTTGTTTGCAATGGTAAGCTTTGGATCTTACCCTTTTACCTCCTTGGACGAAAGCTGACTGGGCAAGTAGTTTGACTTGGACGATAGTTGACTGGGCAGATTGGATGGCATGGGCGACAATGCAGACAACATCAAATTCTCTTTCTCCTTTCCTCCCTATTATTATTATTTTCCTAACTTCTCCTATAGTCCCTAAGGTTGTTTACTCAACCACTATTTAAAATTTGTAATTCTTATGTTTCCAAGGTTGAATATAATATTTCTACATTTTTCTATTGCTCCTAATTCTCACGTGCCCACATATGGTATCAAAGCCAAAGCTGAAGAGGGTGCTAGAATCAAGGTCAATGGAGGAACCAAGCCCGAGGACTGAGGTGGAGGAACCAGGTAGCATGAGCATCGAGGTGAGGTCGACTGGGGCCTGCAACATGCAATCGGAGGTGAGGAAGGCCTACAATTCACAAATCGAGGCAAGGTTTGGAGTAAGCCCGCACAACAAGCATGCGAGGAGGAGAAACTTAGAAGAACCAACAGAAGGGTGCCACGTGGTGAGAGGAGAACAAGGCTGACACAAACTGGACGACTTAGAACTAACGCAGACTGATTACATGGCAGAAGGACCGATTACATGGTAGAAGGAGAACAAGCAATGTGGAAAAAGAAAATAGGCTAAAAGGAAGCAACATGGCAGGGAATGATTGCTCGAGAAGGAGGCAAAAGGGTGATCACTGATTTCTTGAAGTTAATCGAGTGAGTATTCGCTCGTTGAAGGTTTTAAACACCTTCATCGCCCTTCACATGGTCAATATGGGACAAAAATCCTATTTTTTTTAATTAAAGCATGACCGAGAGAAGTATAAGGAAGGCAAGCTTCCCTTGCATTCCCGCCGATCCATGTAGCTCGACTGGCTCGTGGAGCCATCCATAAGGTGCCCGCATTCCTATAGGTCACGAGTTCGAAACCTAGCAACAGTGAAAGCTTGAATTTTTTTTTATTTTTGTTGAAATTGGATCCAAAACAAAATATACTTGTAATATTACCCTTGGGTTCTCATCGATAGTGGTAGCCGAGTTGGTTAGGACAAATTCTTGCATGAAATAGGTCGCGGGTTCGATTCCTGCAAAGGATAAATTTTTTATATAAAGTTTTTTTTATATATTATTATTAAAATTAATTATATTATATTTAATATATTAACTATAATTGCTTTTCTAAAGGTTTTTTTAAAGCAATTATTTTTTAATATACTAAATAGTAATATATTTTTTTAATATATCATATAAGAAAGAAAGACATTGTCTAAGAGACAATTATTGTAATCAAAGGATAAATTTTTCACTTGATTTAAGGAATCATAAACTGTAGAAATTTTGTGTAATAATCCTAAGAGGCTTAGTTTTTTTTGTAAAAGAGACAAAAGATCAAAATTGTAAAATTGTAAAGAGGCATTGATGATAAGACCAAATGGTCGTTATCATGCCTTATGTGCAATTCTAGCAAGAGAAGGTGCAGAGAGGTTTGATGAAAAAATAAGAGGTTATGGACTCAACATTGTGTTTAGCCAACTTCAAAATGCAGTGATAGCACATCAAAGGCATCCTGACTCAGGGTACGAGGTAGAATTTGAAGACAACTCATTCAGGAGTCAATTTGAACAATCAAAATCCATACAAGCTGCACCACAAGAATCATAGTATACACACTACAATATTAATGGAAATATTAGAACCAACATCACCAGAAATAATATTGATAAGTGACAACGAAGAAGAAGTAGCAAATAATTTTGTGAATCAAGAGATAGCATCCCCACATCAAGAGGAATAGGCAGTGAATGATAGAGAAGAACAAGTCAAATTTGACTTAATTTTGTAATCTCTTCTTTCTTCCTTCTTCTTCTTTCCTTCTTTCAAAAAACAAAGTACTTTATTGTAACCGTGAAATAAAGAGAGTTTTTTGGTAACTATGGCCTCACACAATAGCTTACCTATACCAAAATTTAACGGTTATGACTATGAGTATTGGTCTATAAATATGAAGACCTTGCTCATAGGAAGAGGTTTTGTGAGACATAATAGAAGAGGGCTACACAAAACCTTCATATTGGACAACACTAAGTGTCGTAGACAAGAAAACATGAAAATAAGAGAAAAAGAGCAAATCTTATGCTCTTTCTCATCTCCAAGCTGCATTGGAGAAAAGCATATTCCCTAGAATCATAGCTTGTAAAACTGCACAAGCTGCATGGAAAGCATTGAGTGATGGATTCCAGGGTAGTAATCAAGTGAAGCAGGTAAAGCTTCAAACACTGAAGAGAGATTTTGAAAATCTCTGAATGAAAGATGATGAAAAAGTCAATAATTATTGTGTTAGAGTAAAAGCAATTGTGGATAAAATGGTTACACTAGGAAAAAAAATCACACCTGAGACAATTGTAACAAACGTGTTGCGAAAACTTACACAAAAATGGAACCATATTGCCATAATTATAGAAGAATCTAAATATCTTTCCCTTTTAACATTTGATGCATTAATCGTATCGTTAATGTCACATGAAGAAAGGTTTCCTGAAACTCCTTCAACCAACTACGAAGGTGATGATAAGGCCTTCACTTCCAATGAAAATAGTAGAAAATGCCAAGGAAGAGGTCAAGGCAGAGGCAAGCAAAGAGGTAGAGGCATAGGCAACTACAGAGGAGGCAATCAAAATAGAGGAGGCAACCAGAATGGAGGAGGCAATTCCAACAGAGGAGGCAACTCATTTAGAGGAGGCAATCAACAAAGAGGTGGAAATAAAAATTGAGGAGTAAATCAAGGACAAAGTGGAAATCAAGGGCGAGGAAGTGACAATTCAAAATCAGCTTATTTCAACTGTGGCAAGCCAAGTCACTTCGCTCGCGACTTCTGGTCAAAATATTCACAAAGCATTAGTAGTCAATATGGTAATTATGGAGAAGAAGATGATACCTATAATATTTTTCTTTCATATGGACAATCAGAACACAATCTAAATGACACATGGATTATGGATACTGGTTGTTCAAACCACATGAGTGGCAAAGAACATTTATTTGCTACTATAGATTCCACTTATAAATCCCAAATCAAATTAGGGTATGATAAGACATTGCAAGTAGAGGGTATTGGAGCCATGGATGTTCCAACCAAAGAAGGACTGAAGAAAGTGCATGACATCTATTACACTCCAAAGCTCCAACACAATCTGCTAAGCGTTGGATAAATGATGGAAAATAATTACAAGCTTGTATTTGATGAAGGACAATGTATCAATTTTTATAAAAATAATTGTAATCGTGTCATCACACAGGTCTCCATGACCAAGAACATGTTATTCCATATCAAATTTTGTGAGCCAGGAGGAGCTCAACTTGCAAATGTAGCTATAACAAATCCAAGTGTGATTTGGGCACTTGTGGTATGGTCACCTTAATTCCGCTAGCTTGAAATTTCTCACTTCTCAAGCTATGGTGATAGGACTTCCCAAAATCAATGAACAAAAGGAGGTCTGTGAAGGATGTGCTTTGGGAAAGCACTCAAGGTTGAAGTTTCCAAAAGAACAAGCGTGGAGAGCTAGCTATCCACTTCAGTTAGTACATTCAGACATCCGTGGACCAATGCAAACACAAAGTCTCGAAAACTATTATTATTTTCTCACTTTCATAGATGACTTCTCTAGAATGTGTTGGATTTATTTTTGAAACATAAAGATGAAGCTTTTGATTGCTTCATAGATTTTAGAAACAATGTAGAGAATCAAAGTGGGAATTATGTAAAATGTCTTAGGATAGATCAAGGAGGTGAATACTCCTCAAAAGCATTCTTGAAATATTGTAAAGAAAGTGGGGATTAAAAGGTAAGTCACCACTGCCTATACCCCACAACAGAATGGTGTGGCCAAGAGAAAGAACCACACCATAGTTGAAATGGCAAGATAGATGCTTTAGACTAAGCATCTAACTCATATGTACTGGGCAGAGGCTATAATAACCAGTGTATATATTCTAAATAGAAGTCCTACTTCTAGTTTAGATGGTGTCACTCCTTATGAGGGGTGGTACGGAAAGAAACCTAATGTAAAGCACTTCAAAGTGTTTGGTTCTTTAGCATATGCACACATTCTTGATGATAAAAGGAAGAAGCTTGATCCAAAGAGTCAAGCTTATATATTTGTAGGGTATTGTGAGTCTACAAAGGCATATAGACTCTACAATCCCAAGATTCATAAAGTTATACTCTCCAGGGATGTAATTTTTTATGAAGGGGGAGAATGGGGTCATCAAAGAATTTTTGTTGATGATGAGTCCTAAGATGTAAGTTCTTCATAGGTACAATAGGTGTCTCCAAAGAAAAGCAAAGGCACGCCATCCCCTCCAAGCCCAAGCAGGAGTACTACATCAAGTACTTCAACCACCACTCTAAGTCCTTCTCCATAGAGATCAGTAAGTTCTTCACCGATGGACATTGACAGAGACTCTCCATCAAGAGGTAAAATAACATTACAACATCATCCATATTTTCAAATGTTGGATCAGAATTTCCAGAGAAGATTCACTAGAATCCAAGCTAGTGAAATGAATACAGTTTTGCAACAACTTGAAAATTTGCAATTGTATGGGGATGATGAGTCCCATGATCCTAGGGGAGATGTAGTCAATTATGCTTTATTGGCTAGTACACATCTAGAACCAGCTAGCTATGAGAAGGCATGTACTAAAAATGTATGGCAAGAAGCCATGAAAGATGAAATAACCTCTATAAACAATAATGATACATGGGATCTAGTAAAGCTACCCAAAGGAAAAAAATGTGTTGGGTGTAAATGGGTCTACAAGACTAAGTACAATGTTGATGGAAGCATTGAGAGGCATAAGGTGAGACTAGTAGCAAAAGGTTTTACTCATAAATTTGGCATTGACTATGAGGAAACCTTTGCTCATGTTGCATGACAAGAAACAATCAGATCAATTATTTCCTTAGCATCCCATAAAGGATGGAATGTTCAACACATGGATGTGAAAAGTGCTTTTCTGAATGGATACTTGATAGAAGAGGTTTATGTTCAACAACCTCAAGGTTTTCAAGAATAGGGAAAGGAGAACCTTGTTTACAAATTGAAGAAAGCACTTTATGGCCTCAAGCAAGCACCAAGAGCTTGGTACTCACACATTGATGGCTATTTCAACGAGTATGGATTCACGAGAAGCAAAAGTGAACCAAATTTGTACTACCTAAAGTATGGAGTAGACATTCTCATAGTTTGTTTGTATGTGGATGATCTAATATTTATGGGTAGTAACAATAAAATGAATATGGAGTTAAAAAACTCCATGATGAAACAATTTGAGATGAAATATCTTGGTTTAATGTGATACTTCCTAGGGATGGAAGTGCATCAATCAAATAAAGGGATCTTCATATGTCAACACAGGTATGCTCGATACATGATCAAGAAATTTACCAAGGAGCAGTGCAAATCAGTTGCAACTCCAACTGGACATGGGACCCAATTAAGCAAGGACGATGGAGCATGAAAGGTTGACATGACCACTTACAGAAGCATGGTTGGGAGTCTGATATTTCTCACCAACACAAGGCCCGATATTCAATATGTTGTTTCTCTAGTTTCAAGGTTTATGGCTAGTCCATCTGAGCTGCATCTACAAGAAACTAAAATAATCTTAAGATATATAAAAGGTACATTGGATTTTGGAATCCATTACCAAAAATGTAATTCTGTGAAATTAGTTGGCTTCAGTGACAGTGATTGGGGCAGCAATATAGATGACAGGAAATCTACATCAAGAAATTGTTTTAGTCTAGGATCAGGACTAATTACATGGAGTTCCAAGAAATAAACTATTGTAGCATTGTCATCGACTGAGGCTGAGTATATAGCCATCACACATGCTAGTACTCAAGCCCTATGGTTGAGAAAAGTTCTTGAAGAGATTGGAGAAAGTCAAAGTGGTCCAAATCAACTGTATTGTGATAACATAAGTGCCATTCAGTTGGCATACAATCCAATCCACCATAGCAAATAAAAGCATTTCGATACGAAGTATCAATTCATTCTAGATATGGTGGAATAGTAGATAGTTGAGCTTCAATATTGTAGCACTTTGGATAATATTGCAGACATATTCACCAAAGGTATAGCTAAAGCTCAATAAATAAAGCTAAGAGACTGTATAGCCAGTATTCTTAACTTTAAGGGGTAGAATGTTGGAAATTAAGCCAGTTAAAAGGACTAAAAAATTTGTTTGCAATGGTAAGCTTTGGATATTACCCTTTTACATCCTTGGACAATAGCCGACTGGGTAGGTAGTTTGACTTGGATGGCAGCTGACTGGGCATATTGGACGACATGGGCGACAAGGCGGACAACACAAAATTCCCTTTGTCTTTCCCTATTCTTCCTCTTTTCCTAACTTCTCCTATATTCATTAAGGTTTTTTAATCAACCACTATTTAAAATTTGTAATTCTTATGTTTCCAGGGTTGAATATAATATTTCTGCATTTTCCTATTGCTCCTAATTCTCACGTGCCCACAATTATCATCCTTAGACTTGACCATCATGTCAATCTTAGAATTGAAATATTTTAGAAAGTAAATGAACATTGTACCCAAATTTGATCATATTTCTTCAGGGATCCTCTACCAAGTCTTGTGGAATCAAACATTAAAATCATCCATTATCTCCATAGGTATCTTCCTTATATTGGTAAGTTGTTTTAGGAGGGATGCTTTGTTTCCTTTCTCTACAAACTGCTTTATCATGGTCTTCACCAATTGGTCCTAGCTTTTGAATGATCATAGACCAAGACTGGTACCATTCACAAGCTCTCCCTCAAAAATAAGATACCAATATACTCAAGGCTATATCTTGATTTAAAATAAAATGTATAGTGCATATATTCACTAAATGTTGCAAATATTATATCAAAGTAACAATATTTTCTCCCCATAAGTAAAGTAAATATTTGAGTGTCAAGGCAACAATCAGGTCCCATGTGTCACATGGAACTGAAGGAATCAATGGATCTATATAATTCCACACTAAAATTTTTCTAGAAGGTTTATGGGCCATGGTTTCCCTATTGCTATATTAGTCCCTCCTTTGCTTTTGATTTAGAGGTGGTACCAACTCTTGTTGATTAGCTCTAATGAAGGCTCTTCTCACAGGTCTTTCACTCATATAACTCTAGGCATTTACTCTAATAACAGAGTCACTAGGTGGGGATATTTTGGTTCAAAAAGCTAATGGGACAGAGATCCCCACCAAAATCTTGGTCTATCTTTTGTCGGATGACTTCTACAAAGTCTATATTTAAATTTGAGTCATCAAGCAGAGTTGTTAGATGAATTTTCCAAGTGCTTCTCTTCAAGAAAAAATGCTATGACCTTCACTGGGGTCACAGTAATTCTTTCTTCAACATAAGTGGGGAAAACATAGAAGCTTTTCCCATTGGGTATGCTTGAAAAATTGTTGTTGTCTCTAAATGCACCCGTCAAGAATGAGTGCACCCTTGCCTCATGTAGATGGAACTAGCAAGAATCGCTTAGGGGAAAACCTCTAGGGTTTTTAATAGATGTTGGCCTCTTATTGGATTTTAATTTCTTGATGCACAATGACCTCCACGAGCTGAGGCCGAGGGGTAGAAAAAAATTATTTATAATGAAAGTAAAAAATGTATAAATTAAATGCTTATAAAAAGGTAAAATCCTAAGCTATGGAAGGGGATGCACAAAAGACTTAAAAATGGACCCCAATTTTTTATTGCAACAAGTAGCAATTGAACATGAAAAATATACCTATTGCTAGTGAACACAACTAGGCAAAACACATTACCAAGAATCAAGACAAGTCAAAAGAAGAAGAACAAAGTGAAATTAGTCACGACTTCTATTAACATGTTGAAATGATTACAATGCAATGAGGCCTAGAGGTATTGATGCTCCTTAGGCATGAGAAAAATCTTGGGATCCTTGTATTACAGTAGGAAATAAGGATGAAAGGAAGAGCCTGCAAAACCAGGTACCAAATTGTAGACCTGTTGGTCAATAGATTCAAAGAAAAGGTAGATGTTGTGTCTCTCCTAGAGCAATTAATCACTAATAAGAGAACACCCATGGAAAATTTAGATGATTTCAACACTTAATTTCACAAGACTTGGTATACAATCCAATATGGGATCCACCCTCTTCCAAGTATGTCATATATTTACTATTTTAAAGCTATCAATTCATAAATTGCCATGATGATTAAGTATAAAGGATCTAATTCTCTATGAATATATTATGGGATAGCTATCCACACTAAAAATTACCTAATTCAAATAACAAGGCTAGCTCCTAGGCTCCCTTTACCTCTATTACTAAACATCAAGCACCTCACCTATCACCACTAGTTATCCAACCTACTCCTACCATAAATCTTATAAAGGCTCCAATTTCTCTCCTCACTCTAGAGTATCACTCTGCAAATCCTTACTCCTCCAATAATATTTATGACATCAAGAACTTGCTTAGAACTATTTCTAATGAGGTCATAGCCCTCAGGAGACAACAAAACGCATATATATTTCCAAATAAAAATAACTAGAGACCTACATCATAGTAAATCATTCAAGGTTATAGAATACATCAAAATGACCAAGGATATTAGGGTTCTCATTTTCAACCCAATAGGAATACAAAATAACATAAAAAATCAAACCAATAGATAGTACCAATGCAGATCCTGTTATAATAAATTCTCCCTAACATTTTTAGGGATATAGTCCCCATGCAAAACAATTATGTGAAATACCCCACTAGATTGTATTACATCTACTTAGACACCCAACATCCTAGTGCTTATCCTAAATGTGATCCTCAATAGACCATAGCAGCACAACATAGTGCCACACATGCTCAAACACCTAATACATGCCCATGGATGGATTCAAAAATGAAAGTCCAATATCATCATGTCCAATCACAAAAAAATCTCTTGAGAACAAGTTCCACAATCCCAAATAGGATTTGATAACTTGGTATGAGGAAGAAGTGTATGTTGTATCAAATGGAGTATGTACTTCAAAACATGGAAGGCCATAAGTCCAATTGATTACATGATAAGGGCTAAAAGGAAAATAATAGAGTAAGGAAAATCTAATCAAGTAGGTCTCAATACCCAAAGTAAGCTAGTTGATCCTAGAAAAGGTATTCTCCCTATGGTCACACCTAATTAGAATATGCAAATAATCTTAGTGGCCACCAAGAGGAATGCCCTTGAGATGTCTAAGAAATGAGAGCCAATCCATAGACAAGATAAAGTTCCTCATCTTACAGTAGAGAGGACCAAAACTCAATGGGTACATAGCATTGCTCAAGGGATACAATATATCAAATTATTTAATGTAGTGTACAATCTAAAGAAATCCATAATATACATGCCCTTCTAGGTTTTCTTATCAATGTCTGAATAGATAAAGTACTTGAGGAAGCTTTCAAAAGATAAAATATATTGGGTAAGCATAAGACACTTATAACCCTTTAAATACCTGGCCCTAAGATAAGTGAAGCAAAACCTATTCCATATTACCTGATTCTAGTCTATGGTAAAAAACAAAATCATTACTATATGGTATTTTATGGGTCAAGTGCTTTAGTTATGCCCAAAATGATGGTAGATGCATTAGGGCTAGCATATAGACTTATTAATAAAAGGGTAGTTTAGTTGGATGAAAGTTTTACTTAGATCTTTGGAATGGTAAAATATTTCCCCCTTACATTGCATGCTTGCCCAAACCTTAAAATTTATTAAAATATAGTAGTGATTGAACTATTGGCTACCTTTGGTATTTGTTCATCAAGAGACTTCACTGCTAAAATAGGAGGCTATTTGTATCTAGAGTGGACACATTTTACTCAAAACCTTATATGGAACTAAAATAAAGATCTCATCAAAACCTTTTCATATCCATCATGTTGAACATGTGTCCTCAATCAAGTTGGACACTGATCAAACCTTCGTTGTAGAGGAAGTACAATTTGGATTTGACTTATTTGTCAATGAAGTACATTCTTCAATTTCTAATGATCGGATGGATCAATGGGCAACTAAAATTTAGGATTATTATCCCTATGAAGTCTTTCAAAAAATAGGTATAGTAACTTATTTAATTCAAAAAGAGAACCCCTCTATCCTTGAGATCATAAAAGTAAAAGAAGACCTAATTGGTATGTTGAGATTATACTTTGATAGTGCCAAGAGCAAAATGGGATCTAATACTAGTGTCTATTTGATTTCACCAAGAGGGAAAAAGATACCACAATCCTACTTATTACAATTTAATTATTTGAACAATGTTGCTAAGTATGAGGTCTTGGTTCATGATCTCCAAGCTATTTTTTGGTGACATTGAGCTAGTTATTAAATAAATGAGATCTCAATGCTTGGTCAAATATAGACTAATGAGATCTTATAAGCATGGGATCCAAGACTTGATTGAATTTTTTAATGCAATAAAATTTAAAGTCATCCCAAGAGCCCAAAACATGGATGTTGACCAAATGGAAGTCATAAGTTTAAAATTTGATCATGTGAATGATCTAATGCAAAATCAAAAACATGTGAGATTGGTAGTAAGACCAGGAATTCTGAACAAGGAGGAACATTGGTAGGTATTTGATAGTGGTGAACTTATTGTTTATTTTATCCAATAGGCAACTGAATTTGCAAAAAAACTAAGGCCCAAAATTAGAGGTATATTAATATTAGATCATATATTTGAAGTCTAACAAGATTCTTAAAGGGTTAGTTATATTAGAATCCTTGTTTATTTTGGATGATTGGTTTAAAGAAAAAAGAGGAGTGACCATTGAGAAGAAATATTATCAAGAGGGAGAAGTTACCCCGAGGTTAACTTTGATGCTAGGTAAAGTGTCAACCCAAGATGAGAAGGAATATATTATCTACCTTTGCCAAAAGTAAAATGGGGTTATAGCATGGAATTATGAATACCTAAAAGGATATAATAAGGATGTAAATCAACATACAATATAGCTATCTCCTAAGGCTAAATCTGTAGGAAAAATGAGAGGCTTGTTAATCCTAAAATTGAGTCTCTTATCAAAAAATAATTTTCTAAATTAATTGAATCAAGGATTATTTATCCCCTCAAGTATACCATATGGATATCCAATTTGGTGCGTATGAGGAAAAAAAGTAAAGAGATAAATCTATGTGTTGATTTTATAGACCTAAAAAAATATTTGTTGAAGAATCACTACCCCTTATCCTCAATGAACCAGGTCCCCCAGACTATTGTTTGTTCTAAAATATTCTCTTTTTTGGATGGATTCTATGGCTATAATCAAGTATGGGTGAAGTATGAATATTAACACAAAACAACCTTCACAATTAAATGGGGCACCTTTTCATACCAATGAATACCTTTTATCTTGTCCAATGTTGGTGCTACATTTCAAAGAGCCATGGGCATTGCTTTCAAAGACTTGATAAATAAAAAATATTAGTCTATTTAGATGACTTAATAATATTTTTCAAGCAAAAAGAGGATCATTTTGTACACTTGGAGAAAGTCTTCAAACATTTCCAAGATCTTGGTATTTGCCACAATCGTAAAAATGCATCTTTTGTGTTTCCCAAGGTAAGCTATTGGGTCATATTGTATCAAAAGAAGATGTTTCCATTGACCCTGATAGGGTTGGGGCCATTTCCAACCTCTCATTATCTCAACATAAGAAATTCCTCCAATATTTCTTTGGTCAAATAAAATTTAGTAGAAGCTTTATATCATATTTTGTAGGTATTATCAGAATCGTGACTCTTATGTTGAAGAAATACAAGGCATTTAAGTGGACTAAGGAAGGAAAGAAAAATTTTGAACGTATAAAGAAAGCTATAACAAAGGCTCCATTTTTAGCAAACCTAGATTTCAATAATGATTTCATCCTCTATGCATATGAAGGTGAGTTCAACATTGCAACATTGCTTACCCAAAAGGACAATAACTAGAATGAACATCCAAATGCCTTTTTCATCAAAATTTGAAGGAAGCAAGTATAGGCCTTGATTAAAGGATTGAATAAGTTCAAACACTTGGTATCTAACAACCAAATCACTACTTATGTCATCCACTCAAGCATAAAGGAATATATAATGGGTGGACAAATCAATAAAAAAAGAGCAAGATGGATAACCAAGATCCTAGAGTTTAATATAGAGATCAAACCAACAAATTGATTAGGGGAAGACCCTTATACCAAGGACCAACCAAAGACATTGTTTATGCAAGAGATGACAACAAAGTTTGCTTAATCAATTTGGAATATGGATGGAAATGTGCAGGACTACTTTGATGAGAGAGTTAGGTACATGCATATAATTCAATACATATTTGACTTGAATAGGGATCAAATAAGGGCTTCACATTGCAAAATTCCCATTATGCTCTCATTAAAGGTGTCCTATTTTAGAGAAAATTTGATAGAATACTCTTGAGATGTAATATAATAGATCAAATTCACTCCCTGCTTTAAGAATTCCATAAAGGGTTCTCAAGTGGCCATATTTCAACTCAAACAACTATAAAAATTATGAGTTATGTATTACTGGCCTAGCATGTTTTTAGATGCTCACTAGTGGGTAATAAAAAGTGAAAAGTGTAATTTGTTCACTGTAAAGAGGAGGAATGTACTCATGCCTTTGAAGCCTGTAGCAGGAGACATGTCATTCTTCCAATGGGGATTGGATTTTATTGGCATGATTAACCCACCATCAAGTATGGTCAAGAATAGATTCTCACTGCCATTGATTATTTTACAAGATGGATAGAAGTAGTCCCATTAAAGGAAGCCCCTAAGAATATTATCATTGATTTCCTAGAGGATATTATAATCTAAAGACTTATAGGAAAATAGAATTACTCCAAAGAAGGTTATAGGATGTCCATATTACACCTTAGTCCATGTAAAGGATGCAAGATTGCCTATCTCCATAGATTTTTTAGAGCTACAATTACTTCACCAGCTAGAACTCCAAGTATATGATATTCAACCATAATGATGGGTGAGCTATTCAGACTCAAAGAACAAAGAGAAGCTAGATATTTTTTTTTGAATAATCAAAGAACAATTAAAAATAGTTTGATAAAAAGGCAACTCCTTTGAACTATAAGGTTGGTGACTGGGTGCTCAAATGGGATGAGGACGAAAGTGAACAAGGATACCATAGTAAATTTGATTTCCATTCGAGTAGCCCTTATATAATCATTGCATGCAAGATAGAGAATTCATTTGACCTCTCAATACTTGATGGCTACATATTATTGATCCTATTTAATAGGATCTACTTGAAGAACTACCTCTAATTATAGTAAGAGAGAAACCTATATATGTATAGTTTGCTATTATTTTATAAAAGATTTTATTTTTAGAGTGCTTGTTTTACACTTTTGATCAGGAAAATTCCTTGGTTCATGAGATAGTAGAGATTTGAAGAGTTGACAAGATGCAAATTTGCAAAGGTAGTTTGTGTTGTTAAAAAACACAAGTTGATCAATATTGACAATCTATGTGTTTTTGAGTATTTTGAATAGAACTTTTCTTCCCCAATAGTGTTAATTGTCAAATCATCAAGGAGAGGAGATTTGTGAATTATCTGATCTCTCTCTTGTATATATGTATCACACTTATCCAGATTTTATTCCTTATCTTATAAAGATATTTTTAGGGCAGTTATCTTATGTTGTTGATGATGACACATGATGGGTGTATGCTCAATCAAGAGTAATCAAAGAAAATCCTAAGGCTAAGGTAGTGTGATTCATATGATCAAGTCATTTATGGGCACCATTAGTTGTTGAAGCAAATAATACAAATGGTCCTTTGAGACAATAACAACCATTTTATTATCCAAGAAGTAAGGCCCTTAAACAATCTGATCAACAAAGACTTAAAGGGTGGTGATCTCTCCTCGCTAACTTTACATGAAGGAAGAATGACTTCGTGTAGCATGAATTTAATGCTTAGAAACGCTGGTAGTCTCTTCCCATTAGATTTGCAAGAAAAACGAGTAAATTTAAATAATGCAAATTTAATGCTAATAAAGGTGGTGGCCACTTCCCACTAGCTTTGTAGAAGGAAGGAGTGAATTCACGTAATGTAAATTCATTGTTGGTAGATGCCTTGATATTAAAGGAATAAATTTACATAAAGGGCATATTACTTTCATTTATTTCTTACCAAGTCCTAAGTATTCAATTTAATGAGATATCTTTGAGTGCCAAAGATAAGAGTTGCACAAGAAAAGTTATAAGGAAGAATGTTTGTGAGCATAAAGTGTTTAGCCAATAGTGACCATAGAGGCAAGTAGGAAAACCACCACCATCACCACCCAAAAACCAGAGTAGGCCCTTCCATTGGTTCTTCTAGAAGGGTATCTTTATATTCCCCCTTAACCTTGGAAAGAAAAAACAAACTCAAGTTCTACAAGTTGTAGTCCCCAAGTTGGTTAGGGATTAGGTTGATAGTGTAGAAAACCCTAAATTGTCAAAAACTACCAAGAGCTTGAGGGAGGGAGCTTTTTAGAGATTCAACATTAGGGATCCTAAATCCTTTGGAGAAATAATATTGACTAGTTTTTTGTACCAATACATGGTGCCCTAGGTCCACAACTACTATGAATTGGTGTTCACATGTGCTAAAATTTATGAGACCTAGGTATGAGAGGTTAGAAAAAGCAAAAAAAAAATTAGATTTTTTGTTGTCATGTATGTTATTTGCAAGATGTTGCTAATGGAGTTGAGGATCCATAGGTATATGTAGAAAGTGAGGCCAAATATTATGGTGCCATCCCAAATAAGTTGGGGTTCTTAAATATTGAGTGCAATACTCAAGACACCTCATTACCAAAGTTCCCTTGAGCATCAATGCTTTTAGTGAAAATGAAAGGAAAGCTTTGAGTATGTTGGAATTCATTTTTGGTCTGTAAAATGATAAAGGTGTGTTTCCAACTCAACTGAGTGTAATTTTCATGATGAGATACATTTCTAGGAACAAAAGAATGGTTTTTTATCTCAATGATTTTATCACTAATTAAATTCGTGAAGGGTTTCTAAAATTCAAGGACACCTAGGTATTCCATTTTTTGGCATTTTTGGCCTATTCAGTCTTTACAGGGTTATGCGTAAGGGGTTGGCCCTAAAATGTATTTATAAAAATGGGGCGAATTAGTTTTGAAATCCAAAATTATTTATAATTTCAAGGTGAAAAGGTCCCCTATTATTAGGGGTAATATTGGAGATTTAAACTTAAAATGGTCCAATTATAATAAAATTGGGGCGAATAAAAAAAAAAAATTACACCCAATTTTTTTTGGCTAATGGGCCCCATTCGATGGTACCCAATATTAGTCAATTCCAAATTTCAAAAATCAAAATATTCGTTAATTAACGATGATTAGCCACTATGCATAACCCTGAGTCTTTATATCAGAATGCTTGAATTTATCAAAAGTGAAATTTGAAGCTAGTGGATGACTTTGGTTACATGTGGCATGTTTCTTTTTAGACATAGGTCCTTAGAAGATCTTGTTCATATTATAGTTTTTTCAAAGAATTTTTTGCACCAACTTTGATGGCTATTAAGGGATAGAGGCTAGAGGAAATTTTGGCATCTAACATCCATATTTTGCAGTTTAGGTCTATAGGGGACTTGTAATTTTTGGAGAACTTCATTTTTAGGCTTTATGGATTTAATAAATTAGTTTATCAACTGCCAAAATATGTGTTAGATAGAGTTTTTTCTTTGGAGTTGCTGAGGCAAATGGATACCATTGACATGGTATATAAGAGCAACAAAAGCAAGTATGGCTTTTATAATACTCCTTTTAGCCTCAGTTCTATGATGCTAGTTAAGAAGAAGTTTACCCTAATTTTAGGAATAAGTTAAAGGATCTATGGATATAAATAATTAAAGATGAATGGAACTATAACCCCAAAGGCAAGTTCATTGTCTGGTTGATGAGCATCAAAGTCTTAGGAAAATTATTAATGAGCCCAAGATAGATATTAAAGCCCATAGGAACCTAGTGGAGGAGGAAAGTGCACAACCCAAAAATATAATCATAAAGCCATCACAAAGACTAAGGTCTTATGAGACCTTTATAAAAAAAAATGTCAAGAAAATTCTAGAACCTACATTAGCTCCAAGAAGAAGCAAATATTGAGGGATAAGCATTGGAGGGAAGAAAATATCCATGAATGGTGGAGAATTAGATAAGATATTTGGGACATCATAATAGCTTACAATAAACCAGACAAGGATGAGAAATTTAATGAGTTGTACAATCAAGAGCACCTAGACAATGAAAGCACCCCATGGATGAGAGTATTGAAGAACAAATTGGCATTTAGTTAAGCCAAGCGATAGAAATGGTGTTGGTATAAATCAAGGAATTCTATGATGTAAAATAAAATCCATCTAGACCTAAATAATACCCAATCACAACCTCTCTTCATGCACCTCCTACCACAATGGCATAACCACAAAAGGTGCCTTAATATTTTGTGTAGTAGAAGGGGAAGCAAGTTTAAACCAGGCTGAACAAATATCCTAAGGAGTAGAAGAGGAAATTATTCTTGGGAATATCAAATAAGAAAAGGAATATTTCCCAAGGACGCATCCACAAGTTGCTTATATTCCTCCCCTAGTAATATTTCCCATTGATTCCATCCCAATTGATTCCACTCAAATTGTTTTAGTTTCCACTGTTTCTACCCCAACACTTATCATCACGAAAATCACATTGATTGGGATTACTTCGATTCTTTTGATTTATACCTCCATTCTGGTAGTGCCTCCATTAACTATCCTAGCCATAAACACACCCATTTCCTCTAATCCTACCACCCCTACCACTATTATTATCTCTTATTCCATTTAGTTGATGAGCTCATTCTCCCCTCTAATGGCTAATCCATCCATCCTACTTTTGTTCCTATTTTGGTTCTCCTACCTTCCTCTTTCACCCACATTTATCTCTATGGTCTAATGGGTCACACTTCCATTATTTAGATATTTGGTCCTAATTTTAGCTATACAAGGGCAACTAGAAAGATTCCAAACACATATTTCTATCTCTAGCATGCTATAATAGTTCCAATAGATTCAAAACCAAACATTATAGTACACACAAAATAAGGAGACCAAAAGAGTTAGGTGGCCCATGGAAAAGAGGATTAAGAGTCATTATTACCCTTAGGGAAACATGTATATTTCCCACCTAACCCCAACTACTTTTGAGTCCAAAGGAAATATGTAGGACTAGGATTATCTAGTGGCAGCAACAAGGATCAACCTCCAAGATGCCTAGGCCATAGAAAAATTAGTTTTCATGGAATATACTGATAAATTCATAAGCCATGACTACTTGTATTTATAAAGGAAGTTGGATATAAGGGAAAGGAAGCTTGAAAGCATCAAAACCACTCTCAAGATTCCCAATTAGAGATCAAATCACTCAAGGATAAAATAGTCCAACTCATAATATGATTAAATGTATAAGTGTCAGCTTCCCTCTTGGATGTCGAAAGAAGCAAATCACAAAATTTTCTCAACCAACTCACTACCCAAGAGTACCAATTTAATAAGGAGAGGAATATTTTGCTAAATGAAATGGACAAAAAGAGGAAAAATATTGAAAATATTGAACAATGATGGGGGTGGTAGGGCTAATAAGGGAGTCTTGCTAAGTCTACTAGGAAAATATTGCAAAGGAAACAACCTCATTGATGCAAAGGAAAAAATATCATTGTTCTAAGTGCTCAAATTTATTGATGCATTTATCATACAAAGCTCTCAAACAAGCCAAGATGTTGAGAAAATCTTGACTATAACTTCTACAAGGTTGGTGAAAGTAAGGCATACAGAGTGAATTTAACCATTGTGTCTAATTAAAATTTGGTGACCATGGGCATCTAAGATAGAGAGGTAGTGCCACAGAAAGTAATGGATGCTCTAGACAAAGAGCAGGTTACATAGCAATGTAAGGCCCAAATAAGAATTCTAGCCACTACCAATACAAACTTGAAGAGTCATATTGACTCAATTGAAAATGTCCTACCCTCATCTTCGACTACAAATAATAAACTCCTCTTTAAGTAGGAGTATGTTTAGTTTTTCAAATAGTAAAAGAAATATCAAATGAATTTTGATGCATAGCCAAATCCAACCACTTTGAACAGTGTAGCTTAGGTCATCAAGCCATTGGTAGAACTCAAGGAGCAAATTCATAAGGTCATGGAAAAAGTGAAAAAAAAAATTTCTCTCATGATGACCAATTAGAGCTTTAAATATGCTACTGCCAGTTCAAGAAAACATAGCTACTATCCAAAAATGAGTGGGACAATATCAAGGTCTCAAAAGAGAAACTACAATAATTATTCATTCTTTCTTCTTGATCTTTTATTCTTTTTTTAAATTTTCCATATTCTTCATTCTTTAATTTGACTCCATGTCCAATGAGTGAGGTGATGATTCTTTTTAGATTTTTTATCTTCATCGAGCTAAAGATCCTCTGTGAATCACCAAAACTATAGTGAAACTCCACTACATCTAGGAGGAGTTATACCTTGGTCATCTTTGGCAAGATCACATTGATGAGAAGCAAATCAACAAGTTAATATAGAAAGGAAATTAGGATTAAAATGCATCATCAATTTTGCAAATATATGGTGGGTGCTAATTTTACATGGAAAAGCTATGTTAAAATTTTGAGGCCAAGCAAGTCATTGATCTCATGGATCGATCGTGAGCATTGATTCCAGGGAAAATTAATGAATGGAGATAATGAAATAATATAGGCCATTGATCTCATTCAATAAAATAGTGAGTGTTAATTTCAAATAAAGCAAACAAAAGAGGTCTTCAAAGCACCACAACCATTGATTCTTAATCCAATGACTTGTGCTATTTTATGAATTGAACGATGAAATTATCAAAAGAGACCCCTTTATTAGTTTAAAAATAGACATGTGGCAAACACATTAGAAACCCATGAAGATCTAATTAGTTTTCCATCAAGGTATACATCAAAGAAAATTTACCATCAATATTATATAGGTGGTCGATCTAGCAATCCATGGGGTTTCAAAGAAATTGTTGAGATATTTGAGTTGTAAAGTCCTACATGTCTTTCAATATTAATGATCGTTGACTTTTGTAACCCTTAAAATATTTTTATAGATATCAAATATGTCCTACCATTGGTTAAAGAGCATGAGGTCAATAGTTGTAGATAAATTCTTTCATATTTTCCAAACTCACAATGATTGTCCAAGCGGTTGCCATGCAACTCCTTCACTCCATATTCAGAAATACACCAATGGTCAAATATCAAGTCAAGGCTGATCTAGAAACTCATTGAATATTAAAGAAATATCAAATGGTATAGCATTGAAAATGCATGCCAACTATCCGATATCAATGATTGATAGTCTAGGAAGGAAGATGTAGACAAAAGGAAGATCAAGGGAAGATCCATTAGCCATCTTATCAAAAGAGAAGCAGGTTGATTTGATGAGGATTGATTTCAAAAATAGCAATAATATTCATTCAAATTTTACCATCAAACTTTTGCTTGCTCATAACAAAGAACTCCCATGGTAGGTAAACACATTTACTATAGGTACCATCAAAGCACGATTTTTCAAAAAGAGGTAATTGGGCTTATAAAGATAGTACTTACAAAAAATCCTCAAGTGTACCTACATGAACTGCTTAGACACAACATTCTAGTGTAAGTGACTAGTATCTTAAAAGCAATAGCTACAGAAGCTCTAGATCTAAAAGAAATTGGTATTGAGTTAAGCCAAGTGATAGAAATGGTGTTGGTATAAATCAAGGAATTTTATGATGTAAAATAAAATCCATAGAGACCCAAAGAAGCCTCAATCACAACCTCTCCCTATGCACCTCCTACCATAATGGCATCACCACAACATATGTCTTAATATTTGGTGTAGCAGAAGGGGAAGCAAGTTTAAACCAGGCTGAACAAATATCCTAAGGAGTTGAAGAGGAAATTATTCTTGGGAAAACTAAAGAAGAAAAAAGAGGATTGCACAAGGGCACATCCATAAGTTGCTTATCTTCCTCCCCTAGTAATATTTCCCATTGCTTCCATCCCAATTGATTCCACTCAAATTATTTTAGCTTCCCCTATTTCTACCCTAATACTTATCATCGTGAAAATCACATTTATTGGGATTCCTTCGACTATTTTGATTGCTACCTCCATTGTGGTATTATATCCATTCACTATCCTAGCCATAATCACACCCATTTCCTCTAATCCTACCACCTCTACCACTATTATTATTATCTCTTAGTCCATTTAGTTGATGAGCTCATTCTCCCCTCTAATGGCTACTCCATCCATCCTACTTTTGTTCCCAATTTGGTTCTCCTCCCTTCCTCTCCCACCCACATTTATCTTTATCGTCTAATGGATCACACTTCCATTCTTTAGACCTTTGGCCCTAATTTTAGCTATACAAGGGCAACTAGTAAGCTCCCAAGCACCTCTTCCTATCTCTAATGTACTATAATAGTTCTAATAGATTCAAAGCCAAATATTATAGTACACACAAAATAAGGAGACCAAAAGAGTTAGGTGGCCCATGGAAAAGAGGATGAAGATTTATTATGACCCTTAGAGAAACATTTTGTATATTTCCCACCTAACCCCAACTACTTTTGAGGCCAAAAGACATATGTAGGACTAGGATCATCCAGTGGCAGCAACAAGGATCAACCTCCAAGATGCCTAGGCCATAGACAAATTAGTGTTCATGGAATATAATGATAAATTCATAAAAAATGACTACCTATATTTATAAAGTAAGTTGGATAAAAGGAAAAGGAAGCTTGAAAGCATCAAAACCACTCTCAAGATTCCCAACTGGAGATCAAGTCACTCAAGGATCAAATAGCCCAACTCATAAGTTTATTGAATTTATAAGTTCTAGCTTCCCTTTTTGATGTATAAAGAAGCAAATCACAAAGTCTTCCCAACCAACTCACTACCCAAGGGTCCCAATTCAATAAGGAGAGGATAATTTTTCTAAAGAAAATGGACAAAAAGAGGAAAAAGATTGAAGATCCTGAACAATGATGGGGTGGTAGGGATAATAAGGGATTCTTGCTAAGTCTAATAGGAAAATATTGCAAAGGAAACAACCTCATTGTTCTAAGTGCTCAAATTTATTGATGCAGCTATCATACAAAGCTCTCAAACAAGCCAAGATGTTGAGCAAATCTTGACTATAACTTCTACAAGGTTGGTAAAAGTAAGGCATATAGAGTGAAGTTAACCATTGTGTCTAATTAAAATTTGGTGACCATGGGTATCTAATATAGAGGGGTAGTACCATAGAAAGTAATGGATGCTCTAGACAAAGAGCAGATTGCATACCAATGTAAAGCCTGAATAAGTATTCTGGCCACTATCAATATAAACTTGAAGAGTCATATTGACTCAATTCAAAATGTCCTACCCTCATCTTAGACAAAATAATAAAATCCTCTTTGAGTAGGAGTATGTTTAGTTGTTAAAAAAGTAGAATAAAGATCAAATGAATTTTGATGCATAGCCAAATCCTACCACTTTGAACAATGTAGCTTAGGTCATCAAGCCATTGGTAGAGCTCAAGGAGAAAATTCATAAGGTCATGGAAAAAGTGAAAAAATAGATAATTTCTCTCATGATGACCAATTAGAGATTTAAAGATGCTACTGCCAATTCAAGAAAACTGAGCTACCATCCAAAAATGAGTGGGACAAGATCAAGGTCTCAACGAAGAAACTACAATAATTATTCATTATTTCTTCATGATATTTTATTCTTTTTTTTAATTTTCCATACTCTTCATTCTTTCATTTGACTCCATTTCCAATGAGTGACGTGATGATTATTTTTAGATTGTTTATATTCATCGTACTAAAGATCCTCCATGAATCACCAAAACTGTAGTGAAATTCCACTACATATAGGGAGAAGTTATGGCTTGGTCATTTTTTGCAAGATAGGATTGACGAGAAGCAAATCGACAAGTTAAGATAGAAAGAAAATTAGGAGTAAAGTACACCATCAATTTTACAAATCTATGGTGAGTGTTAATTTTACATGGAAAAACTATGTTAAAATTTTGACGCCATGCAAGTCGTTGATATCATGGATCTATCATGGGCATTGATTCTAGGGAAAATTAATGAATGGAGATAATGAAATAATATAGGTCATTGATCTCATTTGATCAAATAGTGAGTGTTAATTTTAAATAAAACAAACAAAAGAGGTCTTCAAAGCACCACAACCATTGATTTTTAATCCAACGACTTATGCTATTTTGTGAATCAAGCAATGAAATTGTCAAAAGAGATCCCTTTATTGGTTCAAAACTAGACATGTGATAAAAAAATTAGCAACCCATGAAGATCTGAGTAGTTTTACCATCAAGGTATACATCAAAGAAGATTTGTCATCAATATTGGATAGGTGGTAGATCTAGAAATCCATGGGGTTTCAAATAAAATGTTGAGAAATTTGAGTTGTAAAGTCCTACAAGTCTTTCAATATTAATGATCGATGGCTTGTGTCACCCTTAAAATATTTTTAGAGATATCAAAGATGTCCTACCATTGGTTAAAGAGCATGAGATCAATAGTTGTAGATTAATTCTTTCATCTTTTCTAAACTCACAATGACCGTCCAAGTGGCTACCATGCAAATCCTTCAATCCATATTCAAAAAGACACCAATGGTCAAAGATCAAGTCAAAGTTGATCTAACAACTCATGGGATATTAAAGAAATATCAAATGGTATAGCATTGAAAATGCATGCCAACTATCTGATCTCAATGATTGAAAATCTAGGAAGGAATATGTAGACAAAAGGAAGATCAAGGGAAGCTCCATTAACCATTTGATCAAAAGAGAAGCAAGTTGATCTGATGATGCTTGATTTTAAAAATAGCAATAATATCCATTCAAATTTTACCATCCAACTTTTGCTTGCTCACAACAAAGAAGTCCCATGGCAGGTAAACACCTTTACTACATGTACCATCAAAGCACAATCTTCCCAAAAGAGGTAATTGGGCTTATAAAGATATTAGTTACAAAAAGCCTCAAGTGTACCTACATGAACTGCTTAGACACAATATTCTAGTGGAAGTGACTAGTGTCTTAAAAGCAATAGCTATAGAAGCTCTAGATCTAGAGACCTCAAACCCTTCAACATTAATTACAGATAAATCCTCCATTTAATTTTGGAGGGAAATTTTGAATTACTATACAAAATTTAGAGGGAAGTCTCTAGTATTTAGAAATGTTTCCTTATAAATAATAGTTTCAAATGTATTTTTAGGAATTGAAAATTGTCGACTCGTACTTAGTATTTAGACTTGTTTGTGACTCCTTTCATTTTTCTTCTATGTATCAATCTAGAATTGAACCTTGAGTCATTCTCCTACAAGCTTGAAACCTTTTTAATCTAATGTCTTTGTATTGCATAAATTATAATATAAGAAGTAGTGGCTATTTTTGCTTTGCTTTGTTTCTTGTATGCACTTATGTGTGAATGTTGCATATAAATTATTAAAATCATGTTAATTTAATTGGTCGATAACTATTGATGCATGTGTATAATCTATTCTATTGATATACAGAAGAATTTTTAATCTTGGTGCATCATCTATGTTAGATTAGTATTATGTTTTCTATAATATCTCTCTTTTTATCACTACATGTAAGTAGTATAGAAGGGAATCACATGAAAGATCATATCTAATAAGGAGCCATCCTTATCAAAATCTCAAAGGTTACCCTATGAGTCGAGTCCCACACTCGTAGAGCTTCTTGTTGTTTCACTCTTTATGAGATGTGAGTGTCAAGTGTATCTGATGATTACAATAAATAACCATGACACTTTGAGCAACCAACAATATGTATATTTATATAGTATTTATATTTACAAAACAAGATTTAAAACTATTGTATAAACATCTATAACAAGCTTCAAAAGTAATTTTAAACATATTTTGAGTTTTTTTATATGCTTTTCAATTCCATAATATAATAATATCATCTTTCTAATTATTATTATTTTTTTTTATCCCCGTGAGTGTGGTCTACCGGCAAGGACGCCACTTGCATTATCGGTGATGTGACCCGGGTTCAATCCCCATGGTGGATGTGTATAAGAAGTATTACTCAAAAAAAATAAAAAATTATTATTATCTTAAACTAGTTTTTTTCCTTAAAGATATTATTTTATTTTCCAAGACGATTATTAAACTCAATGCCAAGTTTTTATTTCACAATATTTTAGCATGTTATTGATTTGAATTGTATTTTAATATTTTTATTATATATTCTTTACACATTTTAGTATTCATATGAATTATACTAGTTATGCACTTTTTTTAATAATTTATGTTAATTGAAATTTTATATTTTCTTGTTGTATAAAATATAAATATTTTTAGCCAAATGGCAAAAGACCAACAATTTAGATTCATCGACTTCCAAGGAGGATATTTGGGTTCAAATTCTACCAAACAACACACACATAATAACCAAGCTATTGGAATACCACTATGTTGTGATGATGTAATATGGATGGGCCATTTCAATCTGGCATAAGCAATTGAAAGAAAAATGTGAATATTGAAAAAAATGATTATTTTTTCAAATGGTGAATAAATATTTGTTTATATTACTAAACCTAGTTTTTTTCATTTTTACAATACAAGTGATTTTTTATAATATTCATAGAATTTTTATAGATGGATTAGAGAAGACAATGTAACAAATTTGATTGGATATTGAACTGAAAATGATAACACGTTGAAAGGAAAAAGTATTACAAGAACTTTAAACTAGAAGTGAGTGTGATATATGAGCAAGTACAAGCTAAGAGTAAGCCTCACCTTAAAAAAAATCTTATGTAAGGGTTTAGTTACTTGTAATTAACCAAGCAAGCCTTATGTTATAACATCTTAGGTTAATATGATATATAATTATTAATATAAGTGTTTAAGTATTTGCTATAAGTACCTCCAACCACCTAATCTATTGTATCAATATGTGATCTTATCTAAGGATAGTAGTTGGAGCTCAAAGGTACCTATAAAAGTGTGTCTATTATTATGTTCTTTTCATTATCTTGTATCTTGTCTCATTTATATATTGATCTTTCTATTTATTTACATAAGACTTGTGGTGAATGTTATGATTCTGTTCATTTCTACGAAGTGATATAAAATCTAATAAGCCTATCATCTTCCAACATATATGGAAAAATAGTTTCTTGTGCCCGTGTCTATGTTGAGATAGATTTAAATAAACCTTTGCCATATTCTCTTGAAATTTGTGTTGGATCCTCGTCTTGGATTCAACAGTTGGATTTTGAGACTTTTCCTTTTAGATGTCGGATATGTCATGCCTACGGACATATCCAAAGAAAATGTCCCAAAATCTTTGGGAATTCCTCTTCTAAGCCATAGTCTCCTCCTACTTTGTCCTCTAAGGGGAAGACTCCTATGCAAGATATTGGTTCTGGTAAAGGGAAAGCTTCAATTCCAGATAGCGGGTCAATTAAGGGGAATGCTCATATGCCAGTTCGTGGATCAGACAAGGAGGGTTTCATTCCTATTAAGGCCTTCAATAAAGGAAGGGGTTTGAAGAGACCCTTTAATGAAAGGCAATATGATGGCCTGTATAATAGGTTTGATGCTTTGGATGATTTGGAGCATCATGATGGAGTTTTTGCAGATCCTCTTGATAATGGTCAGCAGCTACCAATTAATGGAGAAACACTTTCTACTGGTAATTTGCAAAAGAATTCATCTGGTGCTCATATGGATAATGAGCAGTCAATGAGTAAAGTGATTGTTCCAGTAAGCTATGTGGCCCAACTTGTTGAGGGGGATCTGATCTCCGCTTCTTCTGAGAAAAATATGGATATTCAGGAGGTGGGTAAAGTGGCGGATGACTCGCTTTTGGTTGATTTGATGGATACTGGCCGTGGTAAAGGTTCTAAAGTGGGTCCTATGTTGGGTTTGCATAAAATAAATCTTAAAAAATGGGCCCTTGGAAAATCTTCTAAGGTGGGAAGGAAAAAATATGGAGAGAAAATTAAGAAAACAGGAGAGGATCTAGTTGAGTCTGGTTTAGTGCGGCCTCTTGACTCTCATTTCTCTAAATGATTGTGCTTTCATGGAATGTAAGGGGTTTGAATAACACCCCTCGTCAAAAGGCTATTCGTGATATGATTAAGGTTCATATGCCTGATGTTGTTTTCCTACAGGAATCTAAGTTGTCTATGGATAGTTTATTTACTGTTACCTCTAAATTATGGGCTCATGGACAATGTCAAGGAATTGGGGCTCAGGGAACTTCTGGTGGTATTGTTTGCTTATGGAATCCGTTGAAGGTTCTTCCAATTTGGTGGGTCTCTATTAGATCTTCTCTTTCTTTGGTTGCTCTTTGTCAGGAGTCGGGGGAAGTGGTTCTTTTAACTACTGTTTATGCCCCCTCTGACCTTGCTGGAAAGATTAATCTCTGGAACCATGTGCGAGAGGTTCGTGCTCTAGCTCCTTATTATCCTTGGATTGTTGCAGGAGATTTTAATGTTGTTTCTTGTTTGGAGGAAAAGCGGGGTGAAGTAAGTTTTCTTGGTCAGGCTTCTTTACTTCTTAATGATAATATTCAGTTTCTAAATCTTGTTGATATTAAGTCGGGTAATGGTATGTTCACCTGGTCTAATCGGAGATGTGGAATTGAATCTATTTCTGAGAGATTGGATAGATTTCTTGTTTCTCCTTATTGGGTTGGTAATAATTGGCTCACCACCTCTGAAATTCTTGATTGGAGAGGTTCTGACCACTGGCCAATCAAACTTGTTGCTATCAAACAGGGTATCATCCGTCATCCAAGTTTTAAATTTCAGTTAATGTGGCTTCGGGAACCTTCTTTGTATGACTTGGTAAAATGCTGGTGGATTCAAGGGAAACCGTTATATGGGACTGCTATGTACTCTTTTGCTAAGAGGCTTCAATTTGTGAAATATTGTCTTAAAAAGTGGAACAGGCAATTTTTTGGTAATCTTTTTCATGCTAAAGCTATGGCTCAAGACCGACTTGATTCTATTACTAGACAAATCAGGGATCAGGGACTTTCTGAACAGACTCTTCAAGAGGAATCAGAGGCTTTGAAGGACTTGGCAGAATGGGAACTTCATGAGGAAATTTATTGGAAGCAAAAAGCTCGTTTGGATTGGTTGCAGGAAGGAGATAGGAATACTGCTTTTTTCTTTAACTCGGTTAAAGCTAGAAGGCATGTTAATGTTATTTCTTCCATTGTCTCTTCTCGAGGAGTTCATTTGAAAACTACCCATGATATTTTACAGGAGGCAGTTACCTTCTTTTCCTCACTTTATACTGAGGATTCTTCTGGGGCGGATGTTGAGGAGAATGTTATTTTGGGATGTATACCTTCAGTTATTTCTGTTGAGATAAATGTTGATATTTTAAGGCCTATTTCTCTTGCAGAGCTAGAAGGTATTGTTTTTCATATGAAAAAAGGGAAAGCTCCGGGGCCAGATGGTTTTCCAGTTGAATTCTTTCAGGAGTTTTGGGAAATCATCAAATTTGATTTGTTAAGGGTTTTGCAGGAGTCCTTGAACAATAAACAGATGTTGAAGGCTTTGAATTCTACCTTCCTGGCTCTTATTCCTAAATGGGAGGGAGCAAATTCTTTTGATATGTTTCGACCTATAGCTCTGTGTAATGTTGTTTATAAAATCATTACTAAGTTGATTGTTGAGAGGCTAAAACCTTGGTTGGGAATGGTTATTTCTAATGAGCAAGGAGGCTTTGTGGCAGGCCGTCAAATTCTTGATGGTGTTGTTATAGCTGTTGAGACCATTCATTCAATGGGTATGTCTAAGGAAAAAGCTATGTTTATGAAACTTGACATGGCTAAGGCTTATGATAGGGTTCGATGGTCATTTCTTCAAAAAATTCTTACAGCCTTTGGGTTTGATCCTATGTGGATTAATTGGGTTATGAGTTGTATTACAACTCCATATTTTTTTGTTCTTATTAATGGAGATCATTCTTCTTTGTTTAATGCTTCACGAGGTTTGCGTCAAGGTGATCCCTTGTCTTCGTACTTGTTCATCATTATGGCTGAGGGTTTGGGCAGGTTGTTAAAATCTCACGTGAATCAGGGTCTGCTTCATGGTTGGAGGTGGGGTAGTAATTTGCCTACGTATTCTCATTTGCAGTTTGTTGATGATACTGCTCTGATGGGTGTTGCTTCTATTAGGGAGGCAACTAATTTTAGAAGAATTTTAGATATTTACTTGGTTGCTTCTGGGCAGAATATTAATGAGGCTAAATATTCCATTTTTTTCTTTAATACTAATCCCCGTATTCAGGCCAAAATTGTTCAGATTCTCAGATTTCAGGTTGGAGTTCTTCCTTTTAAGTACTTGGGTATTCCTATCTCTATTGGTCCTCTGCCTAGGAGTGTTTGGTCCAACATTTTGGAGAAATTTTATACTCAAGTTAGTCATTGGACTTACAGATGGTTGTCTTTTGTTGGCCGGGTTTTGCTCCTCAAATTTGTGGTTCAAGCATTACCTATGTACAGGTGTTTAATTCAAGTTGCTTCGAAAAGTTTTCTTCATGATCTTGATTCTCTTTCATGGAGATTTTTGTGGGCTGGTAATTTGGAATCCTCTAAATGGAGTTTGGTGAAATGGGAGTCTCTTTGTAGACCTAAACAAGAGGGCGGTTTGGGTCTTCGCTTGAGTTCTCTTTTTGGGCAAGCTCTGGCTGCCAAACTTTATTGGCGTTGGTGTACTAATCATGACCAAACTTGGGCTAAAATTCTTTCTTATAAATATCTCTGTGGGGTGGAAGGTGATGAGCTTCCTCGTTATAGCTTGATTGGGAAAGGTTCTTTTGTTTGGAACACTCTAAAGAAGGGAGCTTCTCTTATCAAATAGGGGTTGTTTTGGATTTGTCATAAAGGCTCTAAGGTTCTTTTTTGGCACGATTCTTGGGATGGTTTTCCTGCTCTTTTATCTGAGTATCCTCATCTTCTTGGTCTTGCTCAACATTTTTTGGCTGTTGGTTGGTCTAGAGTGATGGATTTTAAAGTTGTTAAGAGAATTGGTCAGATGGAAATGTTCCAATGGAGAGATCCCAGTGAATGGCCTATTGGAGGCTCTATGGAGGATAGAGAGGAGTTGTCACGCATTCTGGCTTCTAGAGAATGCTCTTCTTCGCAAGATGATGATGTGTTGGCTTGGGGTCAGGACAATAGAGGGATTTTCTCAGTTGCCTCCGGATATCATGAATTGGATCGCCAGTGTTATGGTACTGAGGAAGTTCCTTGGTGGAAGCAAGTGTGGAATAAATTTGCGTGGCCTAAGTGTAATTTTTACTTGTGGGTTGCCACTCGTAATCGATGTCTCACTTGGGATAACCTTCAGAAGAGAGGTTTTCATGGCCCTTCCTTTTGTTTCCTATGTGAGAATAGTGAGGAATCTGTTGGTCATGTGCTTCTTCAATGTGGTTTTGCACGTCAACTTTGGCATTTGTGGTGGGGTGTGTGGAAACAGTCTTGTGTTCATTCTTCTTCTCTTTTGGATTTCTGGAGGAGTTTGGGAAGGCCTCCGACTAAGGTCTTCTTTTTACAAGTTTCTTGGCATATTGGTCCCTCCTGCATCTTCTGGAAAATCTGGCTTGAAAGGAATCAAAGAATTTTTCAAGGGAGAAAGCTCTCTGTTTTTCAAGTCTGGAAAAGAATTTTGAGAATGATCTAGGAAACTGTGTCTACTAAATGTCAGATTAATATTCCTATGAACATAGTGGAGGTCCAGATTATGCATGGTTTGGGTTTGACAGTGTCTGGTCCATGTGCTACTATTTCTTTTAGCATGAGGGGATTCAATAATAGAGTGCAGAGAGATGGCAGATGGCAGCCCCCTCCTAGGGGGGTTCTTAAGATTAATATTGATGGGTCTTCAAGAGGTAATCCTAGAAATGTTGGTATTGGTGGAGTGGGACGTGATTGCAGTGGTGTGGTATGTTTCTTTTTCTCATGTTTTAAAGGAAGGCATACCAATAATTATATGGAAGCCCTTGTTGTTCTTTATGCATTGGAGCAAGGATATGCTTTGGGTTAGCGCAGGATAATTTGTGAATCAGATTCTCAAATTATCATTAATTTTTTGAATACTTGTAATCTTACCAATGTTAATTGGAGGTTGGCAGGGGTGGTTAGGCAGATTCTTCATTTTCGTTGTCATATGGAGTTCATCGCTTTTACTCATATTCCAAGGGAGTGGAATGGTGTTGCTGAATGTTTGGCTAAATGGGCCTCTGAATTTCAAGAAGGTTGGAGTGTTAGGGAGTGGCATCAACTTCCTTCAACGTGCTCTCAAACTCTTACTAGTTTATTGAAAGTTGATATGCCTAGATGAGGCAGTTTTGTTGTAATCTGATTCTTGACTCTTGTATGTTTTTCTGATTTCAATAAAAAATTTACCCCTCTTTTTATCAAAAAAAAATATATGGAAAATAAATGTCATGTTAGTTTTGATAACTTGAATTGATTAACATTTTCATGTACAATTTATTTTTTCTTTGTGTAATGAAATTGCAAGTTTTTTTTATTTTATTTTATGTAATAGTAGGTCAATAACATTGACCTATTGGATACTATCAAATATCTAAACAAGTGATGTAAATATTTTCATGGGAAAACAATTATAATATCAAGTTGAAAATACATATATCATGCTTTATAGCATGGTCTCAACAAAAACAATTTATGTTTTTTATGATTCATGTTTTCTTATATGTTTATGTTGTGTTTTCAAGGTTTCTTATTTTATTTTCATAACTTCTCACTATTGTTAATAATCATGTAGAAAAATATTTTGCTTTAAGTACTAAAATAGGATTATTATATTTTATCTTTCCTAAATCAAATTATTCAACATTTATGGATTTAAAAAATTCAATATGCTTTAATATTTTATAGCTTGGTCAACAATATGATAATAACCCAGAGTTAACAAATCTATGATTTCTCAATACAATGGATTTATTTAATTTAAGTGATTTTATGTCATTTATGCAACTTGTAAAATCCTATAATTATAGCTTTCAAAGGCTAGGACAAACAATTTTTTTAAAAGCATGGTGTTCTTTTTGCACACACCCTGAACACTATACAAGCATGCATATATATATATATATATATATATATATATATATATATATATATATATATATATATATATATATATAATCTAAAATGATTGCATGAAGCTATCCTTACATGACATAGATGTTATAGCCACTATATTTTACTAGAAATCATGTTAAAATATACCAATTTTCATTATTTTATGCCCTATTCATTGTAGTATGTATGAAGGCTCCAACAATCCTATAATGGTGAATTCATCCCTAGTTACCATGAAGCATTCTAATTTTGAAAATTTATTAAAAATTCACCCTTATGAATTTGAAAAAAATATTAAATAGGTTTGTATCTCTTAAGGTTGGGTCTTATGGCATGGGAATGATTAAAACTTTTAGTAGGTACCAATAGAGGAATTCAATGACCTTTTTAGCAAAAATTTTGATCCCTTGTTATTGTAAACTTGTATCTTGCATCATGATTCAAATAAACTCAAAGTTACATAAAATTTAAAAAAAAGTTGGACCAAATCTAACCATGTGGCCTCGAATTGCTCTATGGGTGTTTTAAACATTTGAATCCCCTAATGAGCACTTACTAAAGTTTTCTTGCTTATTTTTTAATGCTCCATATTTTATGAAAAGAAATGGATCTATGGTTACATTCAATTCTGCCAACAAGCACTCATTTCAAGGTTTCTAGCTTATTTTTTAATACTCCACATTTCATGGAAAGGTTCTAATCTTTTTTGTAACAACTTGATTTTTTATTTCATGAGACTTGATGTGCAACTATTTCTAGAGTTGTAGCCCCCTACATGGAACCACACCCTTACATTCAACTTTTTCAATGATGTTATTCTCCTATCATTCTGCTTCCAAATATTTTTTATAGAATTTTATATTCACAAAATAATTACAAAAAAAATAGCATTTAATTAAAAAAATCTTAACTATAATTAAAATTTGGTCAAAATGTAAAATTTAATCAATATGTGACAAACATATCAAAGAATAATTTACCAAAAGTAGTAGATTTAAATTCTAGCCATCGATCAAATTAGATGAGCCTAAATGGTAAAATGGATTGACTTTCAAGGCGAAGACCCAAGTTCAAATTTTGTTAAGCAATATATGCATAATTGTGAAAATGTCATTTTAATACCACTATATATATATATATATATATATGTATATATATATATATGTATATATACATATATATATATGTATATATATATATGTATATATACATATATATATATATATATATATATATATATATATGTATATATACATATATATATATACATATATATATATATATATATATCTATATATATATCTATATATATATATAGATATATGTATATGTGTATATATATGTGTGTATGTATATAGATATATGTATATGTGTATGTGTATGTGTGTGTGAGAGTGAGATAATGTATTCATGATGTAATACTAGTGGGATTGTTTCAATCTCAAATAATAAATTCAATAATTGAAATTTCTAAGTTTTTAGCTAATATATCAAAATGCTAAGTTTATAAGGGTAGCTCTTGAAAAAATAATATAAACTTTAAAATTTACTCAATGAATAGCATGAGTTAATTGATGAATTTATGATTCTTATTCTATAGAATTTTTATCTTAAAGGATATTAACTCTCAATTAACACCATTAAACCCACGTGTTGTAGGTGAGTTGGAGAGGGTAGGGCAATCCTCCAAGGGAGATTCCTAGTTTGAATCTCCACCCTACCAAATGCACTTCGGGTACCCAAAATCCAATTGATAAAGTTGGTGCAGCTAAGGTTGGGCGCGACTCCCGAATGATTTTGATGGTGTAAAACCTCCTAGTTGTGGTTTCTTAGACCAAGGCGACCTTGCAAGGAGTTTTTTTCTTAATAAAAAAAAATATTAACACCATTAAAAATTCATTTGCAAGCAATTATATTTTATATCTAAACATTTTAATTGTTTAATCCTCACTTCACTTTTCATTATTTATTTTTTCCCTTTGCTCTAGTCTATATTGAAGGTTCCAAAAATTTCATGAAGGTTGGATTCATCCTTAATTAGCACAAATATTTGAAATTTATACAATCTTTTTTAAATTCATCCTTAAGATCTGTAGATAAAAATTAAATAAGTTTTTATCACATTCTACTTTTGCATTATACCATTTGCTTAACATTTTGTTTAAAAATAACTTCTTTATATAAAACTCAAGTTCACAAACATATTTATGAACTTTTTAGTTACTAATAAAAATTTATTTATTTATTTATTTAAGATATTTAACGATGAAATTTGAATCCTATATAAATAATTGTATTAAAAAAACATAGCAAGACTTACCTATATAATTTTTGGTGAATGTTCCTATGTAAAAAACTCTAAGTTCTTATATAACATGTACACAACCTAAGTTTTTTCATCTAAACTATTTAATCCTTGTATTTTTCTATATTTTGTTTTTATTAACATCGAGTTTGGGCATGTGTGTGGGGGTTGGCCCTCTTGCTTTCTAACTGGTTAATGTTATGATGCAATTCTAGTGGCATATTCTATGATTGGAATTCCATTCCACATTAATACCTATCTATCTTGTTAGTGTAGTTTGTGCATGTTTGTGAATAATCCCACATTAACGATGTTGTGGGACTTGAGTGGTTTATAAACCTTAACACTTGTCATACTCTTTGCCAATGGGGTAGCAGGCTTAAAGGTGCAAGTCCTTGGTCCCATTTTGTGGGATTCTTCGTCCCTACTAACATTGAGTTTGGGCACGTGTGTGAGAGTTGGCCCTCTTGCTTTCTAACCAGTTAATGTTTACGTTCCACATTAATACACATCTATCTTGTTAGTGTAGTTTGTGTGTGTTTGTGAATAATGCCACATTAACTGTGTTGTGGGACTTGAGTGGTTTATAAACCCTAACACTTGCCATACTCTTTGCCAATGGAGTAGTAGGCTTAAGAGTGCAAGTCCTTGGTCCCATTTTGTAAGATTCCTCACCCCTATTAACATCGAGTTTGGGCATGTGTGTGGGGGGCCGGCCCTCTTGCTTTCTAACGGGTTAATGTGATGATGCAAGTCTAGTGACATATTTCATGATTGGAATTTCATTCCATGACAATACCTTCTATTATAAAATGTGTGTAGTGTCTTTTTAATATAAATTTAAATAATATTTATTGTTAAGTTTAGAAATTCTAGAGGTTATCAATAAAAAAATTTGGTAAATATTTTATTAGATGATGCAAGTCTAGTGGCATATTCCATGATTGGAATTCCCTTCCACGTTAATACCTATCTATTATAAAATGTGTGTATTGTATTTTTAATATAAATTTAAATAATATTTATTTTTAAGTTTAGAAATTCAAGAGGTTATCAATAAAAAAAAATTGGTAAATATTTTATTAAGAAAGAGTGTTAATAATATATGAGTGATATACATATAATTATCAATTTATTAAATTATCATGGTAACATAATTATCATGTAATATGGAGGGGTGTTTCAATTTTATTTATTTGATAAAAAAAATATATCAACTATAATATTAAGTTTGTGGCACATGGACATGACTAATTTTCATTCTAGATATAGCTCTTGATACAACCTATCTTATATGTTTATTTTTTTAACTTTTTTAAGATGAGAGGATTAGGTAGGTTGGTGAGCAAATACAATGTTTAGTTAATTTGAACAACCATTGTAGAAATATGGTTTAGGAGATTTGTCTCCAATGCAAATCTTCTTTTAAGGTTGTAAACAAGTGGACCATTTTACTGTTGTAAACAAGTGGTGGACAGTCCATATAAAAATATGGTTTAGGATATTTGGCTCCAATGCACATCTTATTTTACTAATGTAAACATGTTTTCTTGTCTACTAAGGTTGGGAGAGTCTCATCCCAGCTTGTAAATAATCTTTTTTTTTTTTTTTTTTTTTTGGTGGTGGCCACAAGGGGTAAACAGACTGTGACCATGAGGGAACCATTACATAACATATCCGCAACATGTGAGGCGAGAGATTTGAACCTGGGCCTCTCAGCAACTAGAGAGGTTAACTTGTAAATAATCTTGTTTTAATAAAAATTTTCAAATTATTTTTCAAAAAAAAAACATGTATACTTTATATATCTAAACGAATTTAATATTAAAATTTATAAAATTATTACTAAAAAATAGTTGATGAAAAAATTATATAAATTTATTTAATATTAATTTTAAGCTTAATTATTAAAAAATCATCACTAAAATCAATTTAAAAATATAAATATCCTTTATATATTTATGTTTGTTAGTTTAGTAATATAAATAACTCTTATTCTAGATGTTTTTATTTTTATTTTTTAGATTTGGTTATTGTGAGAAACCCCTATGACCCACCTACATGACAGAGCAGTCTCCTCCCAACCATGATCCTTCATAAAGCCAAGAGCTATACTTATCAATAGGAAATTTAATACAAAGCCACCACACACCCACCCCCTCACACACTTGCAAACCCTCGACCTCTATTTTAGATGTTTTTAATGTTTATATATATTAATTAGTTAAATGAAATTGAAATATCTCAAATCTAAAAATCTAAATAAAAAAATAGATAAAATTATACACTTAACTTAAGTATGCCATTGCTTTCTTTCCTTTCTACTGAATTGTTAAAATAAAACTTCAATAACATGTGTTACCTAGGTTAAGATTTGGGAAAACTATATATATATAAGTAAATATTTAAACTAACATTGAATTCAAAGGTATAAAATCGAGTATTGAAAATGTTGTACTCATAAAACTTATTTAGTCTGTTTTTTTGACACCACTGCCGGGGTATGGTTTTGAGGTGTATGAAAGTTTATAATAAAAAAAACTTACTTTAATTCAAGTCATAAAGATAATATACTATTCTTTAGTTGTAGTTGTTGATAATATATAAGCTTTTTGAAATGAAATATTTTTTATTTTATTAATATCAAAACAAAAATGTACAAAGCATCCGTTCTAATGCTTAAGACTACAATATATATATATATATAAATTATATAAATAAAAATTATAAAAACTAGAACTACGAACAACTATCCAGCAAAACCCATTACAAAATATTTTTATCATCCCAAAACCCAAGGCAGCAACAGGAAGGAACCTTGGATCTGCATAAAAGAAACTATAAGCTGTGATCATTTTTGGCATTGTAATATGAAACAAACATTTGAAGATAATGTTGAATCAAAAGCACCTAAGAATAGCCGTCAATCTGAAAATGAAGCTTTTAAAGATGAGGAAAGAAAAGAGAATTCTTTGATCTGAATTTGGACTTGAATGTTATCATCACACCAGCAACCTCTAGCAAAATTTTCAGCCTTGTGAGTCTCTCATAGACTCAATAAGGATTCTTATAACTTGCCGAAATAACTCATCATTTCTAGCAGACCAAATATGTCATAAAATCTCAGTAAATAATATTAACCAAAACATATTAAAACAACGATGCATGTGAAGAATGAAGCCAAATAAAATATGTTGTTTAATAAAAAGCTGTAATTAATAACATGCCATTAAAATATTAAATATAATTAGACTAAACAGAAACCAATTCTTTTATTTTTTTTTAATTTGGAAGAATAAAGTCATCTGAACTTAAATAATAAACAGACCATGCACATAGAGAAAATAATATTAATCTAGCGTTAGTGCCCACTGTCATACCACGTGAATGAGAGGGTCTTGTACAAGTGTCATATTTATAAAAGCATTGTCATGGAAGTAGTGGAATTCATTTTTTTAATTATAAAGCTTTGATGTGGAACACAATAACCTTTTCTTATGCTTCCTTTGTCCTTTGTCTGCAAATGAATTTAGTATAGGCAATCATTCAAGACCAGATGGACTCACCGCCACTCTCTACTTAATCTCTTCAAAAGTAGCTACTTAATCTTTATTTTTATAAAATAAAAAGATAACGTGCACAAGTTTCTGACTGTCTAATTGAATATTAAGGTTCCATTATGAGAAAGTTTGATATAGATGGCTTGTGAAACATAAAATATAAACTAGGATTCATTAAAAAGAGACTTTTAAAGACTTACTTTGGCTTATACTTCTAGAAAATTTTGAACCTTAAAAAATATTGTTGGAACCACCCAACAATATGTTGGATATCTAGAAAGTAAGTGAGGCCACGATATTTTTTTTAACTTATACTTTGAAGAAATTATTAAGAAGACATGGCTTCTAAGAACTATTAGATAAAATTAGGAAGAAAAAAGTACTCTAGAATTAGACTTACCCTGCGGAGCTTGATACATGTGCAAATTTTTAGCAAAAATGAAATTAATATATCATTAAGAAGATTGAATAAAATAAAATTTTAAAGGAAATGTGGAAAAACAAGTGCTTTCAAAAAAATTATAAAGATTAAAGTGTGGATAGAAATCCAGTGGTTTGTTGTTTGAGTTTTTGTTTTGGGTGGATTTTTTAAATTTTTATTCATGATTGAGCATCCTTAGTTTCAAATATTTGTTTCTTGTTTTAGGCAGGAAGGTTTTATTTTTGAATCCCTGTTGTAGGGTGTGTTTTTTTCTACTAGGCGTTTGACTGCAAGGTTCTTGACAGGTTGGACAATCTTTTTTTCATCTTTTAATTCATATTGGAGCAGTCTACCCCTGGTTTTGTTGTAAGTTTTCAAATTTTCTGTTGGGGGAGGGGGAAATTTTAATTTGAATTTGATCCAAATTTAGCAAGAACCTGACAATGCGTATTGTTGGAAAGCAGAGTCTAGTTTGGTTTCAAAAATAGGGTTTCTAGGTTGGGCAGGACTTTTGAATTTTGAATCAATGAAAAAGCAGGAGTCTGTCTTTGGACATGATCTACTTATTTGAATAGACTTTCATGTGTAGCGGTTGTAGGAGTTCTTGTTGTTGGTTGTTGGGTACCTCCTAGTGGAGGCCAAATTTACCAGATTCTTGTTATGGACGGGAAGACCTAATTTTTATCTATGATTCAAATTCAAGTGCTCTTGGTGTTTGAGTAGAATTTTTCAAAATTGAGCGCACTTTTTACTTTTATTTTAAATTCAAATTGACGTCGAATAACATTATTGGTTGTAATGTTGGATCCTGTAATTCCAGTTAGTTCTTTGGCTTGGGCGAGAAGCTTCATTTCAATTTTGTTTTTAAATCCTCTAAGTTAAGGTGGGAATGTTGTTTATTTTGGATCCATAGGATCTGACTCAGCTTGGTTTTTGGGTTCTTGAATACAGGATCAATTTATGTCGGATACAGGATCCAACTCTTAAAATTTGGTTGCTTTAGGTTCACATTGGGTAGGAGCCACCTGAGCTTGGTTTAATTTGTTTGAAGTTTGGTCTCCTTTTCCCTTGGGTGGGTCAAACCTTCTTGTGTTTCGTCTTGGTTTCTCTTTGGATGTTTTTATTGCTAGATCTTATTTATATATATATATATATATATATATATATATATATATATATATATAAAGATTAAATTTTAATAGTCTAGGCAAAATAATGCTGAAAATTTAAATAAATTTTAGAAGCAATGATAGGTCTATTCAGGATAAGATTGATCATAGAAAAAAAGATGACATAATTTATATAGGAATGGATTTTTTAACTATTTCAAGAACTCCAGGGCGAAGATTTAATAATTATCAATAATATTATTAATTATAAGTGTAATCTTGAGTTGCAAGCTTATTGCAATGGTAAGGGTTTTGGCCTCTCTTTGAGAGCTTGTAACAATCTAATTTCTGCCCACTTGGTTGTCCAAACACCCCAAGTCTGCCCACTTGGTTTTCCAAACAACCCAAGTCTGTCCACTTGGTTGTCCGACATCAGAGGTTACAGTAAGAATTTTTTTTTCTTTTATTTCAATATTTCTAATTTATTTTCTAGTATGAGCATTTTTTTTTTTTTTTTGAATTTACATGGTGGAATCGGTAGCCGCCACGAATCCGGGCAAGCTGTTCAGCTTTTTATGGCCGCCACAGTATTCTGCGCAGTCTACCCCAGAAGCCACCACACAGATCTTCACGCAGTTTGTCCCTATAACCACCATGCCACAATAATTTTAAACCTTTTATGCCGTTGAAAGCACTAGGAAAGGGACAAGCATTCAGTCCGGCGAGGCCCAAGATTTGAACCTTGGACCTCCGCCCCCTTTATGAGGTTTGGATGAACCAATTGGTCTACACCTCGGACCTTAAGTATGAGCATGTTAGATCCATATTCATGAGTGCCATTCCACTGTAGTCAAAATACTCATGAGATCGAGATTGGCCAAATCCCATATAGTTGCCTATTTTGAACTTCACTCTCCACCCGAGATCCTAAGTTCAGGTAGGGGGTTTCTTTTCCTCTAGGGCCCATATCACCTAGAGGTGTGACGCATAATTTCCCCATGTCTTGACATGAACTCATGAACTTATATCTTGTACTTATGTCATGTAAGACTTAGCGCATACATGCTCGAGCTAGATGATCAACTATCCTCCATGGAGCATCATCTAGGGTCTTACCAATACCCTGGTAACCACCCAATGTTTTGTGTTGATTAACCAACACGATGTCCCATACCATCGTGTTGTCGGTATTACCTAGTCAAGCACAATTCACCACTCATCACTAGCAGGGATAACCTAGAAAGGATGCCCATACAACCTTTTGTTACCTCCCATTCTAACCTTTTTCCATCAGAAGTATAGTTAGAGCCCTGATTTATGATGATTGCCTACCCACAAGCACCACTAGCAGTTGTATCATAAGATTGTCCTACCCGTAATCTTGAAATAATATCAAGGTTGTCCTACCCACAACCTTAGGTTGCAAGTTAAGATTGTCCTTCCCACAATCTTGGAATTTCTTAACCAAAGGTTTATCTAAGTTTTGATTATTTAGAAAAATTTATCTATGCAAAGGTTTACTGACGAATACAATTTCACAATCGTTCAAAAGTTATATTATGTATTATAATATTGCTAGTTTCCATTTGGCTACTTGTATGTTTTCATTAAAAAAGAATAAAAGACAGAGGAACTATGAAAAACCATTGCAATCAAAACTAAAGATTCTTATAACTTGCTAAAATAATTTTATTTAAGATTCCTTTTTATTTAATATTCTATTGGAGTAGGTACTTCATTAAAATTTATTCATAAATCACTTTCTCTTTCAACATTACACTATATAACCATGAAAAAGAGCGGACTACTCTTATAAGTTTAAGTAAGGTTGCAACTACACTATAGTTTTAATCCTATAATCTAAATGACTTTTAAATATTTTTGACTCTAACTATTTTAATTAAGGTAATACCACTCGAGCTATTCTTAAAAAATAACCTTACTCCAAATTACCCAAGCCATCATGCACGCTTGTTTTAGGTAATCCCATTATCACACTATCATACGAAAATAGCTTGCGTTTAAGACACCATTCCTTTGTATCTATTTCAACTTATACACAGGGGTTATAATATGAGCAGAACTTCTAAGTTTTCAAGTTCTAGTTTTGATTTTATACCGACTCTACTATTCCCTGATTAGAAAACAATACGGACATTGTTTGCTTAACAATAGATTTCCCATTAATTTTCCACAATTTCCAATGCATATTTTTCTAAACATAGGCTCGGTTTGAAGACTTAAACCAAGAAAAACTATAACTTATATTGTATTATATATATTCATGTTCATTATATCGCCATGCGGATGGTAGTTTCCTCAAACCATCGTGATTACTCTTACTAATCAGTTTATCCTCGCTAACATTCTAAACAACCCTACCATACTAGTTTGGACTGATAAATCCTCTTATTTCAAGTCATAGTCTTCCCTAAATCCCTATTTCGTAAACCGAACGGGTAAACCCTACTGTGCACAATTGTTGGTTCAAATTTGTTACAGGAAAAGAAAATGTAATTTTTGTTTTAAAATGTTTCTCATCAACCGAAACAAGCACAGTATACGAATCATTTTTAAAACATAGGGAATCCCATCATACAAACTGAAGTTTTCCTTGGCAACTTGCCAGAACTACATTTCTAGTAAGATATTCATCCATATTCAATTACGTAGAATTTAAAAGCATGTGAATAGATGAACCATATATGGTAAAGAAAAATATAAACTAATAAATTTAATCCAGAAACCATTCTCCATATCAGAAGGATATATCATTCAAAATAGTGCAAGTCTCTTTCCTTGAATGCAAGTCTATTCCTCATCATATTAGAAGGTAAACGACTGTATTATTTTCCATTACATCAAAAGAATTCTCAGAATACTACCATGCAATTCCATAGAGTCTACCTTTTTTGAATTACAAATATATACAATTTCAACATTTGTTTTGAACTTCTAATAGCTCAGGTTTCATCATTCTAATGAGTAAATTTCATAAGCTTCTACAGTTTACAATAAATCATTTTCAGTTTAAATTCAACTCTTGACGCCTGAACGTAGACTAGCATCCAATAGCAAGTAAAAGACTCCGACTTTATTTCTTCACAGTGCTCCAATTTTCTGATGCGGGTTTTCGGTGACATCTCAAGGGTCAGAGTGGTCAAACTAACATGACATGCAACTAGTCCTAACATGCATACAATATTTTCATTTCCAACACAACATGCAAGATTTCATAAGCTTCCCAACACACCATAAGCTTTCAACACAACATGCAAGTATCACAAAATTTTCCCAACACAACATGCAAAAGTAAAACGAGTTTCAAAATGGAAACTATTCAACTCAGGTTCACAAACAACCATAATCCTCTTTATTTTTCAACAATCCATTCGAACACATGCATCCCATTTCAAACTTTTCCACGCATGCATTGGAAAGATTCAATTTCTCTTCAGTTTTGCAAAACAAATATTAAACTATAATCACATACATGCTTCACATTTAAAGCTTTTCCACACATGCACTGGGATGATTCATTTCCTCTTCCATTTACAAAGCAAATATCAAACTATATTCGCATGCAGAACAGAATTAAACAATGCTTTTGAACCTTCCATTTTCCCATTATCCCATTTATCTTATCTTATGAATTTTACCAGTTCAGACTTACTGATTTACGTAGACTACTTCCCTTGCTTTCCAAAGTCCTTCTCTCTTCGTTGCTCTCGCCTTGCCTTACCGAAAAACATCAGACCATCATACCTCTCGTCTTCTCTTTTTCCATTTTGAAGATAAGTCCTCCTTTTTCCCGCTAGCAAGCTCATGTTCGTTTTGAGATTCCTTCTATGTAAAGCATGCCATGTGGAATCCACTTCCTTCCACGTTCAACAACCCAAGCTTAATAATAATTTCCCCAAAATGCCGACAGTTTCCAAATTGTCTTCTTTTTGTTTTATAATGCCAAGCAATAACTCCTTCATATTCATTTTAATATTAAACATTTTAATATATTATTGGTTATAATATTTTTCTTACCTTATTTTAAAACAACAAATATTATTTATTTTTAATGCCTTCATATATTTATATTTATACATATAGTTATATATAAATATGTTATTTTTAAATAAATAAATTCCTCTCAAACACACATTAATATACATAAGTATATGATTATTATTTATCTTACTTTGCCCCTTTCCTTATATTCTCTTTCAGATCTTAAAACAACAATAGTCATATCATTACTTCACATTTATCTCATTATTTAAAACTATGGCTCCCATGCATTTAAGCATTTTCATTGCCAACCAACATTTTAAACTATGGCTCCCATGCATTTAAGCATTTTTATTGCCAACCAAACATCATAAATTCACAGTTTGACAAACATCAAACATTCCTACAAATGCAACTACATGATATGCATCTACATGGACCATTGGCGAATGCATTGCCTATAGGGTTCTTTGCCCCTATCAACCGGTGAATACACCACCGCTCATCATTTCCCTTGACTTACCTTGCACCGGATAATCCTTCTGCCCATTGAGAAGACATCCTTCCTTTGCATTGTCCCCGCTAGTAACAATACCTGTCCTCTGCATCCACAGATACATTAGCAGTATCTCATCCTTGCAGATAAATTAGGCATAAAATAAAGTAGATTTTTGGAGGGTTATTACATACTTCCCCCCTAATATTAAACACAGTCCCTATGTTTGCATTTCCCATTGAAGCATAAAAAAAAACAATATTGCCATGGATAATAGAAAATCAATACAATACATCAACAAATTTACATTCTCCAAAATTGAATCATCATTTATTGTTAATACTAAACATGCACAAACATCAGATATATTTATCATACTTCACAAACCAAGATATGATAATATCACTATTCAGAAAAAAGAAACTATGACATGATGATAACACTATTCAAACACTATTCAAATAAAAATGAAAACTATCTTTTCATGATGGCCACATCCTCCCACGTGGCACTATTTTCAGAAAATTGGTCCCATTGGACCTTGCACTATTCAATATTCTGCTTTCTTAACTATTTTGTTCGATAACCAAGGATCTTAACAGGTCACACTTCAATGCATAGGGGATCATCCATCTGCAAATGATCAACATTCCAAACATGTGAGGGGTCAGGAACATATTTCTTGAGAAGGGACACATGGAATGTATCATGAATTTTTGACAAATTGGGTGGCAAGTCTAATTTGTAGGCTACCGGGTTTAGTTTATCAACAATTTCAAAAGGCCCTACAAATCGTGGACTAAGCTTAGAGGATTTGATAGAAATTTTGGTAGGTTTAACTCTTAGGAATACTCTGTCTCCCACAGTGAATTCCCTGGGTGTTCTCTTAAGATCCGCATAACTCTTTTGTCGATCTGAGGCTTCTTTGAGCCTTTGACAAATTTCATTGAGTTGGTCTTCCATTTCTCTGACCATATCCAGCCCGATCATCACCCGATCCTCTGGATTACTCCATGATAATGGCGTTCTGCACCTCCTCCCATACAGAGCCTCAAATGGAGCCATACCTAGAGAAGTATGGTAACTATTATTGTAAGAAAATTCTACCAAAAAAAGGTAATCTTCCCATTTCGTTTGATGATCCATACAATACATGCAGAGCATATCCTCTAAGACTTGATTTACCCTTTTAGTTTGTCCATCTATCTCAGGATGATAAGAAGTACTAATATTGAGTTTTGTTCCCCATGCCTGATGCAATGTCTACCAAAACTCGGATGTAAATCGAGAATCCCTGTCTGATATAATTGTTTTAGGAAATCCATGTAGTCGTACCACTTCCCTGGAAAATTTGTGGGCTACAATGGGAGCTCCATATTTAATATTTCCAGGTAGAAAATGTGCCACTTTAGTCAATTTTTCAACTACTACCAAAATGGCATCATGCTGAAAATGATTTTTAGGTAATCCAACAATGAAATCCATAGTCACAACTTGCCATTTGTATTGTGGAATGTCATTCGAAAATAAGCATCCAGCTGGATGTAGATGTTTCGCCTTCACCTTTTGACATTCTAAACATCTAGCCACAAATTCAGCGATATCCTTTTTCATTCCTGACCAATAATACTCTTTTTTCAAATTTTCATACATCTTTACATAGCCTGGATGAGCAGAATAAGGAGCACTATGTGCCTCTTGTAGTATCATATTTCTCAAGTCCTGATCATTAGGCACTACCATTCTATTTTTAAAGAATAATGTATCTTCCCAGATTCTGAATCCCTTTGCTTTATCAAAATCTTGTTGAACCAGTTCCCGATACTTCTAAGAATATTCATCTTGAATTTACAATTTTCTTATTTGATCAATTATAGCATATTGACAGTGTGACATAGCATTGATATACCTTCTTCTACTTAAAGCATCTGCTAATTTATTTTCTTTTCCTTTTATGTACTCTATGCCAAAATCATATTCTGCCATAAATTCCATCCAATGCCTTTGTCTAGCATTGAGCATTGGTTGAGTAAAGATATATCTTAAGCTTTGATGATCTATTCTAAGCTCAAAAGATTTACCAAGTAGGTAATGATGCCATATTTTTAGAGCATGCACTACCGCAACCAACTCTAAATCATGTGTGGCGTAGTTTAATTCATGTTTCTTAAGTTTTCATGACTCATAAGTGATAACACCATCCTCTTGCATGAGAACCCCACCTAATCCTTCCATGGAGGCATCAGTACATACTATAAATGGTTGTTTGGGATCTGTTACCGTTTTGTCCATTTAAAAGCTTTTCCTTTCTTTTGGAGATTGGTTATTGGATAGGCTACCTTAGAGAAATTTTGGATAAAACGACGATAATATCTGGTCATCCCCATGAAAATTCGTACTTCAGAAACATTTCTTGGAGCAGGCCAATCAATAATAGCCTCAATTTTATTTGGATCAATAGACACTCCTTCAACAGAAATCACATGACCCAAATACTGTACCTGGTTGCATAAAACTCACACTTGGACATTTTTCCATATAATTGATTCTTTCTAAGGATTTCAAGAACAATCCTCATATGAAGATCATGCTCTTCTTTGCTTTTGGAGTAGATCAGTATATCATCTAGGAATATCAATACAAACTGATCTAGTTGCTCTCAAAACACACTATTCATCAAATTCATAAAAGTTGTTGGGGCATTGGTCAATCCAAAAGGCAACACTGTAAATTCATAGTGGCCATATCTAGTTTGGAAAGCAGTTTTATGGGTATCTTCTTCTCGGATCCTCAACTGATGATAACCAGATCTGAGATCGATTTTGGAGAAAATTGTGGCTCCTTTTAGTTGATCAAACAAATCATCTATTCTGGGTAGAGAGTACTTATTCTTAATAGTCATATTGTTTAGCATTTTGTAGTCAATACATAGCCTTAATGTTTTTTTTGAAAAATAATTTGAAAAAACTTGTATTAAAACAAAGATCATTTACAAGTTGGGATGAGACTTTTCCCAGCCTTAGTCAGAGAGAACACATGTTTACAAAAGTAAAAGAAGATTTGCATTGGAGCCAAATCTCTTAAACCATATTTCTACAATGACTGTTCACCTGTTTACAACTATAAAAGAAGATCTACATTGAAACATAAATCTCCTAAATAGTATTTCTGGAATGGTTATCCAAATTAGCTAAGCACTCGGATTTGCTCACCAACCTCGCCTAATCATCTCATCCTCAATAGCCATGTCACCGTGCCACCGAACCCCTACCTCCTTCTCAAAACCCATCTTAGCCAGGAAGTCTCCCACTTTATTTAGATCTCTACTCACATAAACTGGAATCACATCATCTAATTCCCTCCATAATTCCTTAATTTGAGTGACAAGAATCCTCAACCTCCATGTTTTCAAAGCAAAGTTCCTCATGCAATCTAGAGCTCCAACCATTATTTGAGAATCTGATTCTAGGATTATCCTCCTATGACCTTGTTTTATTGCCCAAATAGAAGCATATTTGATAGCTAAGGCTTCTGCTTCATTGTTTGTGGCTCTTCCCAAGCCTTGCAGTTCCCAATAGAGCACTGCTCCAACATGATTTTGACAAACCACTCCAATTCCAGCTCTACCCGGATTGCCTTTTGCAACTCCATCAGTATTAATTTTAATCCAACCTTCTGGGGGTGGTTTCCAACTAGCTCTGTCCTGTCCCTCTTGCACTTCAACTTCCTTCTCCATTGCCCCAATAACAACCTGAGTTTCCTCTTTAGCATAGACTGCCACAGCTTTCGTGACTTTGCTCCAAATGACCTCGCCAAACTCCATCTAAAGAAGAAAAAGTTTCTCTAAAAATTCTAGCATTTCTCTCCAACCACACTTGCCACCAAATAAAGTTTAATCCAAGCTCCCAACCAATACAAAGAGCTTTAGATTTAAATCTACCCCTCTTCCATCTTTCCCAAATATTAATCCGATTCAAATCACCATTAACTTGAATTTTATAATATAAAAACCATCTCTCCCAAATCTGGCGCGTGAATGGGCACTCAAACATCAAGTGATCAGCTGTTTCCTCACTCTTGTAGCATAAAACACATTGAGATGGACCAATGATTCCCCTGCATCTGAGATTATCAAAAGTAAGAATTCCATTATGCATGAACTGCCAGGCAAAAAGTTTACTTTCGGCCAACCCTTGACTCGCCAAATCTTTCTCCAATCCTCAACCTCGATATGGATGAGGAGGAGGTTCTGGATGGATCTTTTCATTTCCATCTTTCATCGTGTAGACTCCAAGGATCCCATAGCCCCAAGCTAATTCATCCTCCTCGTTCTTGCTTGTGAGAAATTTTTCTTCTAGGATTTTAGTCATGATAGGTATCAAATCCGGAGGGATTGAAATTGGCCACTCATCCAACTTCTTAAACTCGCTTAAAATTATAATCCCCTAGCCGACTAGTGTTGAAATAACTTTCAATTTGGACCCATCCCTTGGTTTCTATGGCTATTTTTATTGGTTGCAATTCAGGAAATTCAACAATGATAGGTGGGTATTGATCCCATGAATCTGTCCAAAATCGTGCCTTCTCCCCTCTCCCCACTTTCCAAAATAATCTATCTTTTACTACCCGAGATCCTAACTTGAGAGCCTGCCACACTAAGGATCCATTACCATCCAAAGGGAAATGACCCACCTCATTTGGGTTTACATGTCCCAAATATTTACTAGTTAAGATTCTACTGAATAAAGAAGTTGGTTGGGAAATCCACCTCCAGTAAAGCTTTCCAGCCAAAGCTTTATTATTTAACTTTGATCTTCTCAATCCCAAACCTCCTTTTACCTTGGGCTGGCTTACTTTATCCCAACCTACTAAGGCCCATTTCCTCTCTCCTTTTACTCCTTCCCATAAAAATTTTCTAGCCATCTTGTCCAACTCTTTCCATATGGTATGTGGGGCAACAAGGATAGAAAATTTATAAATTGGCATGGCCTGAATGACTGATTGTAAAAAAGTTAATCTACCCCCATAGCTTAACCATTTGTGAGACCAATGATTAATTCTGTCCTTGATACAATCCAAAAGATTCCTCCAGATATCTATTTTTAGTTTTTTAAAATGCAAAGGGACCCCCAAGTATACCACTGGGAGATAAGTCCTTGTGAATCCCAAGATCTCTAAAATTTTGTCCTGAAGCCTTTGATCAAGATTGAAAAAGACCACTTTGGATTTTTTATCATTGATGACTTGGTTTGTAGCCCTACGGTAGACATTAAGTGTATCTCTAATCATTCTTGCTTCCCTGAAGCCGGCCACTCCCACCAATCCTGTGTCATCCACAAACTGTAGGTGAGTCAAAACTTCCTCACCCACCTTGATACCTGTTAGCAAACCTTGTTGTCTTCTCCTCAAGATGAGTCTACCCAATCCTTCACCCAATATGAGAAAAATATAGGGAGAGCAAGGATCTCCTTGACGAAGGCCTCGAGTAGCTCCAAACGGTTGCGAGGGAAGACCCTTGATTAACACTGAGTATGTCGGAGTAGAAACACAACTCATGACCCATTCTATCCAATCTCGAGAGAAACCAAAGGCTGCCATCATCTTTGACAAGAAGCTCCACTCCACCCTATCATAAGCCTTTGACATATCTAATTTTATGAACATTCCTCTATTACCAGATGTTTGCATTGAATGGATTGCCTCCCGAGCTAGAACCACACCATCCAAGATCCGCCTACCCTCTACAAAACCCCCTTGCTCCGAGGAGATAATGTTATGTAGAAGAGGTTTTAGCCGCTCAACCATTACCTTTGTGATTATTTTATATATGACATTGCATAAGGCAATAGGTCTATAATCTGAAATATGTACCCCCTCCTCCCCTTTTGGAATTAAGGTAATGAAAGTATGATTTAATGCTTTAAGCATTCTTTTACTACCTTTGGACTCCTCTATAACAACCATTATATCCTCCTCCAAGTTATCCCAAAAGGCCTAAAAAACTCAATTGGAAAGCCATCTCGGACCTCGGTGTTTTTTCGGTGCTCATTCCAAAGACTACATTCTTCAGCTCCTCTCTATCAATGGGTTTAAGTAGGGTCTCGATTTTCTTCTTCAGAGATAACAGAGGGTATGACAACAATAACTTCTTTTTGAGCCTCTTCATCTTGCACCATACTTTCCTTAAATAGTTTAGAAAAATAATCCATTGAATGGAAATGCATACCTGGAATTGTATCAAAGGAGTGTCCGTTCTCATCTTGAAGAGCTTCCATGTTGTTCATCTGTCTCCTAGCACAAGCAATCCGATGGAAAAATTTGGTATTTTTATCACCTTCTAATAACCAAGTGGTTCTTGCTCTCTGTTTCCAGTAGGTCTCCTCTTGGTTGTCAATGTCCTCAACCGCTTTACGCAATGCATCATCCTCTTCTTTGAGCTGCTCTGTAATTGTTCCTTCCCTAAAGTGTTTTTGAACCTCATCCCATCCGGCCACCAATGGAGCTCTTTGGACCCGGAAGTCCTGTCTTGTTAGCTCACCTCCATTGTTTCAGTTGATCTTTGACATAATGAAGTTGTTTGTGGAATCTAAACATTGTTGTCCCATATGTTGGGCGACCTTCTTCCCACCACTGTGGAATTTTCTTTCGAAGTTCCTCTTTTTGTAACCAAAAGTTTTCAAATTTAAATGGTTTGTGATGCCGCACTGTCTTGATCCCTCCTTCCAACAAAATGGGAAAGTGATCTGAAACTCGGACCCTCCAAAATCTAAAATTTTATATTCCATTTTACAAATGCCTCCTCCGAAACCAAAAAATGGTCTAACTTCACCTTCCCCGCTATGTGGCTCCCTCGTCTTATTAGTCCAAGTTAGTTGGTTCCAAGGCATTTAATATCCACCAAGTGTAATGCCCGGACTTGGGCAATCATAAGTCGATCCCCTGGGTCCAAAATTGGGGTTCCCCCTTCCTGATCTCTAGAGGATAATTTAGCATTAAAATCCCCAACAATAATCCAATCTAAATCTTCCCTTGAGACTCTCATGTTATGCACAACTTTCCATTGATGCATCTGACCATCTAGGTTTTGAGCCCCATAAAAATTTGTGATTAAAACATGTTCATCTATGACATTATTTCTAAAATGTGATGTGAGAACACCCCTCCAAGCTATATGTTCTATTGCAGTCCATTCAAGAGAGTTCCAAAGAGTAACTATCCCCCCTGAGGCACCTTGGGCAGCCACTTCCATATGACCAAAGACCCCTCCAAATTCTCGTTAACTGTTTTACACATAAGATCTAACGACATTTTTGTCTCCTGGATAAGCAAAAAATCTGTTTTACATTTTTCTAAGAGTCTTCGAACAACAGATTGATGGGTTCTACTGTTTAAACCCCTAACATTCCATGATTGTATAATCATTGGTTACCTTGAGAGCAGTAAAAATCTATTGGCCTCACCGATCCTCCAATGGATCAGCTTTGTCTCCTTGAACTGCTATCAATTCCTTATTTGATTTTCTACCCACTCCTTGAGAGTTGCTATTTTTTTATCTCTTTTCCACCCGAGTTATCCCTAAAGTTGGCCTTTCTCTATTCTTTTCTCTGCTATGCCCATGCTGACATCCTTAATTATTGGTCGCTCTTGGTTATGCACTATCAATGCCCCCGCACTCTCCGACTCGCGGTAACTCACCGTACTCAATTACCTCGCTCTATGATGGGGGGAGATGAAAGAGGAGCTTGAACATGGATGTTATTATTTTCATTATTCCCATCCACTCCTTCCATGAATTGTTCTTCTTGGTCCATTAGTGTCTTAAATATCTCATACCTATTGGAGGGCTTGAGTTGGGTTTGCTCTTTACCATATTTTTTCTTTTGCCTTCTCCTTCTTTTGGGCTGTTCAAAACCATCTCCCCGTGCTTCTTTACCCCGAGAAATATTCGTTGGTTCTTTGTTGATTGTTGACTTACCCTCCTTAGGAAGATTTGACATTCCTAGAGGAGCCTCCATTTTTATGTTCATATTATTTGGGCAAGATCGGGCCAAATGCCCATATTTGTGGCAAACTCTACATCTGAAGGGCAATGCCTCATAATCCAGCTTGTTGAATCCAAGATAGTCCTGCAAGTTCAAGTTCCACCTCTGCTGGTAGAGGCTGGCTAAGATCCATTTCCACACATAATCTTGCATAAACAACTGTGTTTCCTTCTATTGTGTCTTTGGAAACACCCAAATGTCTTCCAAGGGAATTATCGATAATTTCCAATACCTGCTCACTCCAAAACTCCATTGGAAGTGCATACAAATGGATCCAAACCGGGACAACAATGGGTTCAATTCGAGGATCAAATCCCACTCTCCAGGGTTGAACAAATAATCCTGCTGGACCATGATTCCTCTTTTCTGATTCGAAAGCCCTATTTCTATCGACAAGTGAAGAAAAACTAACAATAAAATATCCATTGCTAATAAACCATAAAGAATACTCACCAAGAGGCTCCCAGTTTTTTCGGACCTAGGAATGCAAAAAATTTAGGGTAGGGCGAATACCCATGAATTTACAGATCAAATCATGATTGGCTCTATATAAAACTATTTCTTCAACCATCCTTTGCTCAATGACAATCTTTGGCCTTGATTCTGACTATGGCAAGCATCCATTAACTCGTTGAGATGTTGATCTATTTCCAAGAGCTCGTAAAGAGCATTTTTAATGCAATTTTTTGTGCTTCTTCAGTCTTTGATGGAGATTTATCCTTTAACAAATCTGCAAAAGAACTATGTCTCTCTAGAAGAGGATCCGGAGGTGTCCCCATTGGACCCTCCCGGGGCAGCAATCTTGTCTTCAAATCCACAATAACCAGAAATCTCTTCGGCTACCCAACTGATGCCCTATTTTTTCCCTAGCTCCAAATGCTTACATAGCCTTAATGTTACATCCTTCTTTTTCACAAATATAACTGGTGCACCCCACGGTGAAACACTAGGTTTAATATGTCCTTTTTATAAAAGTTCCTAAAGTTGAGTCTTGAGTTCTTGCAACTCTATTGTAGTCATCCTATATGGTGCTAGAGCTATAGGAGTTGCTCCTAGTAAAAGTTATATAATAAAATCAAACTCCCTTTGGGGTGGAAGACCCGATAATTCCTCTGGAAAGACATCTCAAAAATAATTTAACACTGGATAAGTTTGGAAAAGACTTGCTCCAGACTCATCTTCTTCCCTTTTATTAAGTTTGACCACAAAGACTCTACTACCCTTTTTCAATGCTCTTTTAACTTGCATTGTTATCAAAATATGTGGTTCCACTGATTCACGTCTATAAAAAATCTGAATCCTTTACTTGGTGTCATCAGTGAATTCTATCTATCTTTCCTCAAAATTTAATAATGCTTGATGTACCTTGAGCCATTAAAAACCTAAAATTATGTCGAAGGCATGTAATGGAGCTACATATAAATGCCATCGGGTTTACCCTTGAGGTAGCATTATTTGAGGGTCAAATAGACATTGATTAACAATATAGGTTTTCCTAGATCCATACTCGAATTTCCACCCATTCACCATAAATCCAGGTTTTTTGGTATGTCCCTCAAAATATTTGGTGAAATAAAGCTATCAGTTGCTCCATAATCAACTAAAATACAAACATTCCTATTATAAAATTCACCTTTCAATAGGAAAGGTGTTGTTTGACCATTGAGTTTGGAATTATCTGTTGTTGCATATATCTTATGAGCAGATTCAATAGGTTCTTTTCTCTTATCAGCTCACAAAGGACACTTATCAACATAATGAGGTTCTTGAAAAATCCAGCAACCAGTTCGCAGTGCCCTATCCTTTTTATTTCCCTCATTATCTTCCTAAGTACCAACTCTTGGTGCATTGGCTCTTTGATCATACCTATCCCTAAAATTTCTTTGGCCACCCCAAAAATTTTGATTTCCCCTATTTCCTTGGTACCTATTCTTATTCTTGTCAAACTTGTTTCTGTTTCCATTACCACGATTCTTGTTCCAATTCCTATCTCCTTTTTTTGGACCCACATTTTTCTTTTTCTATGGTTCTTCCTTTTTAGAGCATTGTTGATAATAAGCTTTCTTGGCCTTAAAGTTGTCCTCTTCTTATCGAGCCAAGTCACAGGCAATAGTTAAAGTAGCAAGTTTCAACATAAGAATTATGTGTCCAATTTTTGGATGTAACCCTAGGAGAAATTTTTGAATTTTGATCTCATTTCGTTGTTCATATTCGGGCATGTATTTAAGCAATTGCACAAATCACTGATAGTACCATTTACGATCATATTACCCTGCGTTAACCTTGAAAATTTTACGGTTATTTCAAGGTAAAATTGCAATGTTAGAAACCTATATTTGAATGCTAATACAAATGTTTCCCAATGAACATCGGCAACCTCCACATTGTGATTTTTCCTATAGGTATCAATTAGCGACAACTCCAATCAAATGAAAAACTGCCCACGAAGTTTTCGATTTAGATGAAAGAATTTTAACTGCAAAGTATCCTTCCACACTATTCAACCATCTTTTAGCCTCTTCCCCATCACCTTTGCAATCAAATTTAGCTATATCAAGTCTTCGCATATCCTTGTCTAACTCGAAACCTACTTGTTTTCTTCTTGGGTCAATAGTTATCTCATCCTCAACTATTACCGTTTCTTTTCCTTTAGATAAATTTTCTATTATTTTTTGTTGATGGGAAATTATATCTTGCTTTTGAGCCAGCTAAGATTTTTTTTGCTTCTTGTGTTCTAACATTTGGGTCTTTTGTTGAGCTATGTGTTCAACTGAGCACTTTACTGCTCTATTTGTTCTTTCTATTAGCTCATTTATTCCTGTAATAATGCACCATTCGGACCATTTTATCCTCTTTTACAGCTGATTATTTTTCTCTCATATTTTCTTGAGGATGTTATATGGCTTCTTCATTAGCTTCAATCCTCATAACTTTTCAAAATACCCTTTTAGAATGTTCGATCAACCCTTCCTGCTGAACCGCCACAAATATTTTTTAGGAACTAGCTTTTTGTTCGAATGCCATTGCCTACCTAGCAAAACAAAGAGCCTTGTCAAATTTTTGAGTTTAGGTGAACACATTGGCAACATAAATAGAATTTCTAACTTTTATTGCCTAAATATTCGTAACCTTCACTATGATACCAAATGTAACAACCTAAGTTTTGCCCACTTAGTTGTTCAAACTATAGGCAAGCAAATCCACATCTCGAAAGGAAGAAGCAATAATAAAGTTAGATTTGCATAATTTTAAATAAAATGTACAATCTAGTGAGATAGTACAATTGACAAGTAAAAATGTACAATGTACAATTTGGTATAAATTGTACAATTGACAAGCAAAACGTACAATTAGGTGGAATTGTACAATTATAAAAATAAATAAAGAAATAAATAAAGGTAAAATGCATGTGAAATTAAATGAAATGTGAAGACATGCAAATGAAATGTAATTTGATAAAAATTACATTAAACCTTAGCAAACATTAATTAAAGTTATTAATGTATGGGCAGTTGTAAATAATGAACTGTCTCAGGAACCACTTTGGAATGGCTTGGACAACCATTATAAGCCCCCCATTCAAATTTTTGGTGTTGTTGGTTGATGGTTGGTTGTAGTTCAGATTGTTGGTGGATTGTTATTGTTCATGGTTGCCCATTCATGTGTAGTTCATGGATTGGGAAGCATGGAGTAATTTAATTACTATGTATGTAATGTCGTACACTCCCTGTGTACAATGCTAGAATAATATAAATTCTTGTTTAGATCAAATTTGTGTATGCATGTGTGTGGATCTGAGAGCAATCTCAATAAATATATTGTTGGGGGATTTTTATTGATATTGCAGGTATTGTGGAGTCCAGATCTGTGGTAGAGTTGCATACCCAGAAAACGTACAACCATCCATGTGCTCTTATGTGAAATAGATGAATAAAGAGAAAATCAGATTAATGGTTGTTACCCATTATTGGGAATGATGTTTTTGGCAATAATAGGCAAATGGGTATTTTTCTAAGTCAAGAGATTTGGCAGAATGAGGGTTTTTACCAAACCGTACAACGACGTGACCAAACCGTACAAGGGTTTGTAATTCTATACATCTGATGAGTTTTTGGCCTAAAATTGTACTTTTAAGCATTTTGAAGGTAAATCAAGTGATTTCCAAGTGAATCATGGCAAAGTGAGTGAGATTTGATCAATTCCAAGATTCTTGGAGAAATAGTACAAGTGTTCAGTTATGACCGTACAACTGTACGTTTTGGGGTTGTATAGTCTCCAGTTGTACGTTTTAAGGATTGTACAGTTGTAAATAGTACAATTGTATGGAATTGGCCAGATTAGGTGCAATTAGTCAGAATTTATATTAAATATCTCTCATCACATCCCCCTCCAGGAATACTGCACTCCACTCGTGCTACATTTGGCACCCATTGTCGTGTGGATCTGAACCAGTTTTATCATTGTTGAGAATGATGAAGGGTCAGGAAGAGTAAGTAGCATGGAAGAACATTGGGGTGGATGATAGATACAAGTCTGCAAAGACGAGATTGCAGAGAAGTAGATGACAGTTAATTTGTCAAAGATGTGGGAAAGTATGTTGCATTCCATTTCTACATCTTGGAGACTTGGTCTCTATGAATTGGGGGTATGCTTGATGACATGGAGTTGTGAGAAGCAAGTTGCTTGGGAGGATGCACAACAAAGACCATGGCATCCAGTCGAAGCCATAGATGTAGAAGATGAATTTTTTGATGTGGATGATAAACTGCACAACGAGATGTGTATGGTTGATGTGAAAAATGGAGATGATGGTTATATTGTAGAGGGTTTGTACAGTTTTAAAGTTGATAACTGTACAAATGATTGCAATTTACAAGTATTGCAAGGTTGTTCAATTAATGTGCATCATCCAAAGAGAGCCATGCGAATGGAGGAAAGAATTGCATAACCACATATGAAAAAGCAAAAAGTATGTGGTTATTGGCAAGAATCATATGATGGTTGGGGGAAACCGTACAACCAAAGGAAGAAGTATACGATTGCTAGAGAAAGCCATATAGCAAGAGGGAAAGTTGTACGATTGTTGGATAAATCGTACAATGAGAAGGTAAATTGTCCAATTGCCAATGAAATAGTACAGTTGCAATGTAAACCATACAGTGAGAAAGTAAATTGTCCAATTGCCAATAAAATAGTACAGTTGCAATGTAAACCATACAATGAGAAAGTAAATTGTCCAATTACCAATGAAATAGTACAGTTGCAAGGTAAACCGTACAATTGCCAGTCAAATAGTACAAGTACATGTAACCGTACAAATGGGCTGATAAAGTGTACAAGTCAAGTTCGGCCAAAGTTGATGAGAAATATTGGTAAGAAATTGAAGGTTGGGAAAGAGTGTTTGATACCACAAAAATTGTCGGTAGTGATGCACGATGGTGAGTAGGATGAGAGTCTGACATCGGTGCCAATGGAAGATGACAAGTCCAATAGTGTGCGAGAGGTGAGTTTGACACTAGAAAAGCTGTAGATGGGTGTGCTCGATGGTGAGCGGGATGGGAGTCCGACATCGAAGCAACTGCAGGGTGGAATGTTGTCTAATGAGAAGAAAGGGAGAATAGCAGAAGAGCAATTGCAGGGTGATGTATGTAAGGCTACGGAAAGCCAACCTATCAAACCAAAGGCTAATTTGGGCATATCATGTAAATGTCCATTGTTTCATGGAGAATCAATAGAAGATCCAATTCGGCATTGGAAATTTTGTTGCCTAATGTGGAAAGGGATTGGACAAACCAATGAGGCAGAATGGAGGTGGTTGTTTCCTGCAACATTTCGTGGATATGCAATAGACTGGTATATGAAATTACCAGAAGATAAGTACCAAACATGGGAAGAATTACGTGATGCATTTGTAAAATAATTTTGGTTATATGATAATGAGGATGAGATTCTTATTGAAATTTATAGAACGAAATAGGGTGAGCATGAGTCTGTTTGTTCTTATAATCGAAATATAAGTGGGTTGTTTGATCATTTTGAGAAAGACCAATCCGAGGCATTGAAGAGGATGTGGTTTATAAATGGACTTCTTCCTATGTATCAAACAAAGATGAATATTTTCCCTCCAGGAACATACCAAGAAGCTATGGATTATGCCTTGATTTGGGAAAGTGAGGCAAAAATAACATCAATGAAGTGGCATTTTGGTAATGATGATGAGAGTAGCTCAGAGGTAGAAAATGATCCTAATATTGAAGATGAGTCAGACAATGAGAATGTTGATTTTGGGCAGGAGAGTAGTCCCTTGTCCAAGTGTTGGAGTCAAGATATCAAGGAAGAAAATGACTCCAAAGAAAAGAATGATGAATTTGATGTTGATTGTAACTTAGAGAGTGCAAGATCATCACCACAAGTATATGCAGCCCAAAACAAGATTGTACAAAGGAAGGAGGTCAGTGGTGATGTGGGGTGTGAACCAAAAAAAAAAAAAAAATATAGTATGACAGTGAGGGTAGACCCATTGTACAATGTTGGCAATGCCAATTGTGGGGACACTTTGCACATGACTGTGATAGTACTGCAAATCAGGATGAACTAGTGATGCATACAGAATTTGAAGCATCAGAGACAAGTTCTAGCCCTTACCAAGAAATAAGGGAGGTGGAGGTGAACTTGAGGAGCATGCTTAGAAGTGAGGAAGTGAACTTGATTTCAATGGAGGAGGAAGTGATTGTTGCTGACAAGGAAGAACAACATGCTGCCATACAAGAGAACAAAGTGGAGAAGACCGTTATCCAAGATGAGTGTGTACAACAAATTGTTACTCAAATGGAGAAGTTTGATGTACCAATGGAGGGCACTAAGAAGTGTTGTTATTTAAGTGCAGGTAATGAAAGTGCAACTAATGTGCAATTGGAAGATATTGTTCAAGTGGAACAACCAATTGTACAATTGGAGGCAGTTGTTCAAGTTGAACAATCAATTATACAAATGAAGGATGATACTCAAGAGGAACAATCAATTGTAAACATGGAGGATGTTGTTCACATAGAACAATCACTTGTAAAATTGAAAGATGTTCAAATGGAGCAAAGTGTCATACAAGAAAACTTAACCAAAGAAGAACGAGATTGTAAGATTCTGCAAGAAGGAACTGAACAAAGGTTGGTTGAAATCATACAAATGACCCAAATCGTACAATTAGTGAATGAAATCATACAATTGATAGTGAGTGCACAATTGCAAGTGATAAATCATACATTTCAGGGTGTTGTACGATTTGGATTGAACAATGGTACAATTTAGAAATCATACATGTACAATCTGTACAAGATGAAATCGTATATGTACAGTTCATACAAGATAAAATCATACATGTACAATCCGTACAAGATGAAATCATACATGTATAGTTTATATAGTAAGAAATCGTACATGTATAGTTTGTACAAGGTGAAATTGTAGAGGTGCAATCCGTACAGGTGCAGTCCAGATAGGTGAAATCATACAAGTGCAATCCGTGCAAGGAGAAATCATACAAAATGGAACCATACCATGTGAAAGTGTACAGAGCAAAACCATACAAGGAGAAGAATGTCCAATAATGGTTAAGATAAGGCAGTTCGAGGCTAAGATTGAGTCATCTAGAGCCTGAGAGAAGCAAAATGGAGTCGATGGTGAGTTATTTAAGTGGGTTGAGAAAAGAATCCCAAAGTGCCAACAAAGAGAAAAATTTGGCTTGGACAGTGATGGTTGTATTAGTTTTGTTGTTGAGGGGGGTGGTGTCCCTCGACCTAAGGGATGTTGTCCCTTGACCCTACAAGGGGGCTCCTACCCCCTTGACCCCCATCATAGGTGGCGATGGGTGTTGTCCAACATATTGATGAGGTTGTTCATCTTGATCATGTTCATCATCAAGGTGATATTTGTCATGTTTATTAAGATGGTCAGGTTGATGATGTTGTTGCAATTGATTTTAGCACTTCCAAGGAGCAGTCTGAATATAATATGTGAGAAGCAGTTGGTAGTGATACCAGTTATTGAGGACCTTTGGAATAGAAGGAAGTGAAAGGAGCGTGACAAGTGCTCGTAGTACATTGTGCAGTGCTTCTATCCCCAATGTCCAGATCATGTGTCATCGAGGACGCCGACCAATTTAGAGGAGGGGATAGATGTAGGCAGGCAAATCCACATCCCAAAGGAAGAAGCAATAATAAAGTTGGATTTGCATAATTTTAAATAAGAATGTACAATCTGGTGAGATAGTACAATTGACAAAGTAAAAATGTACAATGTACAATTTGGTATAAATTGTACAATTGACAAGCAAAACGTACAATTGGGTGGAATTGTACAATTAGAAAATAAATAAATAAAATAAATGTAAAATGCATGTGAAATGAAATGAAATGTGAAGACATGCAAATGAAATGTAATTTGATAAAAATTACATTAAACCTTAGCAAACATTAATTAAAGTTATTAATGTATGGGCAGTTGTAAATAATGAACTGTCTCAGGAACCACTTTGGAATGGCCTGGACAACCATTATAAGCCCCCATTCAAATTTTTGGTGTTGTTGGTTGATGGTTGGGTTGTTGGTGGATTGTTATTGTTCATGGTTGCCCATTCATGTGTAGTTCATGGATTGAGAAGAAGGATTTATTGTTGCAGTTTATGTTGTAATGTACACTACCTGTGTACAATGCCAGAATAATATAAATTCTCATTTAGACCAGATCTGTGTATGCATGTGTGTGGATCTGAGAGCAATCTCAATAATTATATTGTTGGTGGATTTTTATTGATATTGCAGGTATTGTGGAGTCCAGATCTGTGGTGGAGTTGCATACCCAAAAAACGTACAACCATCCATGTGCTATTATGTGAAATAGAGGAATAAAGAGAAAATCATATTAATGGTTGTTACCCATTATTGGGAATGATATTTTTGGCAATAATATGCAAATGGGTATTTTTCTAAGTCAAGAGATTTGGCAGAATGAGGGTTTTTACCAAACCGTACAATGACGTGACCAAACTGTACAAGGGTTTGTAAATCCGTACATCTGATGAGTTTTTGGCCTAAAATTGTACTTTTAAGCATTTTGAAGGTAAATCAAGTGATTTCCAAGTGAATCCTGGCAAAGTGAGTGAGATTTGATCAATTCCAAGATTCTTGGAGAAATAGTACAAGTGTTCAGTTATGACCATACAACTGTACGTTTTGGGGTTGTACAGTCTCCAGTTGTACGTTTTAAGGATTGTACAGTTGTAAATAGTACAACTATATGGAATTGGCCAGATTAGGTGCAATTGGTCAAAATTTATATTAAATATCTTTCATCACATCCCCCTTCGGGAATACTGCACTTCACTCATGCTACACAAACACCTCAAGTCTGCCCACTTGGTTTTCCAACATCAGAGGTTATAGTACGAGAAAAATTTTCTTTTATTTCAATCTTTCTAATTTATTTTCTAATATGAGCATGTTAGATCCATATTCATGAGTGTCAATCTGTTGCAGTCGTAAATACTCATGAGATAAAGATTGGTCAAATACTGTATAGTTGCCTATTTTGAACTTCACTCTCTACCCAAGATCCTAAGATCAAGCAGGGGGTTTCTTTTCCTCTAGGGCCCATATAACCTAGAGGTGTGACACATAATTTCCCCATGTCTTGACATGAACTCATGAACTTATATCTTGTACTTATGTCATGTAAGACTTAGCTCATACATGTTCGAGCTAAATAATCAACTATCCTCCATGGACCATCATCTAGGGTCTTACCAATATCCTGGTAACCACCTGATATTTTGTGTTGATTAGCCACCATGATGTCCCATACCATCGTGTTGTCGGTATTACCTAGTAAAGCACAATTCACCACTCATCACTAGCAGGGATAACCTACGAAGGATGCCCTTACAACCTTCCATTACCTCTCATTATGACATTTTTTTGTTAAAAGTATAGTTACAACCCTAATTTATGATGATTGTCTACCCGCAAGCACCACTAGCAGTTGTCTCATAAGATTGTCCTACCCATAATCTTGAAATAATATCAAGGTTGTCCTATCCACAACCTTAGGTTACAAGTTAAGATTGTCCTTCACACAATCTTAAAATTTCTTAACCAAAGGTTTATCTAAGTTTTGATTATTTAGAAAAAATTATCTATGCAAAGGTTTACCGATGAATACAATTTCACAATCATTCAAAAGTTATATTATGTATTATAATATTGCTAGTTTCCATTTGGCTACTTGTATGTTTTCATTAAAAAATAATAAAAGACAAGGGAACTATAAAAACCATTGCAATCAAAACTAAATATTCTTATAACTTGCTAAAATAATTTTATTTAAGATTCATTTTTATTTAATATTCTATTGGAGTAGGTACTTCATTAAAATTTATTCATAAATCACTTTCTCTTTCAACACTACACTATATAACTATGAAAAAAAACGGACTACTCTTATAATTTTAAGTAAGATTGCAACTACACTATAGTTTTAATCCTATAATCTAAATGAATTTTAAATATTTTTGACTTTAATTTTTTTAATTAAGGTAAGACCACTCGAGCTATTATTAAAAAATAGCCTTACTCCAAATTACCCAAGCCATCATGCACGCTTGTTTTAGGTGATCTCATTATCACACTATCATATGAAAATAGCTTGCATTTAAGACACCATTCCTTTGTATCTATTTCAAATTATACATAGGGGTTATAATATGAGCAAAATTTCTAAGTTTTCAAGTTCTAGTTTTGATTTTATACTCACTCTACTATTCCTTGATTAGAAAACAATACGGACATTGTTTGCTTAACAATAGATTTTCCATTAATTTTCCATAATTTCCAATTCATATTTTTCTAAACATAGGCTCGGTTTGAAGACTTAAACCAAAAGAAACTATAACTTATACTATATTATTAATATTCATGTCCATTATATCGCCATGTGAATGGTAGTTTTCTCAAACCATCGTGATTGCTCTTACTAATCAGTTTAACCTCGCTAACCTTCTAAACAACCCTACCATACTAGTTTGGATTGATAAATCCTCTTATTTCAAGTCATAGTATTCCCTAAATTTCTATTTCATAAACCGAACGGGTAAACCCTACTGTGCACAATTGTTGGTTCAATTTTGTTATAGGAAAAGATAATGTAATTTTCGTTTTAAAATGTTTCTCATCAACCGAAACAACCACAGTATACGAATTATTTTTAAAACATAGGGAATCCCATCATACAAACTGGATTTTTCCTTGGTAACTTACCAGAACTACATTTCCAATAAGATATTCATCCATATTCAATTACGCAAAATTTAAAAGCATGGGAATATACGAACCATATATGGTAAAGAAAAATATGAACTAATAAATTTAATACAAAAACCATTCTCCATATCAGAAGGATATATCATTCAAAACAACGCAAGCCTCTTTCCTTAAATGCAAGTCTATTCCTCATCATATTAAAAGGTAAACGATTGTATTGTTTTGCATTTCATCAAAAGAATTCTCATAATACTACCATGCAATTCCACAAAGTCTACCTTTTTCAAATTATAAACATATACAATTTCAACATTTATTTTGAACTTCTAATAGCTCAAGTTTCATCATTCTAATGAGTAAATTTCATAAGCTTCTACAATTTACAATAAATTATTTTTAGTTTAAATTCAACTCTTGATGCTTGACCGCAAACTAGCATCCAATAGCAATTAAAAGAATCCGGATTTATTTCTTCACAGTACTTCAGTTTTTTGTTGCGGGTTTCTGGTGACATCTCAAGGGTCAGAACGGTTAAACTAACATGACATGCAGCTAGTCCTAACATTCATACAATATTTTTCTTTCCAACACAGCATGCAGGATTTCATAAGCTTCCCAACACACCATAAGCTTTCAACACAACATGCAAGTATCATAAAATTTTCCCAACACAACATGCAAAAGTAAAACGAGTTTCAAAACGGAAACTATTCAACTCAGGTTCACAAACAACCATAATACTCTTTATTTTCAACAATCCATTCAAACACATGCGTCCCATTTCAAACTTTTCCACACATGCATTGGAAATATTCAATTTCTTTTCAGTTTTGCAAAACAAATATTAAACTAAATCACATACATGCTTCACATTTAAAGCTTTTCCACACATGCACTGGAATGATTCATTTCCCCTTCCATTTACAAAGCAAATATCAAACTATATTCGCATACAGAATAGAATTAAGCAATGCTTTTGAACCTTCCATTTTCCGTTATCCCATTTATCTTATCTTATGAATTTTTCCAGTACAGAATTACTAATTTACGCAGACTACTTCCTTTGCTTTCCAAAGTCTTTCTCTCTTCGTTGCTATTGCCTTGCCTTTTTGAAAAACATCAGACCATCATGCCTCCCATATTCTCTTTTCCATTTTGAAGATAAGTCCTTCTTTTTCCCACTAGTAAGCTCGCATTCGTTTTGAGATTCCTTTTATGTAAAGCATGCCATGTGGAATTCAATTCCTTCCACTTTCAACAACCCAAGCTTAATAATAATTTCCCCAAAATACCGTCAGTTTCCAAATTGTTTTCTTTTTGTTTTATATTGCCAAGCAATAACTCCTTCATACTCATTTTAATATTAAACAATTTAATATATTATTGGTTATAATATTTTGCTTACCTTATTTTAAAACAACAAATATTATTTATTTTTAATGCCTTCATATATTTATATTTATACATATAGTTATATATAAATATGTTATTTTTAAATAAAAAAATTCCTCTCAAACACACATTAATATATATAATTATATGATTATTATCTACATTAATTTACCCCTTTCCTTATATTCTCTTTCAGATCTTAAAACAACAATAGTCATATCATTACTTCACATTTATCTCGTTATTTAAAACTATGGCTCCCATGCATTTAAGCATTTTCATTGCCAACCAAACATCATAAATTCACAGTTTGACAAACATCAAACATTCCTACAAATGCAACTACATGATATGCATCTACATGGACCACTGGTGAATGCATTGCCTATAGGGTTCTTTACCCCTATCAACCGGTGAATACACCACCACTCATCATTTTCCTTGACTTACCTTGCACCGGATAATCCTTCTACCCATTGAGAAGACATCCTTCTTTTGCATTGTTCCTGCCAGAAACAATACTTGTCCTTTGCATCCACAGACATTAGCAATATCTCATCCTTGCAGACAAATTAGGCATAAAATAAAGTAGATTTTTGGAGGGTTATTACAGAGCTCCAAGGTTCAAACCCCACTTCGTATGAGGGGATGGGACCCCTCATAAAAACCTGTGTAAATTCATTGAAAAAACTATATTTATATTCTTATGTATATATAGAGGGTATTATCTTTCACTTACTACTTAGTTAATGTGTGAATATAGGTAAATATCAATTAACAAAAAAAATACGAGAACCTTTCTTCAATGTACAAACAACAAATAATAACACAATTAAACAAGTGAGGCAATTTTTCATTTTAAAGTTCCACATGCTTAAAATTCAAAGTATATTATGAATGTAATTGGGCATTAATTATTATAGTATTAATGATTTCTTGTTTATACATATGAATAACCATCCTATAGAAAGTGCATTGTAAATTTTTTATAATATTTAGAATTGAACCTTCTTTTTTTGAAAAATAATTTGAAAAAATTAAATTTAAAACAAGATTATTTACAATTTGGGATGACTCTTCCTAGCCTTAGTTGGCAAGAACACATATTTACAACAGTAAAAGGAGATTTACATTGGAGCTAAATCTGCCAAACCATATGTCTACAATGGCTATCCAAATTAGTCAAACATTGGATTTTCTCACCAACCTGCCTAATCCTCTCATCCTTAATAGCCATGTCATTATGCTAGTGAAACCCCACCTCATTCTTAGTACCCATCTTATCTAGGAATTTTATCACTTTATTCAGAGTTCTACCCATAGAAATCGAAATCACATCATCTACTTTTTTCCATAATTCTTTATTTGGGTGACAAGAATCCTCAACCTCCATGTATCCAAAGCAAAGCTCCTCATGCAATCCAAAGATCCTACCAATATTTTAGAATTTTATTCTATGATTTTCCTCCTATAACCTTGTCTTACCATCCAAATAGAAACAAATTCAATAGCTAAGGCTTTTGATTCATTGTTTTTGGTCTTGCCTAGGACCTAAAATTCCCAATAGAGTATTATCCCAACATGATTCCTACAAACCACTCCAATTTCAACTCTACCCGGGTTGCCTTTTGCAGTTCCATCAATATTAATTTTAATCCAACCTTCTAGGGGTGGTTTCCAACTAGCTATGTCCTACCCCTCTTGCACTTCGACTTCCTTCTCCATCATCCCTATATCAACCTAAGTTTCCTCTTTAGCATACACTACCATAGTTTTTGTGACTTTACTCCAAATGACCTACCAGACGCCATCCAAGGCTGAAAAGGTTTCTCTAAAAAAAATACCATTTCTCTCCAATAACACTTACCACCAAATAGAATTTAGTTCAAGCTTCCACCCAATATAAAGAGCTTCATATTTAAATCTATCCCTCTTCCATATTTCCCAAATATCAATCTGATTCAAATCACTATTGACTCAAATTTTATAAGCTAAAATCCATTACTCCTAGATCTGGCACATGAATGGGCACTCAAACATCAAGTGGTTAGATGTTTTCTCATTTTTGTAGAATAAAACACATTGAGATGGACCAACAAATCTCCTTCATATCAGATTATCAAAAGTAAGAATTCCATTATGCATGAACTACCATGCAAAGAATTTTCCTTTTAGCCAACCCTTTGAATGTCAAATATTTCTCCAATCCTTAACCTGATATGCATGAGGAGGTTATGGAAGGATCTTATCATATTCATCCTTTATTGTGTAGACTCCAAGGCTCCCATAGCCCCAAGCTAATTCATCCTCCTCATATCTACCTATGAGAAATATTTCTACCAAATTTTTAGTCATGATGGGTGTCAATTCTAGAGGGATTGGAATTGGCCACTCATCCAACTTCTTAAACTACTTAAACCTATAATCCCTCAACTAACTAGTGTTGAAATAAAGTTCAATCTAGATCCAAATATTGCTTCCCATTGTTGTTTTTATTGGTTGTAGATTTGGAAATCCAACAATGATAGGTGGGTCTTGATCCCATGAATCTGTCCAAAATCATGTCTTCTCCCCTCTTCGCACTTCCCATTATAATCTATCTTTCACTAGTTGAGATCATAACTTTAGATTCAGCCACACTAAGGAACCCTTACCATACAAAGGGAAATTACTCGCCTCATTTGGGTTCACCTATCCCAAATATTTACTAGTTAAAACTCTATCAAATAAAGTTGGTTGGGAGATCCACCTCTAGTAAAGCTTTCCAGCCAAAGCTTTATTATTTAACTCTGATCTCCCTAGTCCCAAATCTCCCTTTACCTTGGGCTGGTTTACTTTCTCCCAACCTACTGAGGCCCATTTCCTCTCTTCTTTTACTCCTCCCCATAAAACGTTTCTAGCCATATTATGAAACTTTTTCCATCTAGTATGTTGGATAGCAAGGATAGAAAATTTATAAATTAGCATAGCCTAAATGACTGATTGTAAAAAACTTAATCTACCCCCAAAGGTTAACCATTTGTGAGATTAATGGTTAATTCTTTCTTTGATACAATTCAAAGTATTCCTCCATATAATTATCTTCAGTTTTTTAAAATGCAAAGGGAACCCAAAATATACCACTACGAGAGAAGTCCTCATGAATCCCAAGATCTATAAAGTTTTATCCTTAAGCCTTCGATCAAGATTGAATAAAACCAATTTGAATTTCTTATCATTGATGACTTGGTTTGTGGTCCTAAGGTAAACATTAAGAGTATCTCTGATCATTCTTGCTTCCCTAAAGTTGGCCACTCCCACCAATCTTGTGTCATCCATAAACTATAGGTGAGTTAAAACCTCCTCATACACCTTGATATCTATTAGAAAACCCTGTTGTCTTATTCTGAATATAAATTTGCACAAACCTTCAATCAATATGAGAAAAAAAATAAGGAGAAGAAGGATCTTCCTAACAAAGGCCTTGAATGGCTCCAAACGGTTACGAGGGAAGGCCTTTGATTAACACTGAGTATGTCAAAGTAGAAACGTAGCTCATGACCCATTTTATCCAATCCTAAGAGAAACCAAAGGTTGTCATTATCCTTGACAAGAAGCACCACACATATCATACACCTTTAACATATCTAGTTTTATAAATATTCCTCTATTACCAATTTTTTGCATTGAGTGGATTGCCTCCTAAGCTAGAACCACGCCATACAATATTTTCCTGCCCTCTATAAACCCCCATGCTTTGAGGATATAATGCTATGTAGGAGAGGTTTTAGTTGCTCAACCATTACCTTCATGATTATTTTTGATATGGCATTGCATAAGGCAATAGGTCTATAAACTAAAATATGCACCTCCTCCTACCCTTTCAAAATTAAGGCAATGAATGAATGATTTAATGCTTTGAGCATTCTTTTACTAGCTCGACTCCTCTATAACAACCATTACATCCTCCTCCAAGTTTTTCTATAAGGTATAAAAAACTTAATTGGAAAGCCATATCGACCTAGTGTTTTTCTCATACTCATTCCAAAGACTTCCTTCTTTAGTTCCTCTCTATCAATTTTCTTCTTTAGAGATAATAGAGGGTATGACAACAAGAAATTTTTTGAGCCTCTTTGTATTGTACCATATTTTCCTTAAATAATTTAACAAAATTATCCATTGAATGGAAATGCATACTTGGTATTGTATCAAAGGAGTACATGTTCTCACCCTGAAGAGCTTCCATCTTGTTTTTTTATCTCCTAGCACAAGCAACCCTATGGAAAAAATTGGTGTTTATGTCGCCTTCCCATAACCAAGTGGCTCTTGCTCTCTACTTCCGGTAGATCTCCTATTGATTATAAATATCCTCAACCGCTTTATGCAATGCATCATCCTCTTCTTTGAGTTGCTCTGTAATTTTTCCTTCCCTGAAGTGTTTTGGCACCTCATCCCATCTGGCCACCAATAGAGCTCTTTGGACCTAGAAATTCATCTTTTTGGCTCACCTCCATTTTTCCAGTTGATCCTTGACATAATGAAGTTGCTTGTGGAATCTAAATATTGTTGTCTCATATGTCGAACGTCCCTCTTTCCACCACTATGGGATTTTATTTATAACTTCCTCTTTTTGTAACCAAATTTTTTAAATCTGAATGGTTTGCAATGTTGCATTGTCTTAATCCCCCCTTCCAATAGAATAGGGAAGTGATCCAAAATTGGACCCTCCAAAATCTAAAATTTTAGATTCCATTTCACAAACACCTCCTCTCAAACCAAAAAATAGTCTAACTTCACCTTCCTTCTATGTGGTTCTCTCCTCTTACTAGTCCAAGTATAGTTGGTTCCAGGACATTTAATATCCACCAAGTGTAATGCATGGGCTTGGTTAAGCATAAGTCGATCCCCTAGGTCTAAAATTGGGGTTCCCCCTTCCTGATCTCTAGATGATAATTTAGCATTAAAATCTCCAACAACAATCTAGTCTAACTCCTTCCTTGAGACTCTCATATTATGCATTGCTTTCCATTGATGAGTCTAACTCCTTCCTTGAGATTCTCATATTATGCATTGCTTTCCATTGATGAGTCTAACCATATAAGTTTTGAGCCCTATAATATTTTTGATTAAAACCTTCTCAGCTATCACATTGTTCCTAAAATGTGATGTGAGGACATCCCTCCAATCTATATGTTCTATTGTTGTCCATTCAAGAGAGTTCCAAAAGGTGACTATTTCCACTAAGGTCCTTGGGCAACTACTTCCATATGAACAACGCCCCTCCAAAGTCTATTTACTATTTTATAGTGTACACATAAGATCCAACGATATTTTTGTATCCTAGATAAGCAAAAAATCTATTTTAATTTTTTTTAAGAGTCTTTGAAAAACATATTGATGGGTTCTATTGTTTAAACCCCTAATATTCCATGATTGTATAATCATTGGTTACCTTAAGACCAATAAGAGTCTATTTGCCTCACAAATTCCCTATTGATTAGTTTGTCTCCTTGATATGATATCAATTTCTTATTTGATTTTCTACCCACTCCTTGAGAGCTGATATTATTTAATCTCTTCTCCACCTAGCTTATCCATAGAGTTGGATTTTATCTATTCTTTTTTGCCATACCCATGATGACATCCTTTATTATCAACTACTCTTGGTTATGCACTATCAATATCCCTACAATCTCTAATTGTGGTAACTCACTGCACTCTATTACCTACTCTAGGATAGGAGCCAAAAGAGGGGCTTGAACATGGTTGTTATTATTTTCATTATTCTCATCCACTCATTCCATAAATTGTTCTTCTTGCTCCACTAGTATCTTGAAGATCTCATATCAATTTGAGGGCTTGAGTTGGGTTTGCTTTTTACAATATTTTTTCTTTTATCTTTTTTTTTGTTGTTGTTCAAAATCATCTCCTTCTGCTTCTTCACTTTGAGAAATGTTGGTTTCTTCTTTATTGACTATTGAGTTACCCTCCTTAGGAAGATTCAATATTCATATAGGAGCCTCCATTTTTATGTTCATATTGTTTGGATAGGATCAAACCAAATACCCATATTTGTGGTAAACTCTACACCTGAAGGGCAACATCTCATAATCCAATTGTTGAATCTAGGACAATCCTATAAGTTCGAGTTCCACCTTTGTTGGTAAAGGTTGGTTGAGATCCATTTCCATGCATAATATAGCATAAACAATTGTGTTTCCTTCCATTGTCTCTAGAAACACCCAAATATCAAGGTAATTACCAATTATTTCCAATACCTACTCACTCTAGAACTCCATTGGGAGTGCATACAAACAGATCGAAACTAGGACAACTATGGGCTCAATTCGAGGATAAAATCCCACTCTCCACGATGAAACAAATAATATTTCCAGATCATAATTCCTCTTTTTTTATTTGAAAGCCCTATTTCTATCGACAAGTGAGGAAAACTAACAATGAAATATCCATCACTAATAAACCACAAAGAATACTCACCAAGAGACTCCTAGTTTTTCTGAACCCATGAATGCAAAATAATTAGAGTATGGCAAATACCCATGAATTTATAGATCATATCATGATTGGCTCTGTATATGACTATTTTTTCTACTATCCTATGGTCAATGACAATATTTGGCCTTGATTTTGATTTTGGCAAGCATCCATTGACTCTTTGAGATGTTGATCTTTATCTAGCAACCGCAAAGAGCATTTTTAGTGCAATTTGTTTTGCTTCTTTAGTCTCTATTGGAGATTTTTCCTTTAACAAATATGCAAATAAAATTTACCTATCTAAAATGGGTCTAGAGGCATCCCCATTGGGTCCTCCTAGGAAAACAATCTTGTCTTTAATTTCAAAGCAACCAAAAAGTACTTCATCTACCCAATTGATGCCCTAGTTTTCCCTTCCAGAGTTCACTGTTCCAAAAATCCAAAATTGAACCTTCTTTGAAAAACATTTTTTATAATTAAAAATAATTTCATAAACATTATATTTTTGTTTCTTATTTATTATAGATAACCAATGTCTATATTAACATATTTACATTATATACTTATTTAAAAAAAGGTTTAAACTATAAATAAAATAAGGAACTTGGGAATGACACAAGAGTAAGACATCAAACCTTATTATCAAATATGTGATGTCCTAATAACTATAACATTGAAGAGGTTAATGTAAAAATTCCTTATGCATTGTAGAAGCCTTCTAATTTAGTATTCTTCTTAAGGTAAGATAAGAGGTTATGGTTAAAAAAAACAAGATCAAAAAATTTTCTCTTAAGCTTTTTTTTTTTTTTGGTTACATAGATGAATTGGTTACAATCATAATTTTTAATAACTGTCAGCTCAGCTGGCAAGTTTCAAACTATCAGCGAAGGCTTCCAACACATCCACCATCTCTTAAGCTTATTGACCTTTGTTTAAAAAACTTAAACATATATGAAATTTAAATTGCAAATAAATTCGATCTTAGTTGAGCTATATTTTTATTATAATTAGTTGAATTCATGTCCAATAAATATATCTATATCTATATATACGAGATAATTATAATAAAAATGTAGATATAAAAATATTTATTGCATATGAATTCAACTAGTTATAATAAAAATGTAGCCCAACTAAGATTTGATATATACAAAACAGGTACATTCTTAACCATATTCTATGGTGTATATATCCTACTTTGGGTAGCGCAAGTGGAGAAGGCGAGCCTGACCCTGTTGAACATGAGATCCACAGTTCAAACCTCTGCGATGCAAAGGGGTACAAAGGTTGTGTGTTAAATTACTTAATGATAAGTATAGCTCTTGGCTTTACGAGGGGTCATGGTTGGGAGGAGACTATTAAGCCATGTGCATTGGTCGTAGGGGTTCCTCACACTAACCTAAAATTTTAAAAATCTGCACCAAGTACCTTATTGGCAAGTTACCTCAATCCTCGGAAGGAGGTCCGGGGTTCAAACCTGACGGCCTACACTGGATACAAAATACCCCTCACCTGAGGGGTATACCCGGACGGGACGGGCCTCATAGAACGAAAAGTCCTAACCCCAGGGGATACGAGGAATAATTTTCTAATTAAGGTTTTGTCCCCAAGAGCTAGGTGGATTGGTAAGTGCTTGTCTGGCCAGTCATTTACCAAGAAAACACCTCGGTTCAAACCTTGAGGGCAGCATGTTTGCCAATGTAGCAATCTGATTTTAATCCTTTGAGTGCGCGCCAGATAGACGTTGACAGTACAAATCATGAACGACCATTGGTCTCCTTCACGATGGGTCAACAATAACTTAGTGAAATAGGTTTGGTGGAAGCAGCCCATGTGGTTTGAACCTTGCACTTGTCAATTACTAAAAATAATAAATAGTGTGGTTGTGACCAACTCTCCTATGTAACCCAAAAAAAAGTTTTGAACCTTGAATCTCTATTCATAGTTCTAAAGTCTCCACTATTAGGCTACTTAAACTCTATCATATGTAAAGCTATAAGTCATATGAGAAAGATATTATATAAAAATGATATTATAAACTATATGATAAAAATATTGTTTTAACTATACTTTAATTAAGAAGCATAATGTGCAATCCTGCCTTTAACAAAATTTGAACTTTAAAATCTACACCCTTAAACTAGGCAAACTATTTATAAAAAAAAAAAAAAAACATCCAATCTTTACAATGTTTCCTTGTGGACATACCGCATTAGTACCTTAAAGCAAGTCATCATACAATTTGATACCTTACGATATTCCAATAACTATGATGATTTCCCACTTTCTTTAGAATTATATTTTTCTGTTGTACTCATTCATAGCATGATATGCGTGTAAGCTATCTTGTCAGCTACTCTCTAAAGACTCCCTTCACATCTTCGCTGTTCTATTCAAACAACATAGTTTAGCCCAATGTGTAGATAAACCAAGGAAACGTGTGAAGGATAAATTAAAAAAAGTGAAGTCACTAAAGTTAAGCATCCCCTCTTCTGCTTAAAATAATATATGATTCTTTCATCCTCATATATTAAAATTTGTATAATGAAAAACAAACATTTTGAAATTGGAAACTATATGTAAATTAAGCCGGTCAACTTGACCAAGCCATAGATTCAAATATATTTCCCTGCACCAAAATATATACACATCAGTCTGGATATCCAACTTTGTTTTAAAAACTATTACAACTTTGAGAAATTGCATATTCAACTTTTAGAATTGTAAAGTGGAAATATTTGCAAATCTCCCTCTTTTATTTATTTATAATAAAAAATATAATTGAAGGCCAGTGTCAGATCACATAAATACATTATTTCATAGGGTCTTGTATTTTTAGTTGGAATGACTAATTTGATGCCAAGTTGTTATTGGTAGCAGTTGAATTTGTTTTTCGAAGGTTATAAAATATACATGTTTAACTATAAACATTGTTAACCATTTATTCCCTGTCGGATTCATGTACCAAGGTGAATACCATTAAAAATAGATTCATGTACCAAGGTGAATACCATTAAAAATATTAAAAATGAAAAGTGAAATAGTTACATTAATTAATTTTTAAGGTTTATGGATATTCAACCTGTCGGGTTTATCTTTAATTTTTTTATTAAAAATATTAAAAATAAAAAGTGAGATAGTTACATTAATTAATTTTTTTAAGTTTATGGATATTTAACCTGTCAGGTTATCTTTAATTTTTTTATTTATTATATAGTGGGGGTGGTATTCGTATTATATTATTCATTAAAAAAACATGTATATCTCTACTTTATAGATATTGAACTGATCAAATCATCCTATACTGTTGAGATCTACTCTAAATAAAAAAATAATACTATACCTTTAAATATTATACACTTTTGTTGCGTTTTATTTTTTTAAATATAAACGTTATTATTTTATTATGGTTACCGTGAGTGATTGACAATGAGCTGTAAATTCTTTGATCACCAATCCCAGAGAGCGTAGCCGTTAAATTTAAAAAAGAAAATCAACTTAACCCTATGTCAGGCACATGAAGATCCAGTTTTAAACCCTTTAATAACACTTGCATTTATTTTAATTTTGTCAAAAGATAAACAGTGGAATGCTTGTTATAAAGATTTGATTAAGATGCTTAATATTTGAAAGAAAATCAAAGGTCAAAAGAATTTGTATTTTTTTATTTTTTTAAATTGATTTAAAAGATTTTTTTTTTTTATATTATATTTATTATCCAATAAAATAATTTTTTATATATTAAATATTTATATGCATATTTTGTTATTTATCTCCAATATAATAAATTAATTTAATTGCCTCAACATCAATTAAGTTTCATTATTATTTGTTTATAATTTGTATATTATTTACACTACTTTGTTTTATAAAATTTACTTTATGGAAGTAAATACAACATCTTCCCTTAGTTTGATTATATTTTATGTTATAAAATATCTTTCTTAAAATATTTTTATTTAATTTATATGTAATATTAATGTTATGTATGTCATGTAGAATTTTATGAACATTTTAAACTATCAAAGCATATTTTAAGAATTAACCAAAACTATATAAATTTTTGAATCTAGTGAAAAATATCTAAAAATTACCACACATCAAATATAAACTTAATTGATATCCCCTTTATTTAAGACACTCTTAATAGTAATACATTAAACATTAACTCTTATTGTTCTAAGATTGTCTAACATCAAAATTAACCCATTCGTCCTTGTTTATTGCCTCTCCCTACCATGCATAGAACCCTATTCAACTCATTTGCAACTCTTAAGAGTTGAATTCCTAGTTCGAGTCTTATTTGCACTAGCATGAATCAAGTTAACATGAATCAAATTTGAACTTGTAAGAAGTAAATTTGCATTTGCCATTGTTTATTGCCTCTCCCTACCATGCATAGAACCCTATTCAACTCATTTGCAACTCTTACGAGTTGAATTCCTAGTTCGAGTCTTATTTGCACTAGCATGAATCAAATTTGAACTTGTATGAAGTAAATTTGCATTTGTCAAGTCTAGATCCACATGCTATTGGCTTGGATTTTTAGTCACCCTAGTTTAAATTTGGACTTACCTTATATTCACCTTGAAAATGATCCATTTAAATATATTTAGTCCTCTATTGTCTAGGCTAAGTGTAAAGAGCCACTTTAATTTATAGGTAACCAAGCCTTCATCTCGTTTTCTAAGAACAAATATTTTTTTGATTGCCAAGCTTCAGGCATACTTTGTTATTACTAGAGTATATTATATTATTTGGTACTTGTTAATGTATCATCTTGGGTATATAACAAGAGTAAGAATAGAGTAAGGTTTGAGTTAGTTATTTCAAGCAAGTAATAAATGAAGTGTTAAAATGTGCATGAAGTCCACATGTATATGAGTCATAGGATAAGTAAACGAAAAATCAAGGGTAGAAGAAACTCATATCTTCCTATATATAAGCCTTGAGAGTATGAAAGCAACTGATTAAAAAGTGAAATAAAGAAAGTGAGTGAGAGAGCCAATGTTATTATAAAAAGTTAGTTAATAGTAATAAATAAATAAAATGTAGTTCTTCTTTAAAAATTCTAAAGTGTTAAAATCCTCCTTTACTTTAATGACATATTACTAAATAATTTAAAAAAAAATTCTTATTATTTTATTATAATATTATAACTTACTTATTTCACATCCTCTAATTATATTTCCAACAATATACATCCTCTAACACATGCATTTCCTTCCATATAACCTTTCTTCACATGCTATGCAAATTCTAAAAAAATCATTAAAACCTTCGGAAAGGGGAAAGAACCCTTTGCTAAAATCAAATCCCCCTACTCAAAAGCCACCGATTACCCCTTTATACTATGTCGTTGAGAATGTCACCAAGACAAAGAATGTTGTCTGTCGAGGTGTATGAACGAGGGAGGACAAAGCAATGTCTTGATCGTTGATGAGCATAAAACAACAACTCAATCGAATAAAAAGGTGGTAAATCCCTTTAAGTTTTTTAAGTTGATCTTGTACAAGTGTTATATATATCACCATTATCATGGTGGAATTCATTTTTTAAATTCTAAAACATTCGTGTGGAACTTGAAAACCTTTTCTTATGTGTCCTTTGTCTGCAAATGAAGATCACATAGGCCATGAATGTAGTAATGTTTCCAGACCAGATGGGACTCACCGCCATTCTCTACTTAATCTCTTCAAAAGTGGCTACTCTCTCTTTATTTTTATAAAATAAAAAGATAACGTGCACAAGTTTCTCACTGTCTGATTAATTATTAAGGTTACATTACGATAAAGTTTGGCTGATAGTGGTGTCATTCTTATAAACATAAAATAAGCTGAAATTTTATTAAAAGAGATTTTTAAAGACTTACTTTGTTCTCTTTAATGGACCCAAACAACTAATAAATTCTTAGTACTCCATTGCTTATACTTCGGAAAATTTGGACTAAATTTTCACTTTTTAAACCTTAAATGATAACTTCTATGAAAGATTGATTCATGGAATGGAAAAGATTATTAAATCTCCTTTTTTTTAAATATGGTTATTGAACAATTCAACAATATGTTAGATGTTTAACTAAAAAATAAAATGACCTAGGAAAAATTATTATAAAATTATATTTATAACTTTAATTAAAAAAATATTAAGAAGAGATGGACATTTAAAAACTATTAAATAAAATTAAGACTCCTATGCATGCAGCTGGCATAATGACGGCATGATGACGGCCATCTGTTTCTTGCTTGTTCAGGGTCCCCTTCATGCCACGTGTTGAACCAGATTGACGAAGACAGTGCGAACCCTGTGCATCCGACAGTTCCCATCTCACGCCGGGTTAGACAGTGGGTCTGGTGGAAGCCTTCGCTGCTGATAATTTGAACCCTGCCAGCTGGTTACAATCACAATTTTTAGTAACTGCCAGCTGCATTGACAGTTACTAAAAATTGTGATTGTAACCAATTCATCTATGTAACCAAAAAAAATATTAAGAAGCAAAAAAATAGTTTAAAATTAGATTTACTAAGTTTAATACATCTAACTAAAATTTGATATATGAAAGATATTCTAGAATATAGTTACCGGTGTATATATCCTAATTTTATAGGTTTTGAACCTTGACCTTTATTCAGAGTTTCAAACTGTTAAACTACTTAAACTCTTTCTAAAATATTGTCTATTTGTACCCTCTTTGAAACCATAAATCATAAGGGAAAAAATATTGTTTTAACCATATAAATATACAACCTTACCTCTGACAAAATTTAAACTTTTCTATTCAAAATTTTAAAATTCTTTACCATTAAACAACTCAAACTACTTATTTTAAAAAAAACACCAGCAATGTTTTCCTTGTGTTGTGGTGATACCCCATTTAACACGTGAAAGCAAGTCATCATACAATTTGATACCTTAAGATCTTCCACCAACTATGATGAGTTCCAACTTTCTTTCGAATTATATTTTTCAATTGTACTCATTCATCGCATGATGTGCGTGTAGCTATCTTGTCAGTTACCTCTAAAGACTCCCTTCACATCTTCGCTATTCTATTCAAACAACATAGTTTAGCCCAATATTTAGATAAACTAAGGAGATGTGTGAAGAATAATTCAATGCCCATCAACTCTCTTTCTCTAAATAAAAAATGTGAAGTCTCTTTCTTCTGCTTAAAAAAATATATGAGATTCTTTCATCTTTTTATTAAAATTTGTATAAATAAAAATGTGAAACTATACTTAATTTAAGTCGGTCAACTTGACTAAGCCATAGATTCAAATATATTTCCCAACACCAAAATATATACACTTCAGTCCGGATATCCAACTTTGCCTTAAAAACTATTACAACTTTGAGAAATTGCATATTCAACTTTTGGGATTGTAAAGTGAAACCATGGAAATATTTGCAAATCTCCCTCACTTATTTATTTATAATAAAAAATATAAAAATATACAGTGTCAGACCACATAAACACATTATTTCATAGGGTCTTGTATTTTTAGTTGGAATGACTAATTTGTTGCCAAGTAGTTATTGGTAGCAGTTGTAACCATTTTATTCCCTGTCGGATTCATGTACGAAGGTGAATGCGATTAAAAAATAAAAATTGAAAGTTAGATAGTCACATTAACTAATTTTTAAAGTTTATGGATACTCAACATGTTAGGTTATCTTGGTTATCTTTAATTAATTAATTTATTATATAGATTCGCAAAAAAACATGTATATCTCTACTTTAGATATTGAACTTATCAAATCATCCTATACTTTTCAGATTTACTATAGATTAAAAAAATAATACTAAATCTTTAAATAATATAAATTTTTATTTATATTTATAAAACCGTTATTATTAATTTTTTTTTGGTTGTGGTTACCTATGAGAAAGTTGTCGGAGAGTGACCAATTTTTTTGGTTGTGGTTACCTATGAGGAAGTTGTCGGAGAGTGACCTATGAGAAAGTTGTCGGAGAGTGATTGACAATGGGCTGTAAATTCTTTGATTACCAATGACAGAGCGTAGTCGATAAATTTAAAAAGGAAAATCAACTCAACCCTATGTTAGGCACAAGGTTGAGAAACTTACATTTGCCTACAATAGATTAATTTAATTTATCTTGGGATATGGTAATAGTATAATTTTAGGTTTAGAGATTTAAGGTTTAAATCATTATACAAGAAATAGGGATGTTTTCAAAAATTTGTGTTTTATTTTAAAATTGTGTTTAAAAGAAATAGGTTTGTTAGTAGCAATTGAATGTTTGCTAATGAGTTGCTTAACTTTGTTTTTATCCAACCAACTAAAAAAAATTAGTCCCCAACTGTTAGGTGGATTTGTAATTGTCTTTCTGGCTAGGCATTTACCCAAAAGAGATTAGGTTCAAACCTTGGGGGCATACATGTTTGTAAAGGTAGTAGTCTACTCCAAATCCTTTGAGTGCACGGCAGACCAATGACCACAACATGAATTTTTTGAGTGACCAATGGTCCTCTTCACGCCGGGTTATAAAATAAAGAGGTGGTATAAGCTTGTTAGGAACAACCCAAGTGGTCCTCTTCACGCAAGGTTATAAAATAACAAGGTGGTATAAGCTTGTTAAGAACAACCCATGTGGTTTGAACCCTGCACTTGACAGTTATTATAATGTGGATGTAACCAACTTCAATATGTATCCCAAAATAATATTAATAATAATAAATTTCTTTAAAAAAATTCTAAAATAACTTTTATCATAAGTTGTAAGGATTTCATTGAATGTTTAATATTTTGAAGTTTTTCTAAGGTAAAAAAGAAATTGTATTTTTTTAATTTCTTTAAATTGGTTTTGAAGATTATAAAATTTTATTTTTTCATGTCCTATATGTTTATTATTAAATAAAATAGATTTCATATATATTAAATATTTGCAAAAGATTGATAGTATTCAAAAGGTCTTTTTTGGATAGAAATGCAAGAAAAAAACAGAGGATAGAAGCGGGTTTGTTCCAAGAAGAATAAGGGTGGATTAGGCCTCAGGAAACTAAAACAAATGAATTTGGTTTTTATTGTAAAACAGGGTTGAAAGTTTTTTAAAATGGATGAAGTTGGATGGGTAAATATTTTAACAACTAAATATCCTGGTGAAATGGTAATTTCTTTGATATTCAGGCCAATCCAAAGAGTTCTGTTTTTTGGAAACACCTTCTTGATTCTAGGTTTATTATTCAAAAAGGCTTGAGATGGAGAATTGGTAACGGTAGGAAATTTAACTTTTAGGATGATAGTTGGATTTGTCATTTTCTTTGGGGTATTTGGAATGAAAGAAACAACAAAGCCTTTAGGAATATTAAAAAAATCCCTTGCATGTGGAAGCTAAAATTTTCAATTTCTTGAAAGAAAATGTTTCCATAATCCCTATAAAATATGATAAATGGTCTCATAGCGAAGGTAAGATTACCAGCCAGTTGGATGTCCTGAATCTAGAAGGTATTTATGGTCTGCTCACACCCAATCCTAGAGATATTTTCAAATGGTAGCCTCCTCCTCAGGGTTGGATAAAATTAAACTTTGATGGGGTGACTAAGGGTAACCTAGGTATTGCAGAGGTTGGAGGAATAATCAAGAATGACAAAGGGATTATTATTTTGCCCTTTGTTGATTTCTTCAGTGTTTAGTCTAGTTTTTTTGTTGAAGCTTGGACGCTTTATCAAGGGGTCATGCTCCTGGAAAAGCTAAATGCAAAGAAGGTGGTGATCAAAGGTGATTATCTTTATATCATTAATATTGTTAAAGAAAACCATTCCCTCACTGGTCCATTACAAATTTAATAGAAAATATTTACTCTTGCAGTGAGAATTTGGAATGTGTTGAATTTAGGCACACCTTTAGAGAAGGAAATAAATAAGCTGACCTATTGGTCAACCAAGGGGTCAATCAAAATGCTCATCAAATTTGAATGAAGGATTTTCCTACCTTTTTAACTTAGTGTGTTCTGATTTCGAATTTTGATCTTTTTTAGTCCCTGGTTGATAAGGTGCTCCCTCTTGCTTTTTTTTTAAGGCCTTTCCTTCCTCCTACCTATTTGTGGCCTTTTTTTTGTATCCTCCTATATCTTGGGATTGTTCTTCTTTTGATTTGCTTACTACTTTTATTTTATTATGTCTCTCATTGTAAAACGTTAAGTATCCTTTCAAAATCCTATGTTTTCCTACCTAATAAAAAAATATTAGGTGAATTGGAGAGGGTAGGGAAATCGTCCAAGGGAGGTCCCTAGTTCTAATATCCACCCTACCAAATGCACATCGGGTACCCAAAATCCAGTTGATAATGTTGGTGCGATCAAGGCCGAGCGCGACTCTCGGGTGATTTTGATGGTATAGAACCCCCTGGTCATGGTTTCTCAAACCAAGGTGGCCCCACAAGGATTTTTTGCTAAATTAAAAAAAATAAAAAATAAATAAAAATATATATATAAGATTTGTTATAATATTGTAAATGAGGATAGCCATTTATATTTAATATAATAAATTGACTTAGTTGCTTAACATCATTAAGCTTTAGTATTATTTATTTGATAATGTGTATCATTTTTACAACTTTTTTTTAAGAAAATGTATTTTATGGAAGTAAATATAATTTTAGGATATTTAATGGTATATTTTTAGGTTTGGAGATTTAGATTCAAACTATTGTACAAGGAACGAGTTGGTATGAGGCTATCAGTTGAGGTCTACGATACATACTGTGGGTCCATTCAACTTTAGTTCAAATCATACTGGCTACCATAAAACCTTTTAAGGGTGAGTGAGTAGCCAAGTTGGTGTGAGTCTACCAGTTGAGGTCTATGATCCATACCATGGGTCCATTCAACTTCGGTTCAAATCACACTGACTACCATAAGCTCTTTTATCCTCTTGAGTGGGTGAGTTGGTTTATCACTATAGGGAACTTAACAAAGGGTGTTGGTTGTGGCTGACCCGGGTACGATTCCCACTCCCTCTTGTGGATACACAAAAACCCCATTCCTCACTGGTTGTGGTTGAGGGTCTATGGGTTTCTTTGGTGCTGTTTTCACCACTAGCCAAAGTTTTACCCATGTTTTGTAGGTGTCTTGGAGAGGGTAGGTAAATCCTCCAAGGGAGGTCCCTGGTTCGAATATCCACCCTACAAAACGCACATTGAGTACCCAAAATCCAGTTGATAATGCTGGTGCGATCAGGGTCGAGCAAGACTTTCGGATGATTTTGACGATGTAGAACCCCTTGATCATGGTTTCTCAAACCAAAGCATCCCCGCAAGAGATTTTGCACTAAATTCAAAAAATAAAAAAAATGTGATTTACCTTAAAATTTTGAAAAAAAAAAGGTCGACTCCAATGCTTGCTAGTGGACTATAAAATCCCCTTCACTTTGTATTTACCCAAAAGGACTAAGGTAAGGTTTATAAAAGTTTCCTTTATAAAAAAAATGAAAATGAATTTTATCATAAGTCTACAAGGATTGGATATTTAATATTTTGAAGTTTTTTTAAAGCATGTTTAATTTATTAAGGTCACGAGAAATTGTATTTTTTATTTCTTTAAATTGGTTTGGAGATTACGAAAATTTGGTTTTTCATGCCCTATTATGTGTAAATATTGAATATATATATATATATATATATATATATATATATATATTATATTTTATATTTACTCATATGATTTGTTATAATATTTTAAATGAGGGTTTAATACCAAAGTTTAATATCCTACTAGTAAGAAAGAGGTCCGGAAGGGAAAACTAGGGCATCAACTAGGTAGACAAAGTACTTTCTAGTTGTTGTAGAATCAAAGACAAGATTGTTTCCCTAGGAGGGTCCAATGGAGATGCCTACAAATCCTTTGTTAGATAGAAAAAGTCCATTTGTAGATTTATTGAAAGAAAAATCTCCAATAAAGATTGAAGAAGTACAAAAACTGCACTAAAAATATTCTTTGCGGCTGCTAAAAAAAGATCAACATCTCAAAGAGTCAATGGATGCTTACCACAATTGAAATCCAAGCCAATTATTGTCATTGAGCAGAGTATAGTAGAAGAAATAATCTTATATAGAGTCAATCATGACCAGATAGGTAAATTCATGTGTATTCACCATAGCCTGATTTTTTTGCACTTGTGGGTTCAACAGAACTGGGAGCCTCTTGGTGAGTATTCTTTGTGGTTTATTAGTAATAGATATTTTATTGTTAGTTTTTCCTCACTTGTTGATAAAAATAGGGATTTCAAATAAAAAAATATAAATCATGGTTTGACAGGATTATTTGTTCAACCCTAGAGAGTGGGATTTGGTCCCCAAATTGAACTCACTATTATCTTAGTTTGGATCCATTTGTATGCACTCCCAATGGATTTCTAGAGTGGGAAAGTATTGAAATCTTAGATAATTCCCTTGGGAGATATTTAGGTCTTTCTAGAGATATAATGGAAGGAAACACAACCATTTATGCTACATTATGTATGGAAATGAATCTTAGCCCGCCTTTGTCAACAAATGTGAAACTCGAACTTGCAGGACTATCTTGGATTTAGCAATTGAATTATGAGGTATTGCCCATTAGGTGTAGATTTTACCATAAATATAGGCATTTGGCTTGGTCCTACCCAAATAATAAGAACACAAAAATGGAGGCTCCTTTAAGAATGTCAAATCTTCCTAAGGAGGGTAAGTCAATAGTCAATAAAGAAGAAACCAACATTTTTTAGGGCGAAGAAGCATAGGGAGATGGTTTTGAACAACTCAAAAGAAGGAGAAATCAAAATAAAAATATGATAAAGAGCAAACCTAGTTCTAGCCCTCAAATAGGTATGAGATCTTTAGGACACTTGTGGAGTAGGAAGAAGAACAACTCATGGAAGGAGTGGATGGGAATAATGAAAACAATAACAACCATGTTCAAGCCCCTATTTTGGCTCCTATCCTAGAGTAGGTAATAGAGTGCAATAATTTACCACAATCAAATATTGCAAGGGCATTGATAGTGCATAACTACTAGTAGTTGATAATAAAGGATGTTATCATGGGTGTGGAAGAAAATAATAGAGAAAATACAACTCTAGGGATAAGCCAGATGGAGAAGAGATCAAAGAATATCATCTCTCAAGGAGTGGATAGAAAATCAAATAAGGAATTGATAGCATCTCAAGGAGATAAAATGATCACTAGGGAATCGATGAGGCCAATAGACTCTTACTAGTCTCAAGAGAGCCAATGATTATATAATCATGGAATATTAGGGGTTTAAACAATAGAACCCATCAATATGTTGTTCGAAGACTCTTAGAAAAAGTAAAACATTTTTTTTGCTTATCCAGGAGAGAAAAATATCGTTGGATCTCATGTATAAAATAGTAAATAGAATTTGGAGGGGTGTTGGTCATATGGAAGTGGCTTCCCAAGGGGCCTTAGGGGGATAGTTACCTTTTGGAAATCTCTTGAATGGACGAAAATAGAACACATAGCTTGGACGGTTTTCCTCACATCACATTTTAGGAAAAATGTGATAATTGTGTAGGTTTTAATTACAAATTTTTATAGGGCTCAAAACCTAGATGGTCAGATTTATCAATGTAAAGTGGTGCATAAAATGAGAGTCTCGAGGGAGGAGTTAAACCGAATTGTTTTTGGGAATTTTAATGTTAAATTATCATCCAAAGATCAAGAAGGGGGAACCTCAATTTTGGACCCAAGGGATTAGCTTATGATTGCCTAGGTCCATGCATTACACTTGGTGGATATTAAAATGTCTTGGAACTAACTATACTTGGACTAATAAGAGGAGGGAACCACATAGTAGGAAGGTGAAGTTAGACTATTTTTGGATTTCAGAGAAGGCATTTATGAAATGGAATCTAAAATTTTAGATTTTAGAGGGTCTAGTTTTAGACTACTTCTCCATTCTATTGGAAGGAGGATCCAAATAGGGCAACATCAGAGACCATTCAGATTTGAAAAATTTTGGTTACAAAAGGAGGAACTTCGAAAGAAAATACCACAATTGTGGGAAGAGGGATGACTGACATATTGAACAATAATGTTTAGATTCCACAAGCAGCTTCATTATGTCAAGGATCAACTAAAGCAATGGAGGTGAGCTAACAAGACAAACTTCCAAGAACAAAGAGATCCATTAGTGGCCAAATGGGATGAAGTGCAAAAACACTTGAAGGAAGGAATAATTACAAAGCAGCTCAAAGAATAGGATGATGCATTGCATAAAGTAGTTGAAAATATTGACAACCAAGAGGAGATCTACTGGAAATAAAGAGCAAGAACCACTTGGTTATTGCAAGGTGACATAAACACCAAATATTTCCATCAGGTTTCTTGTGCTAGGATATATATGAACAAGATGGAAGCTCTCTAGGATGAGAACATGTATTCCTTTCATACAATCACAAATATGCATTTCCATTCAATGGATTATTTTGCTAAATTGTTTAAGGAAGGTATGGTGCAAGAAAAAAAGCTCAGAAAGAAGTTTTGTTGTCATACCTTCTATTATATCTAAAGAAGAAAAATAGGCCTTGCTTAAATCCATTGATAGAGAGGATCTAAAGAAGGTAGTCTTTGGAATGAATGCAAGAAAATCGCTAGGTCCAAATGGCTTTCCAATTGATTTTTTTAGACCTTTTGGGACAACTTGGAGGAGGATGTAATGGTTGTTATAGAGGATTCCATAGGTAGTAAAATAATGCTTAAAGCATTAAATCATACATTTATTTCTGTAATTCTAAAAGAGGAGTAGGGGGTGTATATTTCAAATTATAAACCTATTGTCTTATGCAATATCATATAAAATAAGCATGAAGGTAATGGTTGAGTTGCTAAAACCTCTCCTAGATAGAATTATCTCCTCAGAGCAAGGAGGTTTTGTAGAGGGTAGGTAGATATTGGATGGTGTGGTTCTATCTCAAGAGGTAATCTACTCAATACAAAAATTTGGCAATAGAGGAATGTTCATAAAATTGGATATGTCAAAGGATTATGATAGGGTGGAGTGGATCTTTTTGTGAAGGATGATGGAAGCCTTTGATTTATCTCAAGATAGGATAGAATAGGTCATGAGTTGTGTCTTTACTCTGAAATACTTAGTGTTAATCAAAGGTCTTCCCTTGCAACCGTTTGGAGCCACTCAAAGCCATTGTCAAGGAAATCCTTGTTTCCCTTATCTTTTTCTCATATTGGTTGAAGGATTGGATAGACTTATCTTGAGGAGAAGACAACAAGATTTGCTAATAGGTATCAAGGTGGGTGAGGAGGTTTTGACTCATCGATAGTTTATGGATGACACAAGATTGGTGGGAGTGGCCAACCTTAGAGAAGCAAGAATGATTAGAGATACTCTTAATGTTTACCTTAGGGCCAGAAACCAAGTCTTATTTAATATTGATCGAAGGCTTCAAGACACAATTTTAGAGATCTTTGTATTCACAAGGACTTCTCTCCTAGTGGTATATTTGGGGGTCCCTTTGCATTTTAAAAATCTGAAGATAACTATATGGAGGAATATTTTAGAATGTATCAAAGAAAGAATTAACCATTGGTATCATTGTTGGCAATTTGAGTTATTTTATGTTGTCATTGATGTCACATGAATCATTGATGTCATATGGATCACATTGAGTTTTGATGGGCAAATGATATTTTGGAAAGCATGGATAAATTCAGGGTTTTTGTGAAAACCAAGGCAGGCAAAATAAAAGGTTTTATTTAAAACCATGGATGGCATATTTGAAATGGGTTTTTCTTAAAACCCAGGTTGGCCTTTCGTTTCATCGAAAAAGGTGCCCCGATGATGGAGATATTTAATTTTAAATATTTAGTTTAAATTTTAATTATTTAAAATTTAAATTTAAATTTTAAAATTAAAATTAAAGTTAGCGCCGACGTCTAAAGAAAGAGGGAAAATCAATAATGCACCGACGTCATCGAAAATGAGGAGAAGACTATATAAAGGGGGATCCTAAGGTTCATTTGAAATTAATCCTTGCTCGTGTTAATCGTTGGCTAAGCATCCGAAGAGAGCTCGTGCGAAAATCATTTTGAAAAGGGAGACAACGAATAAATCCAAGGTTGGTCGAAAGCCCAAGACATTGTGGGCAGAGTGGCGCATTGGCAATTGGATTTTTGTTAAGGTGTGTGGCAGCGCTTTACGTCAAGGTTCGAATCTCCTTGACTGCATTCGAAGGCATTGGAAGGAAAGCGCTCGAAGCGCTTTTGGTTTGCGTGGAAGGGAGGAAGGACTTAAGGCACGTCGTGCCTTTTCCTTTCGAACGAGCGGCTAGCTCGTGTGGCAACCTTAGCCATGGCTAAGGCGCTCGCGGTGTGTGCAAGTTGGGGGTTCGAATCCCCTTGAGGAGGTAATTACGTTTTGCTCTAATTAATTTCGTTGATGCCCTAGGATAGGAGTTATAAGGTGGTTAAGGAATAATTAAAGTTTTTAATTAAACTTTATTTTTATAAGGGTTGTGATTATTATTTCAGAGGTGGATGAGTTGTTGATTTATTTTGATATTCATGAAATTGAAAATTAAGATTTAGGAGAAATAAGGAGTTGTTATAAAATATTTTTGAGAGCCTTATTGATTATTATTTTTGATAAGGGTTTTTATTAAAAAGGACTTTGGTGGATGTGTTTATTAAGTTGGAGTAAAAAGGTGTAAATTGAGTTATGCTTATCTTGTGATTATTATTTGAAGTCCACTAACCCTTATTGAGATTGGAAAGGAAAGTTGTGTTTAGTGTGGCAGATTTTATGGACAACTTCTTGGCATCAAAAAGGTATGGGCACATTCTCCTATTGATTGTTTATGGTGGTTGATTTCTGAAATATCATTGGAGTGAAAAGGATTGATTGTGGTTTCCTTTTCGAAAGTGGTTGGTTGAATGCTTCAAGGTTTTCTGGTTTGAGAGTTGTGTTTAAACCTTGTTTTATAAGCATAGTTATTGAAGCCCATTGGTTGTGAAAGAACTTGAAAAGAACATGAGTATCATTGTTATGTGAGATTTGTGGTTGAGCATTGTTGGAAATATTTGAGTTGGTTGATACATGCTTGGACTAGGGTTTTTGTGAGAAAGAGTAGTCCCTTGTGGTGATTGGTTGAGTTGAGTTGATTGAGCCTAGTCAAGTGATTGTGTGAGGTGATTGGTCAAGTTCCATGAAACAAACTATTCCATAATTTTGATTTGAGTTGAGAGTGAGATTAGAACATATTGAGTCTCTAACAATTCTCTTTATGCTTCTATGAGTTGACTTGAGTTGAGTTGAGATTGATTTGAGTTGAGTTGAGTTGAGATTGAGCTTAGAACATATTGAGTCTCTAACAATTCTCTTTATGCTTCTATGAGTTGATTTGAGTTGAGTTGAGTTGAGATCATTGTGGATCATTGTTGTCATCCATTGAAGAGTACATTGCCATTCATTGTTGAGTTCATATTTGAGCTTTGCCTTGATAGATTTGTGGATGATATTTGAGTGCTACTTGAGCATGATTGATTGAGCCTTTGAGAAGGCCTTTGTGGATAGTTTTGGGATAGCTTTGTGGATAGTTTTGGGATAGCTTTGTGGATAGTTTTGGGATAGCTTTGTGGATAGTTTTGGGATAGCTTTGTGGATAGTTTTGGGACAGATTTGTGGATAGATTTGAGCAAGTTCTTGGTGAGCTTGCTAGAGAAGATTTGGGCAAGTTCTTGGTGAGCTTGCTAGAGAGATTTGGGAAGTTCTTGGTGAGCTTGCTAGAGCATATTTGGACAAGTTCTTGGTGAGCTTGTTAGAGAGATTTGGGCAAGTTCTTGGTGAGCTTGCTAGAGAATTTGGACAAGTTCTTGGTGAGCTTGTTAGAGAATTTGGGCAAGTTCTTGGTGAGCTTGTTATTTAGTTTTGGACAAGTTTTGTGTGAGCTTGTTATTTAGTTTTGGACAAGTTCTGTGTGAGCTTGTTATTTAGATTTGGACAAGTTCTGTGTGAACTTGTTATTCAATTTTGGACAAGTTCTGTGTGAGCTTGTTATTCATATTTGGACAAGTTCTGTGTGAACTTGTTATTGCCTAGCTTTGAGCAGATCAAAGAAATCATTGTATTGGATAAGGATCCTTATTTCTGTGTGAAATATTATAAGGATATTATCTGGTGGAGTACCCCACATTGGGGGAACCACGTTAAATCTTGTGTCTCAATTGTGTGTGGTGACTTGTGCTCTTGCTTACTACTGCTATCTGAGTTATTAATGCACACTACTATATTTGGTTATTGCAATTAAGGACATTAATTGATATTGATTTGGAAAGAAAGTAAAAAGTGGTCTTATACTGTTCACCCCCCTCTCAGTATAAGCTTGTGTTCTTCAATTGGTATCATAGTGGGTTCCTTCGAAAAGCTAATAGCTTGAGGGTATATTCTACAAGAACACAGATGGCTTCACAGAATGGATCATCTACAAATAAGGCTCCATTGTTTGATGGTAACAATTATGCTTTCTAGAGCATGAGGATGAAGAACTACTTGATATCACAAGGATATGAGGTATGGCAAATGGTTGAAAAAGAGTATAGGGTTGAAGGTGATCCCGAGGCAGATAAGACTATCAAGAAATTGGTTGAGATCAATGCAAGAGCAATGAATTGTATTTTGAGTGGGCTTCGTGAGATAGATTTTGCAAAGGTCATGGTATGTAATTCAGCTAATGAGATGTGGACCAAGTTGCGGAATACTTATGAAGGAGATTCCAAGGTAAAGTTGGCAAAACTACAAACTCATAGAAAAATATTTGAGGAATTGAAAATGGAAGATTCTGAAGATATTGCAAAGTTTTTACTTCGTGTTGATGAGATTACTAACACCATGAGAGGCCTAGGTTTTGAGATGAAAGAATCAGAAGTTACTCAAAAGGTTTTGAGATCACTTCCCATGAAATATGATTCTAAGGTTTCAGCAATAGAAGAGACAATGGATATCAACAAGCTAACAATGGAAGAATTGCAAGGTACTCTCACAACTTATGAGATGAGGGTAAGTAAGCATCAGGTTCCAATAAAAGAGATTGCATTCAAGGCTTCAGAAAAAGAGAAAGGGAAAGTTTTAGAAATAAGTAGAGGTTCAGATAATGATGAGGAAGCTAACTTCATCAAAAGGAATAAGGACTCAAAGAATTTTAGGGATATAAGGAAAGTTAGATGCTACAAGTGTGGTGATCTTGGTCACTATGCATACAAGTGTCCACATGAAGAAAATAGTGATGATGAAAAATAGGGTCAAAGAAGAAAAGAATATGGAAAGCATAAGCATGACAAAGATGACAGATACAAGCAAAATAGGTATGAGAAGAAGAAAATTTTTGTAAGGCAAAGAAATCTTACTACATTGTAGAAGCAAGTGATAGCTCAGATCATAGTGATAGAGACAAATCAGATGATGAAAAGGAAGAACATCTATTCCTAGGAATAGAAGGTGAAAGAGAGCAGTGCTTTGTGTGTGGTCAAAGAGATCACAGATCAGGATATTGCAATGGTTTCAATGATAGTGAAGATGAGATGACACATCAAGGAAACAAGCATGGTCAAAGAAATCTTGAGAGTTTGTTTGCTATAGAAGATTATAATGGTCTCAATGATAGTGAAAACAAAGAAGTCTCACTTTTGGTTATAGAAAAGGAAGAGGATGAGCTAAGTAAACAAAAATTAGAAATCAAAAGGCTAAAAGAAGAATACAAGAATCTTGAAAACAAGATTTGAACAGATGTCAAAATCAAGAAGAACTACTTCAAACAATCAGTAATCTCATAGAAGAGCTTCAAAATGCAAAAAGGATAGAAGAAAGGATGAATGAAGAACTAAGGGTAACCATGACAAGACATGATACATTAGATGAAAAGGTTCAAAAAGGAGTGGAAACTTATTTTAAGGTTGTATCTTACTTCCAAGAAAAGTCACACTCAAAAGGAAAGGAAGTTCTAAAATATGAAAGCAAGGAAGCACCTAAGATTTGTGAGGAAAGTTCCAAAGTTCATATGGCTCCAAATATTTAGTTTGATTCTTGTTTTGAGATAGGTGAATCAAGTTCAAAAGAAAAAGAAATTCTTGAAGAGAAAAGCAAGGAAGAAACTAAGGAAGAGGATTTAGATGCTACAAAGAAGGTTCAAGGATGCAATGCACAAGTTGAAAATGATCATAAGGATAATGGTCAAGAAAGGTATGAGGAACCAAGGCATGAACAAAGGGCTTTTCAAGGACATTGTTTTTCTTGTAATGGATTTGGACACAGGGCTATACATTGCAGGGTCTATGGATCAAAGAAGTTTGATTTTTCTAGAAGAAACTTCAAAGGAAGAAGGTATGGTTTTTAGGGACATTGCTTCTCATGTAACAGGATTGGTCATAGAGATTTTTAGTGCAAAGGAAATGAGCAACATGGTTTTGGTTTTAGAGCTTCACAATTCAGAAGTCATGGTCATAATGGTCATGAAAATAGAGCTTCACAATACAGGGTTCAGGAAAGGAATGGATATGGAAATTATTTTAAGAATGAATTCAGGACATGGGCACCATCCAAAGGCTACAATATCAAGTGTTTTAATTGCAATAACTTTGGGCATATTGCAAAATGGTGTAGGACTCAATTCCAAATAGGTTCAAGGCAAGAAGGTCAAACAGGTTCAAGGCAAGAAGGTCAAACAGGTTCTAGACAAGAAGATCAAGTAATTCATCAAGAGAAGGATATCAGAAAAACATGGAAGGAAGTTGATAGAGGAAAGAAACAATGTGATATGGGAGTAAAAGTACTCCCACCCCAAAATTAATCACCTCAAGAGAGAAGGTGGTGAGGGGGCTAAGTTTAAGAGTCATATATTTTAGCCCCATAGGTGTCCCTTTTGCCATTGATGTCAAAGGGGGAGAGATTTGAGTAAGGGGGAGAGCATTGAGTTAGGGGGAGCAGCCTCCAAAGAGAGCATTGAGTTAGGGGAGCAGCCTCCATAGAGATTATTGAGTCAGGGGAGCAACTTTGATTCTCAGAGATGGTTTTTGTAGTGATTGTGGTTTTTGCTTTAGAGGTGTTGCCATCAATGACAAAGGGGGATATTGTTGGAAATTTGAGTTATTTTATGTTGTCATTGATGTCACATGAATCATTGATGTCATATGGATCACATTGAGTTTTGATGGGCAAATGATATTTTGGAAAGCATGGATAAATTCAGGGTTTTTGTGAAAACCAAGGTAGGCAAAATAAAAGGTTTTATTTAAAACCATGGATGGCATATTTGAAATGGGTTTTTCTTAAAACCTAGGTTGGCCTTTCGTTTCATCAAAAAAGGTGCCCCGGTGATGGAGATATTTAATTTTAAATATTTAGTTTAAATTTTAATTATTTAAAATTTAAATTTAAATTTTAAAATTAAAATTAAAGTTAGCGTCGACGTCTAAAGAAAGAGGGAAAATCAATAATGCATCGACGTCATCAAAAATGAGGAGAAGACTATATAAATGGGGATCCTAAGGTTCATTTGAAATTAATCCTTGCTCATGTTAATCGTTGGCTAAGCATCCGAAGAGAGCTCGTGCGAAAATCATTTTGAAAAGGGAGACAATGAATAAATCCAAGGTTGGTCGAAAGCCCAAGACATTGTGGGCAGAGTGGCGCATTGGCAATTGGATTTTTGTTAAGGTGTGTGGCAGCGCTTTACGTCAAGGTTTGAATCTCCTTGACTGCATTCGAAGGCATTGGAAGGAAAGCGCTCGAAGCGCTTTTGGTTTGCGTGGAAGGGAGGAAGGACTTAAGGCACGTCATGCCTTTTCCTTTTGAATGAGCGGCTAGCTCGTGTGGCAACCTTAGCCATGGCTAAGGCGCTCGTGGTGTGTGCAAGTTGGGGGTTCGAATCCCCTTGAGGAGGTAATTACGTTTTGCTCTAATTAATTTCGTTGATGCCCTAGGATAGGAGTTATAAGGTGGTTAAGGAATAATTAAAGTTTTTAATTAAACTTTATTTTTATAAGGGTTGTGATTATTATTTCAGAGGTGGATGAGTTGTTGATTTATTTTGATATTCATGAAATTGAAAATTAAGATTTAGGAGAAATAAGGAGTTGTTATAAAATATTTTTGAGAGCCTTATTGATTATTATTTTTGATAAGGGTTTTTATTAAAAAGGACTTTGGTGGATGTGTTTATTAAGTTGGAGTAAAAAGGTGTAAATTGAGTTATGCTTATCTTGTGATTATTATTTGAAGTCCACTAACCCTTATTGATATTGGAAAGGAAAGTTGTGTTTAGTGTGGCAGATTTTGTGGATAACTTCTTGGCATCAAAAAGGTATGGGCACATTCTCCTATTGATTGTTTATGGTGGTTGATTTCTGAAATATCATTGGAGTGAAAAGGATTGATTGTGGTTTCCTTTTCGAAAGTGGTTGGTTGAATGCTTCAAGGTTTTCTGGTTTGAGAGTTGTGTTTAAACCTTGTTTTATAAGCATAGTTATTGAAGCCCATTGGTTGTGAAAGAACTTGAAAAGAACATGAGTATCATTGTTATGTGAGATTTGTGGTTGAGCATTGTTGGAAACATTTGAGTTGGTTGATACATGCTTGGACTAGGGTTTTTGTGAGAAAGAGTAGTCCCTTGTGGTGATTGGTTGAGTTGAGTTGATTGAGCCTAGTCAAGTGATTGTGTGAGGTGATTGGTCAAGTTCCATGAAACAAACTATTCCATAATTTTGATTTGAGTTGAGATTGAGATTAGAACATATTGAGTCTCTAACAATTCTCTTTATGCTTCTATGAGTTGACTTGAGTTGAGTTGAGATTGATTTGAGTTGAGTTGAGTTGAGATTGAGCTTAGAACATATTGAGTCTCTAACAATTCTCTTTATGCTTCTATGAGTTGATTTGAGTTGAGTTGAGTTGAGATCATTGTGGATCATTGTTGTCATCCATTGAAGAGTACATTGCCATTCATTGTTGAGTTCATATTTGAGCTTTGCCTTGATAGATTTGTGGATGAGATTTGAGTGCTACTTGAGCATGATTGATTGAGCCTTTGAGAAGGCCTTTGTGGATAGTTTTGGGACATTTGGGGTGGATACACTTTGTGGATAGTTTTGGGATAGCTTTGTGGATAGTTTGGAGAGATTTGTGGATAGTTTGTGGATAGATTTGTGGATAGATTTGAGCAAGTTCTTGGTGAGCTTGCTAGAGAGATTTGGTGAGCTTGCTAGAGCATATTTGGACAAGTTCTTGGTGAGCTTGCTAGAGCATATTTGGGCAAGTTCTTGGTGAGCTTGCTAGAGAGATTTGGGCAAGTTCTTGGTGAGCTTGCTAGAGAAGTTTGGACAAGTTCTTGGTGAGCTTGTTATAGTTTGGACAAGTTCTGTGTGAGCTTGTTATTAGTTTGGACAAGTTCTGTGTGAGCTTGTTATTCATATTTGGACAAGTTCTGTGTGAACTTGTTATTCAGTTTTGGACAAGTTCTGTGTGAGCTTGTTATTCAGATTTGGACAAGTTCTGTGTGAACTTGTTATTGCCTAGCTTTGAGCAGATCAAAGAAATCATTGTATTGGATAAGGATCCTTATTTCTGTGTGAAATATTATAAGGAGATTATCTGGTGGAGTACCCCACATTGGGGGAACCACGTTAAATCTTGTGTCTCAATTGTGTGTGGTGACTTGTGCTCTTGCTTACTATTGCTATATTTGGTTATTGCAATTAAGGACATTAATTGATATTGATTTGGAAAGAAAGTAAAAAGTGGTCTTATACTGTTCACCCCCCTCTCAGTATAAGCTTGTGTTCTTCACTCACAAATGCTTAACCTTTGGAGGTAGATTAACTTTTTTGTAGCCAATCATTCAGGTCATGCCAATTTATAAATTTTCTATCCTTGTCGCTCCACATACCATATGGAAAGAGTTGGACAAGATGACCAGAAACTTTTGATGGGAAGAAGTAAAATGAGAGATAAAATGAGTATTAGTAGGTTGGGAGAAAGTAAGCCAACCCAAGGTAAAAGAAGGTTTGAGACCGATGAGATTAGAGTTAGATAATAAAGCTTTAGTGGAGGGGGATCTCCCATCCAACTTCTTTATTTAGTATAGTTTTAACTAGTAAATATTTAGGGCATGTGAACCCAAATGAGGTGAGTCGCTTCCCTTTAGATGGTAATGGGTCCTTAGTGTGACAGGCTCTAAAGTTATGATCTCAAGTAGTGAAAGATGATTTTTTTTGGAATGTGAAGAGAGGGAAGAAGTCACAAGTTTAGACAAATTCATGGGATCAATACCCACCTATCATTGTTGAATTTTTAGAACTGAAAACAATAAAAACAACCATGGAAAGTAGGTATTGGATCCAAAGTGAAAGCTTTTTCAACACTAATTAGCTGGGGGATTATAGGTTTAAGTAGTTTAAGAATTTGGATGAGTGACCAATTTGAATCCCTCTAGAATCGATACCCATCATGACTACAATCATGGTAGAAATATTTCTTATAGGTAGAGATGAGGAGGATGAATTAGCTTGGGGCTATGGGAGCCTTGAAGTCTACACAAGGAAGGATGGATATGATAAGACCCTTCTAGAACCTCCTTCTTATGCATATCAAGTAGAGGATTGGAGAAAGATTTTGCAATCCAAGGGTTGGTCAAACTTAAATTTTTTTGCTTGGCAATTCATACACAATGTAATTTTTACTTTTGATAATTTAAGACATAGGGGAATTGTTGTCCATATTAATGTGTTTTATGCTATAAAAATGAGGAAACATCTTATCACTTAATGTTTGAGTACCCATTCACACCCCAGATCTAAAAATGATTATTTTTAACTTATAAAATCCGAACTTCATACATATAAATTATTATTACATTCATATAAATTTAACATTTATTTCTAATATAATAAATTGATTTAGTTGCTTCAACCTCATTCAAGCTTCATTATTAATTTCATTGATAATTTACATCATTTTTTACACCACCTTTCTAATAAAATGTACTTTATGGAAGTAAATAAGTCTCTCTTTAGTTTGATTATATTTTATGTTATAGACAATATCAACAAGTTAAAATATTTTCACTTAATTTATATGTAATATTAAAGTTATGCATGTCATATATAGTTTTATGAACATTCCAAGCATTCAGGTCAATTATAAGCCAATCATGTTCTAAGGAATAACCAAAACCATATGTGAATTTTTGAATCTCCTTAGGATAGGTGAGAAATCTCTAAAAGTTTCCACACTTCAGGTCCGAATTTAATTAGTAACCCCTTCATTTAAAACCCTCCCCATGGTACAACTAGCCTCATGCCAACATTAACTCTCCGATGCAGATGCCTCAGAAGCCTATTGTTATAGAATCCCATTCCTTTCATACGATAAAATTGAAACATTCATTCTGCTTGTCCTATCCTCTAAAATCAAAATTAACTCATCTGTCTTCTTTGAGCTAGTCAGCAAGGTCCGACCCTCGTTCGCTACCTCTCCCCACAATGGATAGGACCCTAATCCATTCAAGTGCAATAACTAATATAATTGAATCACATTAATTTAAATTTAAATTATTGAAATAAAATATTATTAAATAAAATATTATCAAATTTAAATTATTAAAATAAAATATTATTGAATTAAAATGTTAATAATATACCGTTGGAATGTCCCAATGGATCAAATTGGATCAAATTTGCACTTGTATGGATCAAATCTGCACTTGCTAGGTCTAAATCCACATGCTATTTGGCTTGGATTTTTAGTCACCCTAGTTTAAATTTGGCCCCTACTTGAGAATGACTCATTTAAATATACTCTTAGTTTAAAGAGCCACTCCAAAAATTTATAGGCAACCAAGCCTTCATCTCACTTTCTAAGGACAAAGGGTTTTGTTGGGTTGCCAAGCTTCAAGCCTTTCTTCACATGCTATGCAAATTCTAAAAAATTCATTAAAACCATCGAAAAAGAGGAACAAAACCCCTTGCTAAAATCAAATTCCCCTACTCAAAAGCGACCGATTACCCCTTTATACTATGTCTTTGAGAATGTCACCAACACAAAGAATGTTCTGTCGAGGTGTATGCACGAGGGAGGGCAAAGCAATTTCTCGATGAGCATAAAACTATAACTCAAACGAATAAAAAAGGTGGTAGATCTCTCTTAGTCTCTTTTTTTAGTTGATCTTGTGCAACTGTTATATATAGAACCATTTTTATGGAAGTAGTGGAATTCATTTTTAAAGTTATAAAATATTCTTGTGAAACTTGAAAACCTTTTCTTATGCTTCCCTTTGTTCTTTGTCTGCAAATAAATTTCACCTGGGCCATGCATGTGGTAATGATTGAAGACCAGATGGGACTCACCGCCATTCTCTGCTTAATCTCTTCAAAAGTGGCTACTCTTTCTTTATGTTTATAAAATAAAATGATAACGTGCACAAGAAACTCACTGTCTAATTAAATATTAAGGTTACAATTACGAGAAAGTTTGACTGATAGTGGTGTCCATATTATAGTTGGCTTATTATTATATAATATGAACATTTATTTAAAAGAGGTTTTTAAAGACCTACTTTGTTCTCTTAATAGACCGAAATAACTAATAATTTTTTATTTTTATATATTGAACATTGTTTACAAATATTAGCATTCATTTGAGCAAACACAAGAGGAATCGACCTCACAACCATATGGATCATAATAACTGGACAACTTTCATTTCACCAAATGTCATTGGGCAATAATTTTTCATTCTTAATAATCCCTCTATTTCTTGTAATCTAATAATTTGTCACTCCATTGGGCAATAATTTTTCACTCTTAATAATCCCTCCATTGCTTGTAATCTAATAATTTTTCACTCCCCTCCATTGCTTATACTTCTGGAAAATTTGGGTTCAGTATATAAAATTAGGAAGAAAAAAAGTAGTCTAGAATTAGACCAACCTACCAAGCTTAATACACCTAATAAAAAGGCAATGTGCAAAATTCCAACAAAAATGAAATTAATATATCTCTAGGAAGATTGAATAAAATAAAATTTTAAAGAAAATATTGAAAAAATAAATGGAAAATATGCTTTCAAAAATTATAAAGATTAAATTATAACAGTCTTAAAAATTCAAATAATTTTTGAGAAGTATAGATCTATTCAGAATAAGGTTAGTCATAATAAAAATAATAACATAATTTATATAAGAATAGATTTTTTACAAAGACTTTAGGAAAAAGATTCAGTATATTGTGAATAATATTATTAACTAGAATAGTAATCTTATGCATAAGGAGAGGGCATTGTCTTTCACTTATTACTTAGTTAATATGTAAATATAATTAATTATTAGAATCTTCTTCCAATATACAAACAAATAATAATAATATTAAGTAAGTGAGACAATTTCTTTCTTTAAAAGTTTCACATGCCTAAAAGTCAAATCATATTATAAATGTAGTTAACTTATGTAGTAATCTTATGCATAACTAGAATAGATTTTTTACAAAGACTTTAGGAAAAAGATTCAGTATATTGTGAATAATATTATTAACTAGAATAGATTTTTCATTCTTAATAATAACATAATTTATATAAGAATAGATTTTTTACAAAGACTTTAGGAAAAAGATTCAGTATATTGTGAATAATATTATTAACTAGAATAGTAATCTTATGCATAAGGAGAGGGCATTGTCTTTCACTTATTACTTAGTTAATATGTAAATATAATTAATTATTAGAATCTTCTTCCAATATACAAACAAATAATAATATTATTAAGTAAGTGAGACAATTTCTTTCTTTAAAAGTTTCACATGCCCAAAAGTCAAATCATATTATAAATGTAGTTAACTATTATAGTATTGATGATTTTTTTTTCGTTTATACATATAAAGAACCACCTTATAGAAAGTCCATTGTAAATTTTTTAAATCTTTAGAATTCAACCTTATATCAAAAACTTATTTTTTAATAAAAAAAAAATTTATAAACATGATTTAATTTTTTTCTCATTTATTATAACCAATATTTACATTAGCATATTTGTCTTATATGAATATTTAAAAAGAGGTCTAAGCAATGAGTAACATTTGGAATTTGGGAATGACACAAGAGTAAGACATCAAAACTATCATCCTAATAAATTGTAAAAGCCTTGTCTTATATGCTTATTTAAAAAGAGGTCTAAGCAATGAGTAACATTTAGAATTTGGGAATGACACAAGAGTAAGACATCAAACCTATTAAACTAATAAATTGTAAAAGCCTTCTAATTTAATATTGTTCATGAGCTCACATAAGAGATTATAGTTAATAACAAGATCAAAAATTTCTCTTAAACTTATTGACCTTTGTTTAAAAAATTTAAACATTGACAAAACTTAAATTGCAAATAAATTCAACCAAAATAACTTTATTAATATAAAAAAATTCTATATATATATAAAATAAGTATTGCACATATATTCAACCAATTATTAATAAAAATTTAAGATTTGATGTATATGAAACAGATATTGTGTACCTAGAATATAATCATGGTTAACCATATTTTATGGTGTACATATCCTAATTTCATAAGTTTCAAATCTTGGATTTCTATTCAAAGTTTCAAAGTCTTCAGTGTTAAGCTATTTAAACTTTACTATTTATAAGGTCATAGGCCATATAAAAAAGATACACCATCTTTGAAGCCATAAACCATATGAAAAAAATATTGTTTTAACCATACTTTCTATGATATACAACCTTACCTCTAACAAAATTTAAACCATCTCTATTCAAAATTTCAAAAAGTCTCATTTTTTAAACTACTCAAACTATTTATTTTTAAAAAATGCACCCAAACTTTGTATAAATACAACAATTTTTCCTTGTGGTTGTGGCGATATCGGCGATACCCCATTAAAGCAAGTCATCATACAATTTGATACCTTAAGATATTCCACCAACTATGATGAGTTCCCACTTTCTTTCGAATTATATTTTTCAATTGTACTCATTCAACGCATGATGTGCGTGTAAGCTATCTTGTCAGTTAACTTCCTTCACACCATCGCTATTCTCTTCAAACAACATAGTTTAGCCCATAGTTTAGTGAAGGATAATTCAATGTTCATCAAATCCTAATTCAATGTTCATCAAATCTCTTTCTTTAAATTAAAAAGGTGAAGTCCTCTTTAAAATAATATATGAGATTCTTCCATCTTCATATATTAAAATTTGTATAATGAAAAACAAACATTTTGAAATTGGAAACTATATGTAAATTAAGCCGGTCAACTTCACCAAGCCATAGATTCAAATATATTTCCCAACACCAAAATATATACACTTCAGTCCGGATATCCAACTTTGTCTTAAAAACTAATACAACTTTGAGAAATTGGATATTCAGCTTTGGGGTTGTAAAGTGAAACCGTGGAAATATTTGCGAACTCCCTCTTTTATTTATTTATAATAAAAAAATATAATTGAAGGCCAGTGTCAGATCACATAAATACATTATTTCATAGGGTCTTTTATTTTTAGTTGGAATGAATAATTTGATGTCAAGTAGTTATTGGTAGCAGTTGTATGTGTAACCATAAACATTGTTAACCATTTTATTCCCTGTCGGATTCATGTACGAAAGTGAATACGATTAAAAAAATAAAAAATAAATGTAATCAACTTTGTTATGTATTTGAAAATAAAAAATAAATGAAAAGTTAAATTGTTATATTAACTAATTTTTAAATTTCATGGATATTTAACATGTCAGGATATCTTTAATTAAAAAGTTCATGGATATTTAACATGTCAGCATATCTTTAATTTTTTATTTATTATGTAGGGGGAGGTATTCGTGTATTATATTATTCATTTAGAAAACATGTCTACCCCTATCTTTATAGATGTTGAATAAATTAAATCATTCTATACTTTTCAGATCTACTATAAATAAAAAATAATACTAAATTTTTATAATAATAAAAAAAATAATATACACTTTTGTTACTCTCTATTATTTTTATTATGTTTACATGTGAGATTGACACTGAGCTGTAAATTCTTTGAATACCAATCACAGAGAGCGTAGCAGTTAATTAAAAAAAGGAAATCAACAAAACCCTATGTCAGGCAGATGGTTGATGAACTTAAGCTTGTCTATAAAATAAAGTAAAAAGGCTTAGAATAAAGTAATATTCCAAGTACTACCCATTTTAAGGAGCAATGAAAACTTTAAATCCATCGACGAATTCATAAAAATGGGAGGAACTTAATCAAAACTCAAATTATATTGATTTGCCGTTGATTTGTAGAATGTGTAGTGTAAAAGATATATATATAAGGGTTGGCAACATTTTGTGTAGGATAGGTTTTGGGATCGATCGTTATTTTTTAGTTCATTGGGTAAAATGAATTTAATTGGACTCTAATCCTTCAAGGAATTTGGAGTAGCCAACAAACAACCACTCAACTGTTACTAATAGGCCTATCCTCATTTGGGTTTGTCTTACCTTAAATTTGAGTTTTCTAAAGAGAGCCCAAAGCCCTTACCACTGTCTTGTTCTAACATGGACAAAAAAAATGTTAGAGTAAAACATGGGTTTGTATGAGGGTAACTTATTCCTTTTTGTATACGTTGTGGTTTGATCTAGATTACCAAAAGAGAGTCAAAGCCTTTATCATTGTGTTGTTTCAATAGAGATAAAAAAAATATATTAAGTAAAGCAAAGGATTTTATGAGGGGTCTTAACACCCTTGTATTGGGGTTTGAACTTGGATATCCTAAATGAAAACCCAATAATTTACCACTATGGTATCCTAAGAAACGGTAGGGTAAGACCCAAACCACCTTCTTCCTTAGGAATAATGCAATGGAGCCATCGAAATCTTCCAAACTAAGAAGCATTGGGCAGCCAACATGAAGACAAGCTTGTAATATTTCCACCAATAATTATTCTACCAGCAAAGAATTAAATTTTCTTTGCAAATCTTTCAAGACACCAATCCCACATACCCTTCAAAGAAAGAGCCTTGACAAACAGGATTCCAATGTATCCAACAATTTCGCCATCCTTCACCTGCCGTCAACCAGGAGAGAAATTCTTCACTAATGATGACTCCAAAGGCTTTGCAAAGGTATCCAACTAAAAAGAAGGACCTCCAGGAGTATCAATCCCTTTGATTAAATCGACACCTCTATTCGATTCTAACATATAACCAGAGCATCAGCAGTGATAACAAGAGCATATTGAGGATATTGTGGGTCATCCTATTCAATTTAAAATATGGGGTTGTATCCTTATTAAGAGGATCTGGGAGGCATGGAAGACGGTTGGCTTTGCGATTTATTGGGCCTATATGGAATAGCATAGAGGCTAGGTGCTTCCATATAGGTCTATTTGGATATGGAAAGACAATGGGGTGTATGCCTCAAACCTTCCTCGTCTTAGATGCAAGAGGTTGGTTAAGAGGGGAATTAAGAAATGGGCAGATTTGTGGGATTCAGGAGCCGCTGATTGGATTAAATGGGAGGATATTTGCAATAAGTTTAAGTTGAAAGCTTTTGATAGGGATGCTATTGTTCAAATTCATTCTCTTCTTCCCTCTAAACAATAGTATAAGTTAAATGGTGGTTTTCCTGGCCTCTGGCATGACTGGAGGTGGAATTTTTAGGGGAGCATCATTTCTTACAAATCCACTAAGATTTACAAGACTCTATTGCCTAAGACTTCTTTGCATATCCTAGTAAATAAACGCTAGGACATTGTCTAGAGAAGAAGTGGAAGAAGAGGCTAAAGCAAGTTTGAAAATTCTTATTATCTGCTCAGCTCAAGGTTTTTACTTGGTTGCTTATTTTCCAAGGTATCCATTGCAAGGTAAGGTTGGCAAGGTGGATGAATATCTCAAACCTCTGTAGTAGTTGTGGCAGAAAAGAAATTGTTAAACATATCAAGGAATGTTTGGAAAATATTGAAGTGGACCTATTATCCTATCCTAGGTGATAGGTGGAGTTGAAAATTGGTTCTTTTGGAAGATGCCTTTGACTTCCCTCAGCATATTAGGGGGGTGTGGACCATTATTAGAGTAGTGAATTTGTATGCTATTTGGAAGGTGAGATGCAGTTTAGTTTTTCGAGATGAAGCTATTCCTATTTTTGGGATTGTGTCTAATGTTGTTATTGATATTCAGTTCCAATGTAGAGCCTATAAGAGGCTTATAATCAAAGATTTCAAATACTGCTCTGCCAAGGACAAGTTAGATGGTTGGATGTCCTTGAGCATATTTTTGTAATCTGTTGTGATGTCTTGTATTTTGATTTTTCTGTATTAATATAAGCAATATTTTTTCAAAAAAATAAATGGTAGGGTAAAACACATGTTTTTATGAGGGTCCCAGGCCCCTTATACTATGAATTGAATTTAAATTTCGTAGATAAAAACCGAAAAACTTACCACTACAATATTCCTTCCTTCAAAAACTAATTTTAAAACAAAATATTACTAACAAAAATGGCCCCTAGAAAATACTTTATTTTGATTACTCATGTGGCACTCTATTTTGATTACTCATGCGTCTTTTATAAAAATACTATAAGGGTTTCATTAGGATGTTTAACATTTTAAACTTTTTGTAAGGTCGAGGGAAATTGTAGGAGATTATGAATATTTTTTATGTCATAATATATTATTATGAAATGAAATTAGATTATATAAAGTGTTTTTAAGTAATTTTTTTTAAAAGGTTGTTTATTTTTATATTTATATGGTATTGAGATTTGAATCTTGGTGTGGGTTATAATAATTATTTGTCTCAACCCTTGAACCAAGGACTCATTCGTAAAAAAATAGTTTAAAAAGTAATTTTTTTTTTTATGAAAAAATAAAATTTATATTAAATTAAGATAACAACCTTTACAATAAAAAAAAGTGGGTGGGTTAACACACCCCATGGGGAATCAAACTAACCCTCATTGACAAGGGTTAGTAAACAAAGCCACCAACAAAACACAAGTTTACCAATCATGATCATTGATGATCATTACATCAAAGAAAGCATATCATATGGAGTAATGTGCCCTGGCATGTTGTCCTGCATAAACTGCTAGTGATTATGGGATGGGAATCCACCCCTCTACATCATGATTAAGGCCTTCAATACCCGCATCGCTCCAACCAACAACTGGCCCAGGTGAAACTGGTTGAACATCATCCCACCCCCATCCTGGCGGGACGAACAAGCAATGTCAACATTAGGATGCTTCCTGACTAGTGAGGGTTGGGACCAGTGCCTATCTACGAGAGCACTTCTTGCATATGATGGAGGTCGACGGTGAGAGCGGGATCGAAAATGCTCTTGAGAAGAGCGCTCTATGGGGATCCGATTGACTGTACATGGAGCATTGGCCTAGTGCACCAGAAGAACATGCAGATGATCCAAATCCATAGCAACTTTGTTGGCTTGAGTACATATCTGTAGCCACATGTCATTAAAAACTTCTAATTTGTCAGCATGAGTAAATGTGACAGAAGGTGTATACTATTTAAAAATAATTATGTTACGGGCCTTCCAAATATGAAAGAGTAGGCTAATCCTGAAAACCTGCCACACTTCAAAAAGTGGGAGAGACAAAGTAAAAGAGTCCCCAAGAAGAGCTTGGGGCCAAGAAACTCTTGCAGCTGTAAATGGGAAAAAAAGAAAGAACCCATTCCCAAGCTTACCTAGATCTTCTGCAATTCCAAAAGAGGTGAATACAAGACTCGAGAACACCACAAAAAGGACATTTAGGATCAGGAATTCCAAGGTGCTTCAAATGTTCCCCCAAGGGAAGGCCTTGACACAACAAGCTCCATACAAAAAATATTGCTTGGGCTCAACATAAGTAGCCCAAACATTCTGAAATCTAGAATTCCATCTAGTCCTTGTAGAAAATAAGTCCCAATGCTGATTGAGCTTAGGCACCATAGGAAGATGAGGAGATAACCATTTATACCCCAAATGAGCCTTATAATTAAGCAAATGAGTGTCAACATGCCATCTCCAGTCTGACCACCAAGGATGTTACGAGCGCACACCAATCTTATGCAACATAGAAAAAGGGGTGAGAGCAATAACAACATCATAAGTATCTTTATCCACACCATTTAGCTTGAAGGTGCATTTGAACTCATTCCATGGGATCCAATCCCTGGTCTAGCGAGAAAAGAAATCAACTATTGTAACAATACCCTTTTTGAAAAACTATTGAGCATGAATCCATTGCACCCGAGCTAAGGGAGAACCTTGATGAAGAAACATGGGGGACCACCAAATATTCATAGAATTGATGGATAAGCCTTTACGAAAGCCATATCCTCTCCAATATATCCAAGGAGTGAGTTGCTGCCAGGCTTTCCATATACTTTTAATAACAAAGGAGCCAAAAATCTTAACAAAAATTGGAGCAACAATGAGAGAGGGAAAATCCAACCCTCTCCATGCTCTATGGTTTAAGGGAAGACTAGAGGAAATGAAATGTTGAACCAAAAATTTCCAAGCTTTAGCTCCCCTTAGAGCCTTGACCACCCACTTAGCACACAGAGCAATACCTTGTCATCTATAATCCAACAGACCCATTCCACCAGATTCTCTGGGAAGACAACAAATATCCCAGGAAACTCTATGAAATCCCTTTGTTTTAGAAGAATTATTCCAAAGAAAATATTGAAGGAGTTTCTCAAGATTCTTATAGCAAGCCTGTGAAGGAACCCAACAAGAGGAATAGTATACATGAGTTGCAACTAAAAATTTAGAGCAAATCTAAAATTTACCTGCTAATGATAACTTCTTAGTAAGCCAAAAATCAAGTTTCTTTTCAACTCTTTGAAGCACATAATTCCAAAGTTGAGCAGGGGAGCCTTGAAAGGCAAAAGGAATACCAAGAAACTTAAAAACTTCTCCAGGAGGGATCCAATTCCAATGATACCCTTGAAGCCAAGGCGACTTAGGCAAGGGAGACTGTCTAAAGTAGGAGGTCTTCCTCCATTGTATGCTAGAACTAGAGGTTGTGCAAAAGGTGTTCAGACAAAATAGAGCATTAGAAATAGATTGCTCCTCTTCCCTTATAGTAAGAAAGGATTCATCAACAAAGTGACCATTAATAAGTTGTCCCTGATCATTTGAAAGATCAATTCCTTTAATAAGACCTGTAGAAGCTTGAGCAGCTAAAATATAGTCGAAGGCTTCAATAACAAGCACATATAAAGAAGGAGCAATAGGACACCCTTTTCGAATAGACCTAAAAAGGCCCACTACTTCAGACTATGAATTATTTAGATTGAGAATAGTCGAAGCATCTCTGAATAGCATAGCAATAGTCTGAATGAAAATTGGCTTGAATCCTAAAGCTTTGAGCATAGCAAGAATGAATCTCCATTCAATGCGGTCATAAGCTTTCTCAAAATCAATATTAATAAAAAGCATGTTCTGGTTTGACATTCGGGCCCATTCCATGCCCTCCTAGATAGCCAAAACATTGTCGAGGATGTACCTTCCTTGAATAAAGCTAGTTTGCTCTGATCTGACTATCAAAGGAAGAAGAGGCCTAAGGCAAAGAGCCAAAGCTTTGGCAATGATCTTGTAACTAACATTCAACAAAGTAATAGGCCTCCAATTAGTAATCAACTCTGGGTCCCCTTGCTTGGGTATGAATTTGATATTGCCCCTATTAATAATTTCTCCCAAAGAGCCTACTCGAAGAGCCTCTAGATAAAATTTATGCAGATCAGGACCAACTAAGTCCCAAAGACCCTTGTAGAACTCATAGGGAAAGCCATCCAGACCTGGCACTTTATCATTTTCCATTTGAGATAATGCATCCTCCAGATCTTTAAGGGAGAGTAGTTTATCACACCCTGCTCTTTGAGACTCTAAAACCTTAACTAGTACAACTACCATACAAGCTGCCAGTGCTTGCTCCCACTTAGGGAATAAGCTTGAGTGACAAAAATATTAGTATAGTGCTTGACAAAAGCATCAATCATCTCAGGAAGAGAGGTAAGCCTTATTCCATTGTCTTGAATGGCCTTGAATTGAGTAGCTTGCCTAGGAGGGTGAAGCCTTTGAAAAATTCTTTGGTGACCCTATCACCAACTTTAAGCCAATGAAGATGGGCTTTAATTTGAGCTCCCCGAGCCTCATAAAGTTTAGCAAGTTTAAGTTCATGCCTCAGCTGGGCAACATGAGACTAAAGTTCAGGATTAAATGGATAAGCCTCAAGCCTGAGAGAAGCTTTGGCAAGCTCATCATGAAGGACAACATTGGAATATCTTCTGAACTACGCCACCTTTTCCCCAAAGTATGGAGCAAGATAGTTGTACAAAAAATGGCATCATTCCACCATTCTATCCAACCCAACTCTCTAGTAGGTCTAGGAACTAGATTCTAGACTCTACGGATATGACAAACCATGGAAGGGTGTTGAAGAAAGGAAGTATTGAAAAAAATTGTGACTTGTAGTGTCTTTGAGGTAGGGATTTCATCAACACATTAAACATGATGGGTGAATGGTCGAAAGTAGTGGTACTAGGAATGGTTTCCACAAATGGAGTTGAAGCATTTCTCCTATGAAAGAAAAATTGCACATGATCTGAAAGCATGGCTCTATCCAGCCTTCTCAGAATTCTTGCATGGCTAGCCTAGAAATTGGACCACGTATACCACAAATTTTTAGGAAAATCTTGAGGAGAAAAACAAGAATTGGGGTCTGACAAACCCAATTTGTTTTTCATGAAGTACCAGGCCTCTCTTTCCCTAGTAGCCCACCGCATGGGAAGTTGTCCTATCTTGTCTGTAAGATTTTTAGTCATATTAAAATCTTCACACATAACCCAAACAATAGGTGGTAAAGAAAAAGCACACCACCACTAGAGGCTACAATGCTCTTGAGCATCATTGGAGGCATAAACATTAATAATGCCAAAATATAACCCACCAACCTCAAGTAAAACCCAAACTACATGATTGGAAGGGTCCACACCCCACGAGACAAAATTATCTTTCCACCTAGCTACCAAAATAATGACAACTCCCCCTCTACCAGGGGAATGATTGGTGGCATAAAAAAACAACCTGGCCAAAGAAAAGGGCAAGTACATTGTAGAATAAAGTCAAAAATATTAATCTCTTGAAGATAAAGAAATTCATGATTACCATAAAACCTAGAGCATAAAGCAATCTCATCTCGGACCAAGTATTTGTAGATTGGGTCCATCAGCCCTCTGACATTCCATGATAAAAAATCATGGAGATCGATCAAGACTCATATGTCCGGCTACATCTTCAATGTCTTCGAGGTTTGAAAGAGAATCATAAATATTACTAAGAAAATGCTCTTGACCTACTTTCCAAAACTTTATTTGATGCCTTTTGTCTTGGTGAACCAAGGATTCTCCCTATGGTGGGCTACGAGATCTTCGGCCATTGATAGAAGCTCGTTCAGGTTCCATGAAGCTTGATGAAGACTACCCATTGATATGTAGAACTAGAGAATCTAAAGATTGAGTAGGAGTAGAAGAAGTAATAATTTTAGTAAAGGAAGCACTAGTCGATGGTACATTAGCAACCATCTGTGAAGCCCTAGCACTTGGTGCCATCAGTTGCGTGGTATGTTGCTCCATCACTACACCATGCCTAGTTGTCATAGAAGACACAAGGGGTTGAGGTGAGCTATTGGGAGCATTCGTAGGGTTTACATTTTTCCCATTCTTACCCTTCTTCTGGACTACCTTCCATTCATCTTGCCCCCCTTTGGAAGCAGGGATAGAGCTAGTAGTAATAGGAGCCACAGTCATCTCCTTAGCTTTAATCTTGTCCACCATTAAAGGATAATATTTTATCTTATGGGTAGTTGATTGGCAATGGTAACATGTGTTAGGCAGGTTTATGTAGACAACACGTTGCTTGAACCTATAGTCACCAACTTGGACATCAATAGTCTCCTTGAGGTCTTTAGAAAGATCGACTTTGACACAAAAATGCTTTTGAGGGCGTGAGGCATAAAATTTATCCATTTCACAATAGACAAATTCACCAATGGGGGCCACAAGGTTCTGATAGTAAGGCTAGAGCGGTAGAGGAAGACCAAGGAATTCAACCCAAATCGGAACCCACAAGGAAACATCATTAGTGACCAAAAAATCCTTGGTCCAGGGCTGAAAAATCAACAAGGAGCTACGAACAGACCAAGGCCCATGACTGAGGACCGCTTTGGCCTGAGCAGGGTCAACAAAATGAAACAAAAAAACCCTTTGGTGAGGTTCTGGATACCATCAACCTTGACGCCATGCCAAGCTTGTTGGATCCAGTTTCGAAGGAGGGTCTCACCAGGGATACGACCTAGAAAATACCCTACCAGCGTATGGCTTTCCAACCAAGAACAAGTAGTATTAAACTCACTCAATGGGATAACAACATCCCGAAGGAGAAATATTACCTCGTGATAAACTTTGGGAATGAACTTCCGTGGTTGCTTGTTCACCTTTAGCGCCATTGCTCCCTTCTGCAGCTTCAACAGAAGTTGGAGCTATTGATTGAGCTCCGTCCATAAAAAAGAGGTTCAATCCACCAAACGACGGAGTAAAGTCAGTGAAAGCAGCAAAAAAATGCCCTAAGAGGCATCCCGCACACACTCCAGAGTGGAGAGGCAGTATGGCACCAAGAACTCGAAACCCTAATGCATGCAACTTCTTCCTTTGGTTTAAAAAAATTGTACCTATAACAACTAATTTTTAGTTTTTTTAAGGTCTTGATTTCCTCGTACTGAGTGGGATTTGAACATTGGTCCTCCCCAAAGAGAGGGCAAAGCTCTTACCACTAGAGTAATCTTACAACTCATTCATATATATATATATATATATATATATATATATATATATATATATATATATATATATATATATATATATATATATATATATATATATATATAATTTTTATGTATGATTTTTTATAATACTATAAAGGGTAAACATTTATCTTTGATATAATAAATTAATTTAGTTTCTCATTCAAGATTCATTCTTATTTGTTTGATAATTTGTATTATATTTTACACCACATCTTGTATAAAATATACTTTATGAAATTAAATACAACATCTATATTTAGTTTAATTATATTCTATATTAAATGATAATATCCCTAGCTAAAATATTTTTACTTAGTTTATATGTAATGTTAATATTATGTATGTCATGCAGAATTTGTGGACATTCCAAACATTGGAGTCAATTATAAACAAATAATGTTCTAAGAAAATAGCCAAAACCATATATAAAATTTTCAATCTACTTAGGGTATGTGGGGCATCTCTAGAAGTTTCCATATAGGATCCGAACTTGATTGGTGACCCCTTAATTTAGTGCTCTCCACATGGTACAACTAGCTTCATGGAAATTCCTCTCATGAAATGCCTCATGCCTCATACGCCTATTTTTGTAGGATCCCTCTTATTCCTTTTGTACGATAAAATTTTAAACGTTCACTTTGCATGTCTCGTCCTCTAATATCAAAATTAACTCATTTGTATTATTTGAGCTTGTCTACAAGGTGAGACCCTCATTCAATGCCTCTCCCCACCATGGATAGAACCATAATCCACTCTTTTTTTACTCTTATAAGTTGAATTAGTAGTTCTAAGAGTCTTATTTACACTTGCATGAGTCAAAATTAAACTTGTATGGATCAAATTTGTACATGCTTGTTCTAGATGCACATGCTATTAGCTTGGATTTTTAGTCACCCTAGTTTAAATGGGGATATTTTGCTTCAACAAGATGAGACAGAGATCCCAATTGAAACTTTAATCTATCTTGTGGCATACAATATCTACAAAGTTTTTGATTCTGAGTTGTCAAGTACATTCACCAAGTGAATTGTCTAGGTGCTTATATTCAAGATGAAAGTCTATGACCTTCATCAGGGTCACATTCAAACTTCTTATGTGGGGTAAATGTATAATCTCATCCCACTAGACATGCTGGACAAATTGTTATTATCTCTAAATGCACCTGCCCTTGGGAGAAAGGTAGATATGCCCATGCCTCACATAGATTGAAACAATAGGAAGCACTATGGGTCAGAAGGGAAGGACTTCCTACTAGGAAACCTTTGGAGTTTTTAATTGAGATCAGTTCCTTATCGAGTTTCAACTCCTTGATGCATAGTGATCTCCATGAGTTGAGGCTAAGGGTAAGTAGCAAAAAATAAATTACAATGAAAATAAAAAGAAAATAAATTGAATGCTTGTGGAAATTGAAATCCTAAGCTATGGAGGCAATGTGCCAAAGAATTAAAAAACCCTAATTTTTAACTATAACAAGTGGCAATTCTACATGAGAAATGTCACCTATGACTAGTGAACACAACCAAGCAAAGCATACAAGTAGGAATTAATATTGGTTAAGAGAAGAAGGATAGAGTAAATTAGTCATGGATTCCATTAACATGCTTAAGTTATTATAAGACAATGAGGCTTGGAGGGATCAATGCTCCCTAGACACAAGAAAATGGTTGGACTCCCCTTACTATAGTAGGAAAGAAGGGTCAAAGGAAGAGCGTACAAGGCTATGTGCTTGGCATGAGAGAATAACTTACAATACCTTTTACAATAAAATTAGGCTATTTATAGGTCAAGAGGAGGGTGTCTTCCCTCTGAAGTTCTATGCAAAAATTCTACAAATATCTCCTATATCTATAGCCAAGAAATCCTTCTATAACTTGCATGATAGTAGCTTTGAATTCTTTGGATCTTGGTCCATAAATGTTGAAAACTTTTAGGCCTTTGGATGATTGACATGGTTGAGTAGGCTCTTCACTATTATATCAAGGTGGCTACACCATAACTCTTTTGTCATACTTCTTTTTTGGTGCATCGCTCTACTAACACAATAAACATGGTCTTCTAAGTGGTATACATGGAACACATGTATGCCTAGCAATGATCATGGTTGGCATATGATTGGATATGATAGGCTTGGTCACAAAAATCAAGCTTTGTGGCCACAAGTGGATGTATTTCTTAAATGCTCTTTTGCATACTCCTCTTTTGTGCACACAATTTCCATGTATCTTCAGATGGGGTGGAACTTCCTTCCACCATTGGCAGGCCTTCTCCTTGGGGTGCTAGTTCTTTCCTCCTTCAGGATCTTAACTTATTTCCATGTGCCTTTCTTTGGCTTTGATCATAGCTTTCCTCTTTTATTGGAACTTTCCTTGGTTAGAAGGACTACACAGGCCATTGGATTGAAAATGAATAGTCTATGGGCCTTGGATCCATTTCTTTGGCTAGATTTGTATGGACATAAAATTTTAGCCATAGATGTAATATTTAACAGTTGGTGTGGCTTTGATATTGTCTTCTCTTCTCTTGAGTTCTTTTCCATTTTGACTGAAGGTAGGAAACACCTTCTGATAGGGTAGCCTTGGTTGGTTCTGCTTTCAACTAGTCTAGCTTAGAGTAAAGAGGGGCTATAGGGAAAATTTCCTTATAGTACCTTCCATAGTCACTCTACTATTTTATTCAATCTTATAATCAAAGCAAAAAATCATACCCATCTTTGTCCCCTTGCAACAATAATTACACAACCAGATCAAGGATGTCATACAAACTCATAACAACTATGTTGAGGATCCCTATGTCTAGCAATACTCACATTTAGATCCTTATTGTTATAGCTATGGTGAATCTCAATAGCTTTTATATTCTATAATTCAAACCATCTACTCCTAGTACACTCTATAAATTCTAGGGTAGCCTACTCAAAGCTCTACCTCAAACACTACTCCAAGTCCTAGTAACATACCATTGGAACAAACACTAGTGACTTGGGATGAAGGCAAGGTCTACATTATTTTTGGTAGGACTAATACTCCAATGGAGGAAAAACCATAAGCATAATTTAGTATCCTCACCAGAAAGCAAAGTAAATAATCTAGACACCAATATTTAAGGAGGTTCAAGGATCCATTTTAGAATGAAAGGACACCAAAACCCTCTAGATTCATCATTGTTAGAGAACTAGAAAGGGCTCCATTAAGGCTCAACAAGCATGATGCTCTGTTGATCCCTATATATACTGATTTTCCTAAGAAACCCCAAAGAATACAATTCCATATGGATTTAGATGTCCATATTTGAGTCTATCTCAAGACCAATGAATACCTAGAACAAGTAAGATTAAGCCTTTGCCCTTTTACATGTCCTTGTGTATGGAAGGTTGGATCATTCATTATTGGATGGTGGAATTTGGAGATACCACAATAGTCATGCCTAAGGCTATTTATGAAAAATAGGTATGGAATACACCTAGAATAGTTTTGGTGTACTATAACTAGAAAAGAATCCAGTTCAAATTGTAGGAATGGTGAAGGACATCCCAATGGTATTGCATAAGATTTTAGATGTCTCAATAATCTAGGAGGTGATACTGGTGGATCTTCCATTGCTATTTGGATAATATTTACACCATGTATCATACTCTGGTGTGGTCCCCACATCTGACACTATGATCATCTCATCTACCTTGAGACTCACTAGCTTGACCTATGGTACTGCTATCATCTCATATACTTTATGCCTATACACTACTGGTGGCTCTAGTACCCCCTACCTAATATTAAAACTTATAAACACCCATGGGTACTAAAAATACTTGCACTATGTACTAAATATCATCACCACCCATCTCACTCATTATACTTGCGCTAACTACTCTCCATCCTCATCCCATAGTGGCCTCCCTCTCCATGGCCTCTACACTATATCTATTGACCTCAATCCTACCCATAATGCCTAATAATACTCATTATCTCTAGCATAGGGCCTATTCATCTACATATCTCGATCATGTCACCATCTCATCATATACAACATTTGTGGTCCTATCTTTGTATCTGCCTCAAATGCTAAACCTTGGGGTCTGCCTACTTACACATGCTTTCAGCTTCACACCTAAAGCAACAAATTGTAGCCCAATACCACTTGATCTCATTTGCACACCTCATAGAGCTCCCTATAGGTCTATGCCAATAATTTTGTGGCCCATGCATAGACTATCAACTTATCCAATAAATAAAACACTAATCCTAGTAGGTTCAATGTGAATCATATGCCTAATAAATATGGTAGGATGACATTGGAAATCAATGCTATCAAGTGTATATTTTCTTGTCAAAATACTTGTCTCATAATGCACCCTCATACATCACACCACCACTATAAATATCTATTTCATTCCATCTATCCCTGTACACTCTCTATAATATGACATACCTCTATCTAGTGCTTATAGCATGGATAAGAATACCCTCCACGAGTATCCAAAGTATTCGATATATGTCTTCCAACATGATCGTCATCTCTCCATCAGAAAATGGAATGTTCCAGTGTCAAAGTCCCATATCTATGCAAGTGCCTATATATATCAGTGATATGTATGAACAAGATCTAGTCATGTCACATTCATTAGCCCAATGTCTCCTAACCAATCCCAATCCACTAGTGACAACTGTTCTCTAACTTGGTGAAACACTTTTCGGTATGAATGTCTAGCTCACAATCATCGCAACTGTCATCATCCACCATTACTCATCATCATTCATATCTCAAAAATAAATTGTACATTCCATACAATTGTATGGATCTATACATCATGATTTCTAGATCCCTGGCAGTCATTATCATCACCACAAAACCCATGGTTGTCAACTTCATGACTGCCAGATCCCTGATGGTCTCCAAAAATAAATAAAACCACATTGGTCCATACAGTTTGTACATATATACATACCTATTTTTTTACCTATCTAAACCTATTTCAAATACCCATTATCCTGTAATACACAAAAAATGCAACATACCCATACCTAAAACAACATCCTATCCAATGGGTCATTTTCTAACTATATGCCAAATTAAAGGACAAAAAGGTAAAAAATATTGACTTATCGACTCTACACACCCTCTAATTCATCTAGTCATGCCACCCATCACCATCTTGTCGCTTCTTCTCATCAACCCAGAAGTGCTCCACTACATAACTTCTCTTCTTATCTTTCTTCCTCTCTACTACAATGAAAGCTACAAACGAGTCATCACACATGGTGGTGACCTATTTATACCTGTGTCCTAGTCACCATGGGTATTTGCATGACCACCTTGGATGGTCGCCAAGTGACAGCTAAGGATGGTTTTGTGACCACCAAATCTCTGGTGGTCCCTCTATTTGCATATGTTTCCCACATCCCTCTTTCTTCTTCCCATTTTTTATCCTTTGTTACCATTCCCAAACCCATTTGTATCAACCAATTCATCATTGTCATCTATTTCTTCCTCCATCAACTCAATACTTGAGGGGGTAGATATTACCCATAAAATTGTATTACAAATTAGGTTCAATACTTAAGCACCCAATCATGGAGTCTCATTTGTCCAAAAACCTTTGTCAAAAGCTATCATTAACTCTTTTATACTAGGGAAAAAAGTATAACTTCTTTTCTCAAAATGAATTTTAATTCATTCAATTTGGTATGCACGATGCCTATGATTGTATAGTTACTCACACATCACACTTCGAAAAGTCAATCGATGTGTCGTGAGGATAATACCAAGGGTTGATTAACTTATCACATCAAAATATCTCATCAATTCGCCAAAGGCAAGGCTTCAAACACACATGTGTATTTTATAATTGGGCCATCTACGCTACCCATCTCCCCCATCCAATAATTATTGAGACACATCAAAAGTCATGGTCAATCATCATCAACTATCTTTGTCCACTTATTATCACTAATCATAAATCCAATTATTTGGTGTCATATATTTTTGGACCACATTTTGTTGGTGTGAAAGACAATCAAAATGCAAAGTAAAAGGATAAATTACAAAAGGAAGCTAAAAATCACTTAATATATAAATCTCTAACTAGCGAAGGACATGCCATTGCTACAAGGTAGTATAGAAAGTTTACCACATGTAGTGAAAGTAGCACCACATAATTCAAGTTTAACATTGTATGAGATATGAAGAAGACTATGGGTGAATTTTGGTACCCCTTCACCCACACTTTTTTGGGGGTGAGATGTTAGTAAGACAGAGTGCCCAATGGATAAGCACTGATAGATGGAGGAAAATACGAGGAAGCAAGCATTGAACCTGGATCCCAAACACCTGCCCCAAAAGGATGGAAGAATGAGAAAGTTGCATAAGAACTTATATTCCCAAATATCCATCCCCATAGAGGACGAAACTCTGGGGAGAACAACGAGTAAATTTCAAGCCAGGATATCCATCTATTAAGCAGGGAATTGGGAGAGTAGTCAAATAGAGAGTTGTGCCCGAATAGCCATCCATGATCGAGATCATTATTTATCAAGAGGGAAAGGCATTAATGATCTTGGTCATCTCGTATATTTGGTAGATGGTCATAAAGGAGGTGATTCAAATTACACGAATTCATATGTAATTAACTCCTGACTTCCTCTAATATGAGGGGGAAAGGGGAATTTATAGCCCAACAAGAATGTCAGAATGATTAAGGGTTTGTATGGATGCAAAAGCACCTAAATCCCTATGGAAAATTACCATTCCTCTTGGAGCAGAGCATCAATAGATGTTTTGGTCATACCAGTGTGATTCTTCCCACCTAATGTCATCAATGCTTGAATTTAAATCCATTGTAAAATCTCTTATAAATTGTGGAATTTTGGTCATTACAGAGGGCAGCTCTATGACCTTTAAAATTCATATGTAATTATTTGTCATTTGTAAATAATAGTGAATCGTTGTTTGGTATCTCAATTTATCTTTCATTATGTTTTTGCATTTGTGTGAATGTTTATTTTTGTGATGGTCATCTGAGTTGATTCGCTTAATTTTGCTATTTGGATTTCGTGGATCTAACTAGGTGGTTCTAGAATTTGCATTCACCACTAGGTGTCAAGGTTTATTTATGTTAAATCCAACCAGGTTGGAGCGCTCTAATTATGTTGCCTAGATTTCATGCACCCTCCTACTGGTTCTAGAATTTGCCCTTGCACATCGAATCGAAGGAGAAGTTATAAGTAGGTGAAGAACACAAGCTTATACTGAGAGGGGGAGTGAATAGTATAAGACCACTTTTTACTTTTTATTCCAATTTAATATTATGTTGTGTAAAGATAGCAGTATCAATAACAGTAATAAAAGCAATGCACAAAAACCATACACAATAGAGACACCACAATTTACATGGTTCACCCAATGTGGGCTACTCCATAGAGAAAATATTTTACTAAAACTTTCTCAATCAATCTCTTTGGGAATCACTCCCAATTACAATATTTATGGATCTTTATCCAAAGGAGATGTTGATCCCCTAATCTCAAGTTCGTGGATATCTTCCATAGGATAACTCTTTCCCCTTCTGCTCTGGCTATGTGATCTTCTAGAAGAATTTGTCTCTCTACTGCACTGACTAGTGGACCTCTCTCCACTTGAAGACTCCTCACTCAGATCTGTCTTCAACTGTGCTACTGCTGGATCTCTATCCACTGACACTCTATCCTCTATACTTTGTCACCTCCAAAGATTTGTCAATAGACTCACTAATAACCTTCTCAATAGGCTCACACAGAACCTGCTTAACAAGGTCACACAGAACTTGTCAAATATGTCCTAGCAATCTCACTAAGAACTTGCCCAAATATGCTCTAGCAAGCTCACCAAGAACTTTCCTAAATTTGCTCTAGCAATCTCACCAAGAACTTGCCCAAATCTGCTCTAGAAAGCTCACTAAGAACTTGCCCAAATCTTCTCCAACAAGCTCACTAAGAAATTTTTCAAACACTGTCCTCAAATCTATCCCAAAGGCCTTCTCAAAGGCTCAATCAATCATGCTCAAGTAGTACTCAAAATTAACTCAACAATGAATGGTAATATCAACTCAAATTAACTTCATAGAAGCATAAAGAGAATTTTTAGAGACTCAATATGTTCTAATCTCACTCTCAAACCAAATCAATCTCAACTCAACTCAACTCAAATCAATCTCAACTCAACTCAAGTCAATCTCATAGAAGCATAAAGAGAATTTTTAGAGACTCAATATGTTCTAATCTCACTCTCAACTCAAATCAACCTCAACTCAATTCAAGTTTTATAGAACCATACAAAGAATTGTTAGAGACTCAATATGTTCTAACCTCAATCTCAACTCAACATAGAATGATGGAATAATTTGTTTTATAGAACTTGAACAATCACTTCACACATCACTTGACTAGGCTCAATAAAATCAACTCAACCAATCATCACATGGTATAACTCTCTCTCACACACTCCTAGTCCAAGAATGTATCAACCAACTCAAATGTTTCCAACAATGCTCAACCACAAATCTCACATAATAATGATACTAATGTTCTTTTCTAACTCAAGTTCTTTCACAACCAATGGGCTTCAACAACTATGCTTACCAAACAAGATTTAGACACAAATCTCAATTCATAAAACCTTGAAGCATTCAACCAACCACTTTCGAAAAGGAAACCACAAACAATCCTTTTCCCTCCAATGTTATTTTAGAAATCAACCACCATAAATAATCAATAGGAGAATGTACCCATACCTTTTATGAATATGAAAAAAAACATCTTTATAAATCTGCCACAATCATAAAATTATTTTGCCAATATTCACAAGGGTTAGTAGATCACAAAATAATCAACATTACTCCACTTTTCAATAATCATCACCAAGGCCTTTAATTGCACAACTTCCTTATCTCTCCTAAAACCACTTATACCATAAAATTAAATAAATTAAAACACTGCATAACCTTTTCACTCCCAAAACCACTTATACCATAAAATAAAATAAATCACAATATTGCATACCTTGTCACCTCATGGAAGAATTAATCCTCTTGAAAAAGAACAAGGCAAACTTCACTTTTGGAACCCCTTTGTAAAATTAGAAAAATCTTTTAACACACACCTTATTTCTCCTTCTAAATAGGTTATTCAAATAGCCCTCGAAATAAGCTTTCCGACGATATATAATATGCCCCATTTCCAAAATAAATTGAAACCTTTACATGTATATATATGCCACCCTCCATTAATTGCACATAGGTCGGCCCTCCATTAATTTAAATTTAAACTTTAAACTTTAATATCTTCATCACAGGAGGTCCTTTTTCGATGAAACAAAATTCCATCTTGGATTTTAAGAAAAGCCCTTTCCACATAAGCCCACCATGGTTTTAAATAAAATCTTTTATTTTTCCTGCCTTGGTTTTCATAAAAACCATGTATATATCCATGCTCTCAAAAATATCATAAATGATTATCTATGAAGTGCTTTGGCCACCAAAACTCAATGTGACATGAATGATCCATGTGACATCAATGCAATGACAACATAAAATAACTCAAATTTCCAAAATTAATACGGGTTGATCTGTTAGGTGATTTATTTTTGTTTACACTGATTAAATTGAAGGAGTGTGTCTTGATGTGGCCATACACGATCCTTGTCAGTTCCAACTATGACCTCCTTTGCTTTATTTCTCATTTCCTTTTCCCCCTTTTCCCTTTTATGATGTAGTTAGCTAGAATTAAGGAGCTATCCTTCTCCAGATATTGATTGCCTCTACCTCTCTTAGGCCAATTGACCATTCAATGCTGGTCGAAAGCCTCCGGGTGTGCCTCCCGCTCATCCAATGCCAGTTTTTATGTCAACAATTTTTGGTGACTCTGTTGGGGAACTCATTGAGTTTTTATTTTTAATAAAATCAAATTTTTGTGATACTCTAGTTTACCTACATCCTTGCAAATCACTTGGTGACTTCGACTGTGCAGTGTATCCATATCATCAGATCAGATACCTTCTTATGCTGAAAATTTTTCATAAATTGGAGGACCCCAGGTTCGATGAACAACCTTGACCTCATCAGGGGAGAAAGTGTGTTCATCTAGCGACTCCAAATTTGATGCATGAACTGAGACCTTTGAAGTCCAGTGCCTCAATGGTCTACTTGAGCTACCCATAGTGGAATGATCCTGGTTTGTTAGACCTCCAATGTTAGCATGACTGAAATTCCTGACTAAATATAATGGTACCTTAGAAATTTCTCAATAACATCTGGAAGATGTTGTTGCATTAGTGCCCCTCCATAGCATAGCACATGAATATATCATCAGTCTCCTGATATTATCTCTATAAGGGAGGATGCTATGGCGGTACCACACCCTTGGGCGAAGAACAATTTTCTCATGGAAGGATTTAATGGGAGCTCTGGTTGATGCATTTGATGGCTCCTTAGATCCTTTCCAACTCTTGATGCATATTTCATACATCAAGATGGCCCCTTTTGAGTCCATAACAAATTTTAACATTCGATTCAAAAGGAGCTAGGATAGGATCCCCCTTGAATACTAGCCATCCCCCGTCTAGGATCACCTATACTATATTTGGGCTCTTAGCTCGAATATCACCCTCCTATTATGTCAATATGGGGAAAGGAGATTTCCTCAATTTTTTTAGAATTTCATACAGGTAGAGCGACTCTTATTTCAAGCAGGAAAAAAATCTTTGGATAACTTTGCCCTTCCATCCCCTTTTCCAATCGTTGCTATGCCCTTCTCCATTGAAAAACATTTGTCATTTGTGCCATCTCAAGCTGTGCATGATCCAAGGCTGCAGTCATGCTAAAAAAAAGGGTTTAATAACTTATCAAGCTCATGTAATAGAAATGCAGGCACCAGTCCTCAGAATAACAATCTTATCGCTTGCACTCTCTCCCAATAAACAGAAGATCTAAACCAAGGTAGGAATTTCACTCATAAAGAGGGAGTATTTTTGTACCCTTTTTGTATCCAGGAGCATAGTGAGCAGAAGATGAGTCATCTTCATGAGGACTTGGTTGGTCAACATTTAGGTTCCAAGGAGGTCCCACACCTAGCAGACTCAAATAATAAGGTCTGCAATGAGCAATGTACTAGGATTTTGGAGGTATGTGAAACCGATATTTTACAATAGGTGTATCCCTAGGAATGGTGACATTGGAGCCTATTTCTGGTACCTGATAAAGACTCCCATGTGGTAAAATTCACTACCACTCCGATCATCAACTGCATAAGTACTAGTATGCATGATAATTTTCCAAGTTGTGACCTTTTAGCAGCTTGAAACATATTTGGGTAATGTTGACTGAACTACAGAAGGTGACTCAAGTTTAGCATGATTTGGTTTGGGTATTGCAGATTTATTGGATAAGTGGTAGAGAAGTATCATAGAGTGGCATGCCAGCAACATCACAATTTTGTGTAAATAAGTTGACAAATAAATAAAGGGTGCTAATCGTAAGGCCACATGATTGCTAACATCACTTTGGGAGACCCACTTCTAATAAAAAATATGGTTTCCAGATGGTATCTCTTTCTTAAGTGTTCTTTCTTCCCTTATTCATCTTGTGACTCTATAGCCCAATGAACAACTCTCTTAAAATATCATAAGCTGACATAGCAGGTACACCTTGGCTCGTATGGTGAAGATACGAATTAGGCTAAATATTTCAAAGCAAATACATAAACCAATAGAAATAAATCTATAAATGCATACCCCTAATTATTCATTAATAAGCTGACTCAAGAGCATGATCAAAGGTTCCAAGATGTGTTCTGATAGTCAGAGGAGATTCTTGCTTAATTGCATAAGAAAAAAGGGTTGTATCAGCATAGGCAAATATATCTAGTATTCTATCTATTTTTGAAAATACCTCAAACCATAAAAGAGTATATCAATCAAGGTCTTCTTTGAGAGATTTTATCCTAGGCTACTCACTCTTTTATTTCCTTCTTGCACTGCTTCTCTTTCTCTCCCATTCCTCTCTGTCTATACCTTCAACTCTTCTATCCCTTTGCTTCTTCTTCTTGCCTTGTGCCTTCTTTCCACCTCTGTTCTCCACTGTATACTACCATTTTGTGCTCTCATACTTCCCCTATTTCATATGGTAGCTTTATCTTGGCTACACCTATTCTCATATTATTCTTTCTATCATAATCTTCATCCCTCCCCTTTTTTTTTGCACTTTTTTAGAGGAAGGATGTTATTCGAGTTCCTATTTCCAGCAAGTGGAAATCCCATGTGATTCACCAAGAGTGTGGGTGAATTTTTGCACCCCTTCACCCACTCTTTTTTGGGGTGATATGTTAGCAAGACAAAGTTCCCAATGAAGAAGCACTAATGGATGGACGAAAATATGGAGAGGTAAGCATTGAACCTGGATCTCAAAAACCTATCCCAAAAGGATGGAAGAATGGGAAAGTTGCATAAGAACTTATGTTCCCATATATGTCCCTAGAGTGGGTGTAACTTTAGGGAGAACAACGGGTAAATTTCAAGCCAGGATATTCATCTACGAAGCGGGGAATTGAAAAATAATTCAAACAAGGATCTATACCCGAATAGCCATCCATGATAGATATCATCATTTATCAAGATGAAAATATATTAATGATCTTGTCCACCTTGTACATTTGGTAGATGGGCATAAATTAGATGATTGAAATTACACGAATTCGGAGGTAATTAACTCTCAACTTCCTATGGTACAAGGGGAAAAGGTAAATTTATAGCCTAACAAGAATGTTAGAATGATCGAGGGCCTGGATTGATGTAGGAGTACCTAACTCCCTACAAACAATCATCATCCCTCCTGGAGCAGAGCATTAATAAATCTTTCGACTATCCTAGCATGATTCTTCCCACCTGATGTCATCAATGCTTGAATTTGAATCCATTGTAAAATCTCTTATAAATTACGAAATGTTGGTCATTCCAAAGGGTAGCTCTGTGGCCTTTACAATTCATGTGTAATTATTTATCAATTGTAAATATTGGTGAATCGATGTTTAGTCTCTCAATCTGTCTTTCATTATGTATTTGCCTTCATGTGAATTTTTATTTTTGTAATGGTCGTCTGATTTGATTTGCTTAATTCAACTATCTGGATTTCATGGGTCTAACTAGGTGGTTCTAGAATTCACATTCACCATTGGGCATCAAGGCTTATTTTTTTTAAATCCAATTAGGTGGGAGTGCTCTAATTTTGCTACCTAGATTTCATGCACCCTCCCACTGGTTTTGGAATTCACCCCTACACATTGAGTCAAAGGAGAAGTGATAGACATGGCAGGTTGATCTGTTAGGTGATTCGTTACTATTTGCATCGATGACGTTGAAGGAGTGTGTCTTGATGCAACCATACACCATCCTTATCAATTTTGTTTAAGGTCTCCTTTACTTTCTTTCTCGTTCCATTTTACCTATTTTCCCCTTTGCAATGTAGTTAGTTGGAATCAAGGAGCCAACCTTCTTCGAAGATTGATTGCCTCTGCCTCTCTCAAGTCGAGCGATCATTCAATGTTGGTCAAAAAACTTTGGGCGTGCCTCCTGCTCAGTCGATGTCGATTTTCATGCCAACAAAGACAACAACAAAGGTTAGTATATTGGAAGCTTTAGCCATGCATGGTTAACATGACCTCCTTCAAAAATCACTCAAGGAGTAAGAGAGAAGTTACACCAAAGGTAAAAATAGGTTGTCACAACAAGCTCAACCCAATAATATAAAATAGTAGATTTGATGGTCGAAGATGCTTTACATATTCAAGTCAATGCTACTAATATACTAAATGTTCCAAATACAAACACCTCAAAGTTACCATTATTCTATGTGACATTGAAGATTAAGAAGTACTTATTGAGGAGTTGCATCGTAGACTCAAGACCAGTAATAATGATGATTTCAAAGGATATGTATAAAGAGATGGGTATTTCATACCCTAAGACTACGATTAATCCCATTCAAATGGATAATAATAGGGTGAACATCATAGGCTTCTTGAATAACTTGATCATGATAGTAGCTAAACAACTTGGACTAGTAATTATGTAATAATTCATCATGGTTAACCTACCTCCTTACTTTAGTATGGTGTTTTCAAGAGAATTGACTAATAAGTTGTCAAGAGAAGGATACTTGACAAAGGATTGCATGCATATGAAGGTGCCTAAGGATAGAAGGAACATCCAAAAAGAAAATAAGCTTCCCTAAAACTACCTTTTACACAAGTTATACAATGATGGTGTGGTAAACTAGAATGAACTACTTGAGTGTGTGGGTGAAGAGACCAACAAGAAAGACCATATTTAAAATACCAATATGATTATATCATCCCTCTCTCTCTCTCTCTCTCTCTCTATATATATATATATATATATATATATATATATATATATATATATATATATATATATATAAATAGATAGATAGATAAATAGATACTCTAATTTTCTCTTATTCCTTTTTATACATATGATTGTGGAGAATGTATGTTTCAATATGCTTCTAGAAAGTGTTATGAATTCCAAAATAACAAAGATAAACACCTGATACCAACACATATTTTGATAGCTATACCCAAAAGAGGTTTGTGAATGAGAATTTCATGACTAAATAAAGGAAACGATGTGTCTAAAGTGTACCAAAAGTATTTTTTATTGCTGAGGTTTAAACCCAAAATGTGTTTGCATTATCTTATATGGAATTTTGGTAACCATCGTTGTTGGTGAGAAAAGAAGGAAAGTAATATTTTGATAGATGCTAATAAGAGTTGAGAAATAAGAGTATCAAATTTATTATACATATTTACCATAAAATCTTCATCTTTAGAAGACAAAAAAGGATCCAAATTCAAACTCAATATCTCTAAAGCAAGAACATGATTGTCTAGACCTATGAGATATTGAGATTTGTATCCCATCTGCAATATTTGACTACTATACATGCTTAATTGTATTATTTTTCACACTATTATGAGGAATTTTAGGTGTTTAAGGAATAATCTACTTTGGTGTGTCAATTTTTATAGTTTCTAATATATTCTCAACAAATAGATCATTTCCCCTTGAAAACTTTAACTTGATCAATATTAATGTTCTATTTTGAGCACTTTAAGACCTCCTAACTTTGAGATGCATTTATTTTAGGTTGAACATGTTGTGAGCATGCACTTGATCCTGTAACATGAATTGGATAAACAATAGGATTTGAAGGAAAAATTATAGTTGATTCCATTGTTAATCAGGTTGACCCACCTTGAGTATCAATTTTATCATAAAAAGCAACCTATGTAGGATCCATTTAAGAAAACATGCTATAAACTGTATATGTTAGTATATATGATCTATTAAGAATTTGAGCTTTGTTGTAATCATCATTATTATAAACTTTTACATTGGCTAAAATGAGCTCCACATATTATAGGAATCCTAAGCATGTTAAGTAATGCCCACTATCCACACGCTGGAGTAAAGTAGTTACATCCATAGGATTTTGAACTATATTATAATAGTCAGGAGCATCTTCATCCATGCCAGGTAAATGGAATATATATATATATATATTATATATATATATATATATATATATATATATATATATATAGTTATGAAAATATCTATTACGGACATCTTAAATTCACATTTAGAGTTATCTAATATCATGCTTCTATGTTTATGGGGTAGGAGAAAGAGCTTGTCTTGACAAGAACCTCCTTCATGCCATCCTGTAAACTAAAGACACTATAAATCTCCCAAAGGTATTAGAGTTAAGGATATAATGATGAATACATGAACTTATTTATATTCTCTCTTTGAAGTATAAAGGAATGGTATTTGGGTCCATGACCACCAAAAAAAAAATAGTATGTCATATTCATCCAACAAACTCCATACTGTCAAGTTGAGGCAAAGGTACTCAACACTCCTTAATGGCTCATATGTCCCTTTTATACAACCCACAAAAGTCATAAAAATATGATGTTATAAGACTCAACCTCATGAATCATTGGGTGATACTATGATAGTTATTACTACCAACCAATTGAGCTATCTATCATGCTATAGAGTAAAAAGTCACCTTCCTCTCTTAAACATAAACCAAAACCCAAGAAAAAGAAAAAAATGAATAGTAGCACCAACACAAATTGACCTCACATGCTTGCATCTCTAAAACTTAATAACTAACCAATATACCTTCCAATACCATTCAAATCAAGTGGGCATAACCCCATACAAATTTTAACTCACCCATTCAAGTCTTAGCACAATATTATCATACAAATATAGCTCTAAAATAGTCATAGAAGTGGCATACAAATTTGATGTCAACATATTAATGGAAATTACACATAAAAAATTGGTGTCAAGAATAAAAAAATCAAATTGCTTGATCATTTCCTCCAAAATTAAAAAGAAGTATTTTTCTCCTTTGCTCCTTACATCATCAAAAAATAGAATTTTTTCTATTGGATTGAATGATGTTAATCCATGTAGGCTTTGATACCATTTTGGATTTTAGAATATTTTTAAAGCATCCATTAACCATAGATTATATTACAATATTGTATAAAAGTGAAGTAGTAGAGCCTATAGACGAAAGAAATAATATAATCAAAATTAGAAGAATGGTGGGTGCCTGTAGGCAACTCCAAACTATTATATCATATAAAAATAATACAATGGGCTAGTGATTGAGGGTATTTATACATATAACTAATACCCAATTATTACAAACATCATGCCAACATAACTTTTCTTAAAGGTTAAACCCTTAACTAAGGTTAACTATACTAATGGTTTAACCAATATTGCTAAGGGTAAATACATCAATATTATTTGTAGGATTACATTGCACATGCTAATGGGCTCACTTCAAAAATAACCATTGGATTACATCAACACTATCATCCTTGGCCAATAAAGTAAAGTTATTGATATTAATACATATGCAAAGGTATCAAAAGCCACCAATAATATATTAATAATATGTTAAGGTATAATAAGAGAAGTGAAACTAAATAATAAAATAATTTATAAGTTGAGACACTTATATATGAATACCAAGGATGATATAAATTTATTATTAATTCATTTGTGACCTAGCATGATAGATTTAAAGGATGAAACAAATTGATAATTTATTGGCTTGTAAAGGAACACTAGTATCAATAAGTGTGCCATACTTTCGTAAAACATAACATTATACTATACATGTTGGACCTACAGCCATAAGTCAAGACAATATATAATTTAATGACTATGTGTGTGTATTCTTGTGGGTGTGATGAAAAAGAGCCCCACCCATGTTATACGACCATAAGTTACAATAGTATTTCAAAAAACCATGGTATTATAGCTCATAATTATGCATGTCAAGTTACAATAGTATTTCAACAAACCATGGTATTATAGCTCATAATTATGCATGTCATGTAGTGAGTCTTGATGTTGGATCTCTATATTGAAATACCATATTTTTAACCACTTGAGATCATGCAATTTGATGATTATACATGCAAATTTTATCAACATTTATCATTTTTAGACCATATATTCAAGAAAATTAAAGATTTTTATCGATATGTTGTAATGATACACTTTTAGACCATATATTCAATAAAATTAAATATTTTTATCGATATGTTGTAATGATACACTTTCTATACCACTGAATTTAAAGAATTAAAATTGTGAAGTTTGGGTAGTTGTAGAGAAAATTTGAGCAATATTGGAGGAGATTTAGGTATCCAAAATGATAATGTGAATATATATATTTTTTTTAGCAATACTGATTTTACACATCCACCATGGGCATTGAACCCAAGTCACATCACCGATAATGCAAAGTGGTGTCCTTGGCCGGTAGACCACACTCACGGGGATATTAATGTGTAGTGTTTATAAACTGTGTACATTCCTATCTAGGTAAGAAAATTTATGGCATTCAATTTATGTATTTAAATTAGAACTTTATTCTCTTTTAATTTAAAATAGTAGTAAAGGAACGCTTATTAGATTCAAGAACCCTTAAAACCTAGTTTTTCAATATGAATTTATATGAATATTACTTAACAAAAATTATAAATTCTAAATGAATCCCTACTAGAGAAAAATCATAGTCAAAAGTGCCTCTTGACACAAAAATAAATTTATTGGTACTAAATCTATTGATTTTACTAAAATGGATAAACCTTTTCACATCATTGTCATTCATGGACATTGCAATATCAAATTAAAAGTGGTTTATACATATGAAAGATCTTGATATTTCTAATTGAATGAGAAAACAAAAATAAAAATATGATAGTGAATTTTTTTATTTATTTCTATCATTCCTACTATTCATTGGATTTGGGTAACATGGTGTTGAGACAACCAAGTATTATATTAATAATTATGTTTTGAATAACTTATCTTTAACATGAAAACTTACTTTGCAAGAGTTAAGTCACTTCATGATGTGCAATATTACTATTTAGAGAACGACAATAATTCCATGTCTATCAGAGATGATACTTTTATTATTAATGATATTTAGTAGCCAGGTTTAGAATGAATATGACTCAAATAAGAAACATATAATAAGATTTTAGAAGATAAAGTGAACTATTATTGTAGGGATTAGAAAGAATGAATAGGATACTAAGACTCTAATCCCATCTAATAGGATATCTAACAAAGAAGGATAACTCTTCTAGATCTAGTTATTTATCAATGTTTTTAAAGAGTACCAATTTATACCAACCAATATTCACTTTTAGTAAGGAGAAATTCCGATCTTATCTAATGTTGACCCAATGTTTAATCCTTCATCCTCTAATGGAAAAATGAATACTAGGATAAACTGCCAACATCATTAGTAGCCATGCACACATTAAAGTAATGGTACTTAAAATTCCTTAAATAATAGATATAAATAAATTACAATCACCATTAAGAAAATAGGATATATGATTAAAAAATATACCATAATTATCAACACCGTTTATATAGAAAACATACTTCAAAGATTTTTTTTATATCAAACAATTTAAAAGACTAACTATAATTGTATTGATTTTAAAAATAAAAATATATTCTATATTCAAAATATTCTTATATACCTCCAAAAGAAGAACTAAACGTTAAGCAAATACCCTGTACCTCACTTCTTAGAGAGGATAAAAATATCCTCACAATATATCTGATGCCTTCGTATATCTTGGAATTATCTAATGAAACCACATGCAAAATGCACATTAGAAGAAGTGCGAGAGATCCATTGGCCCGTTGTGCCTTAGTTCACTACCCCCATATGCTAATCGACAAATCCAACCAAATAAGGACGACACTTAGCACTTGACGTAGCACCATTAAATTCAATGAGAGCTCCATATCAAAAAGTATTTGTCTTGTTATAACTATAATTGGTGCTGTTCACCATAGATTAGATGTTTCCGCGGACAAATGTGCCGCCCAAAGATTCACGATCTGACATAAACACCATCAGACAATAACCTGTGTTTCCATAAAAACCAAAGGAAATCAACCAAAGATTCCATAGGCCTTAAGATTCCATAGGCCTCAAGATAAATGGAATACATAGGTGATTGTCATCTTCAGTGAATTGGTTACAAGTTCAAATTACAAGGACTACTTTTACTAAACTTATTTCTCTTAGTTATATTTCTAAACTTATACAATTACTATACTTCTAAATTTATAATCTAAATTTAATATGTGAACAATCACTTTACTTTTAGACTTATACTTTAAATTTAATATTTAAACAACCATCATACTATTAGACTTATACTTCTAAATTTAATATTTGAGCAATCATGATACTTCTAGACTTATACTTCTAAATTTAATATTGGAGCAATCATGATACTTCTAGACTTATACTTCTAAATTTAATATTTGAACAATCATGATACTTCTAGACTTATATTTCTAAGTTATACTTTTAAATTTAATATTTGAGCAATCACTATACTTCTAGACTTATACTTCTAAATTTAATATAATGATAGCAAAGGTTTACATACATATATAAAATATTGTTATAAAGATATAGCTGGTAGATAATCTCGTATTTTTGAGAGCGATATATGTATATATTTTTTATTAAGACATAGACGGAGGAATCAAGGGTTTATGACTCTTCTATTTATTTTTCATGTATTTATTAGCTTGCGTTAGAAATTTGACGTGGCTATCAAAACATTAATTAAATATTTTAGCAAAACTTTGGTCCTTTTCTAGTGACTTTATTAAATTTGAGCCTCTCAAATCAATATACAATTTTTGTTTTTTGAGTAGTATTATTATGCGACGTTCACTTAATCGTTCCTTTTATTTTATTTTTTATTTTTTTTTTTTTTTTTTTTTGGTGAAATAGAGGATTACAATATTTGTTTTTTTTATATAATTGTTGGGGGAATCATGTGATGGTTACGGATTGGGAGAGAAAAGGATATGGCGTCAAAATGGGGACATAGCTTATCTTGAAATTTCTTTTCACCAATAAAATAAGAGGTTAAGGGACTAAGGAAAGTACATGTGGAGACTGCAAATCCGAAACATAAGCGTCAAATAATATGGTGCAGTCGTTTGGCCCTATCATCCTCTTCTAGAAGTATTCCATAATGATGTGCTTTAAACTCAAGGTGTTTGGACCCTTACGAATTTAAAACAAGTTTGGTAGAATGTAAATTTGTTTGTTTATTTTATATATATATATATAAAACTTTAATTTTTTAAATGGAGTTTTAAATTTTAATAATATTTAAATTTAAAAAATGTTGGACACAGTTAAAATAGTATTTTTTTGTATTTTTTTGGAGTGTATTTTTTTATTATTAATTTTGATGAGAAGTTTTTTTTATTGAACCCCACCACTTGCCAAACTTTTTGCCAATGGGATAACAGGCTTAAAGGTGCAAGCCCTTGTTTCTTACCCGTATTAACATGAGTCACAATGTGTGTGAGGGTAGTTGGCCCTCTTGCTTTCTAACCCGTTCATGTAATGTTTTTATACAAGTTGTTTATTTTCAATGACATTATTTTTACTATGGAATTTTTTTCCACGTTAATACCTCCTCTTTCTCTCTCAATTCTTAAAAAAAATAAAAAAATTAATGAGTTTTTTTAAAGTGTATTTATATGCAATCATGATGCCTTTGTAGGTTTTGCATTCCATGATAAAATGTCTTTAGATCTAGATATTGTCCATCTGATTTGTATTTAAGATATATATTTTTTTGTATTCACACTATTTAATTTATTTTATATATTATCAAATCATATTTGTATTAATAATGTATTACTCAAATTGTATTGTTCATCTCCCACATTTGTATTTGAAATATTTTTTTTTTTTTGTAAGTAGGGTTTGTATTTACAGTGGGTTTTAACAAGGATCCCAAAACCTGATTACATAAGCAATGGGCCTAGGGCATCAATCCCTTGAAACCAAACACCAAAACAGAAATCCCACCCAGCGGTAACAATAAACATGAAACAATCCCTCTCAGTGGGAAACAAACAACTAAGAAAGAAAGTAGTTTTGGAGATCCCGCCCAGCAGGGAGTAGCCAAAAACCACCATAGAGAAGATCTCGCCCAGCAGGAAGCAAAGAAAAACCGTTACAATAAAATCCCGCCTTGCGGGAAGCAGTCAAAACCACCACAAATAGTCCCGCCTAGCGGAAGCAGCAAGGAAATCCCGCCATTCGGGAAACCAGCAGAAAAGAAAGGATCCCGCCTTGCGGGAAAATCGGCAGATTTGGCGGATCCCGCCCTGTGGAGAAACCATCCTGTCCACCGGGAAAACATTCCGTTCAGCGAGAGCCATCCTGTAGGAAGCTGACAACCAGCACAGAGAGGATCCAGCCCATCAGGAAGCGACCAGAGAGCTGCACCACGAGGAACCCGCCCCGAGAAAATAGAAGAGGATCTCGTCCCGGCAAAACAAAAAGAAACAGCAGAGGTTAAGGGACCAGGGATCCAGGGACTGGGAATCCCGAGCAGGAAGAGGAAACAGTCATAGGGATGGGATCCTTAGGAACCAAAATAGTGGGATCTATGGTCTGCATGCATAGATCAGACCCCCCCAAGAATGAAACATGCAACAGAAAAAGGAAACCCAGCAGCAGGGACCAAGAATCCCGTCCAAGCATAGAGGCAGCTTCAGGGAACTAGGACTGGGAATGGGAACAACCCAGACAGGGAAATGCCCCCCCAAGGCCAAACCAAATGCCCAGGGTGTCCACCAAGGAGTACAACCAGCACGAAGAAGCCTCCATGCGGGAATAACAGCAACCAGGATCCCGTCGAGGATTCACAAGCAAAAGGGGGAAAGAGGCCCCCCCAGACCACCCCCAAAGCTGTGAGGACCTCAAGGGAGACCCCAGAAAGCTGTCCAAACCCTAAACCATCACCTCCATTGCACCGAGAAACACAGGGAACCAGATCCACACGAATAACCTGCAAAAAACCCCAGGGGGAAGCCTGAGGTAAAAAGGGAAGGGATCCCCAACCAAATAGGGATCTCTGGGAAGCACCAGTCTGAAAAAACAACCAAGGAAACCCTAGTCGGTCGGGAGGGGCGCAGATAGTGGAGAAGGATCTCCCCCCAGGAGATCATCTGCAAACAACCACTCCCCGAGAGAGATGACCTGGGTTGAGCCAGAAACTGGGCAGGAACCAGGAGCCATGAGAGGGGGAGCAGGGGAGGGACCAGAGCCCTCCCCTCTCTCGTATTTGAAATATTTTAACTACTTAAATTTACACCATTTATTATATTTATATATTATCAAATCATACCTGTAATAATAATTCATTACTCAAATCATTAGAGTTATTTTTCAAATTGGTCTCTTTCATGGATTTACACCATTTAATATATTTATATATTATCAGATTGTACTTGTACTAATAATTCATTACTCAAATTATTAAAGAGTTATTTTCAAATTGGTCTCTTTCAAAGAATTTACATAGGTGAGGGGTTGAGATTCCTTACACTAAGTGGGATTTGAACCTTAGACCTCCCAGAAAAATAAGTATTTTTAACGTATATTTTTTAACAAGCTTACACATACACACCCGGATAAATACTTTTAATATATATTTTTTTCTTTTAACAAACTCGCACACTTATATCACGCACAAACATCCTGTTATGGTTTGATCCTAGATCACCCGACGGAGAACCCAAAACATATGGTGTCCCATAGGGATAGATGCTTTATTTTTAACTAGCAAAGTGTTTTGCTACATATAATAGCACATATCTCATTATCTCATTATCACATTATTTTAACAAAAGTCATGCATAAGTATTTAACACTTATGCATATATCAAAATAAGTATTAAGTATTTAACACTTATGCATATATCAAGATAAGTATTTTTAACATATGCTTTATTTTCAACTAGCAAAATGTTTTGCTACATACAATAGCAATCACATTATTTTAACAAGTCATGTAGAAGTATTTAACATTTATGCATATATAAAGATAAGTATTTTTAACACATGCTTTCTTTTCAACCATATTTTTATATATATATAAACATCATATTAGCATCACTTTATTGTTGGGACAATTTTAGATTATCTAGAAGAAAATTTTAATAATAAAAAATGGTTGTTTCTTATGATCTTATCATCACATTATTTTAACAAATCACATAAAACTATTTAACAATTATTCACATAAAATTATTTAACAATTATGCATATATAAAGATAAGTACTTTTAACATATGCTTTCTTTTCAACTAAGAAAGTTTATTTCTACATATAATAAAGTCACTTTATTGTTGGGACAATTACAAATTATTTACATAAAATATTTAACAATAAGAAATAGATTGCTTAGTATTAATGACCATCTCATTTCATTATTTTCATAAAACATGTTGATATATTTAACAATTATTTTATACAAAAGTATTTAACAATTATATATATATAAAGCGAAAAATCTCTTGTGGGGCCGTCTTGGTCTGAGAGACCATGAACAGGGGGTTCTACACCATCAAAGTCACTCGGGAGTCACACCCGACTCTGCCTGCACCAACATTATCAATTGGATTTTGGGTACCCAATTCAACTTTTTGGTAGGGTGGAGATTCGAAGACCTCCCTTGGAGGATTGCCCTCTCCTCTCCAACTCACCTACAACACCTAGGTCAATTATGTATATATTAAGATAAGTACTTTTAACATATGATTTATTTTCAACTAACAAAGTTCTTTTAGCTACATATAATAGCATCACTTTGTTGTTGGGACAATTATAGATTAATTATATGAAAGATTTAATAATAGAAAATAGGTTACTTCATATTAATAACCATCCCATTACATTATTTTAGTAAATCATGTTGATGTATATAACAATTATTTAATATATTATCAAATTATATTTGTAATGATAATTCATTATCTTGAAAGAGTTATTCTTCAAAGTTGTCTTAATAAGAAGAAGGAAGATAGGTATTTTTTTTAATAACATATATAGGGGATTAGGTAACACCATTGGGTGTTGCCATTATAAACCTTAGCTCATTGGGTTAGATGAATTCAATGATATCTTGACCCTCTAGGGTATCGAATTGGGACAACCAACCCATAAATACTTGGTCGCTACCATCTAGCCTATCCCCGTTTGGATACCTCGTGGTTTGAACCGTAGATCTCCCCAAAAAGAGGTCAAATGCCTAACCACTACGTTGTTCCTATTGGAAAAGGAAGATAGCCTATGTTATAAATACTTATATTGCTTTGCTATATGTTATAAGGCAGATAAGTATTTATAACATATAGTATCTTTTCAACTAGAAAAGTTATTTTCTATATATAATAGCATTACTTTATTGTTGGGACAACCTTAGAATATTGACATGAAAAATTTAATAATAGGAAATGGGTTGTCTCATAGTAATGACTATTTCCCCATATTATTTTAACAAATTCTATATTATTTTTTTTATAATATGGACGAAGGGTTTTTGAAAGTTGCCCCAAACCTTTTACAAGAGTGGATCAACCAACCAGGTTGAAACAAGGAATAAATATATCAACATAGCAAACCAAAAAGGATCCACAAAATAGATAAACAACAAAGCTACATAATAACCAAGCAGGACAAACAATAAATTTTCCTAGGGGATCCCTACTATCGTAGATCAGAGCCATTTGAAAACACAAAGTATCTTCTCAAGATTTCATCATCTATTTGATTTAATTCATTTGGGAAATCCTCCTACCAAATTATGCATCTTTTTTGCAAAAGTCTTAAGTTTGCTAAAGAATCCATCAATCTATATCCCTCCATGTAAACATGCTTAATCTCAATCGCTTCAAGGGTTAAAATTCATATTTGGGTTTTAACAAGTTTGTTTGTGATCGTCCAAGAAGGGATCTGAACACCTTTGAGCATATTAATGATATTGAAGGAATACCCTTCAATAATTGCCTTCCTGCTATTCAAAATTTCCAGTTGATAAACCTCTTTAAATAGAGCTCGTGCCTCCGCAACATGACTGGTATGATGATCTAAATTTTTAGCAAAAGGTAAAAAATCCTTCCGTCAGAGTCTCTAACCAATCTCCCCACACCGTCTGGTCCTCGGATTCCCTTTAGAAGCTCCATCAAAATTTAGCTTCAACCAACCAGGAGGAGCAGGTTCCCAGATAGTAGTATGTCTAGTAGGAGCTTCAGGGTGATGTTCAGGAGAATAATATCTAAATCCAAGAGTCGAATCCACCGCCAACTCTCCAAAAGAAGTGACGTTATCTAAATAAATTGCATACACATCCTCAACAATGGCAACAACATTCTATAGAAGTATTTAACAATTATGTATATAACAATATTTAAATCTTTGTTCTAATAAAATTGGTTAGTTATATGGAACCCATCTATATTATGTCTATTTAAAATTGCACAACTCTTAAATTCAAGCCTAGAATCTCTTATTTGAATATTGAAGTCCTCATTGCTATACCCACTTAAGTTGTTCAAAAATTTAACTTACTATTAAAGCAACTAAAATCTTGACTTTACATAAAATATTTTAAACTTAATATTGCTTAAAGGTAATTGTATACTTTGTGGTCTCAAAAAAATCATAAATATAATTATTTATTTACTAACACAAATAAGTTTTTATAAGAAAAAATAAGTTAAAATTTAATATTTTCTAATAACTTATGTATGACTTTTATTGCCCACTTTCATTAAATAAATAAATAAAATGCAAATATATTTATCGTTAGGTTAATTAGACCATACTCAACTTGCTTTTTTATCAAAGATATTCTTCATCTTCTTTAAATTGCTATGTTTTCCCAATCAACTCTTTGATATTATTTTATAACCAGTTAAGATTTCACTTGGCCAATTGCCTTCTAAATTTTGAAGAAGATCAACATCATTTGTGACTAAATTATCTACCACTCTATTTTCTTTTCTATAGATATATTGACATTTCCAAGATAATATTTTCATCAGAAACTAATGGACATAAGATGTATTGTTATTTTTTATCTATCACCGTATTCATTTTCTTGATATCATTAATAATAATTTGTGAATCCACCTTAATTGAAATATGTTTCCATCCTCTTTCAATGGTAATCTTGATCCCTATAGGAGGTTCAAGGTTCAAATCCAATGGTGGATAAATTTGTATATACTTCAATAACTGAAGTTTGGTTGAATAAATATATATTGGACATGAGGGTCATCTCATATGACCTATGGTCTCATGGATATTAAAAACTACTCTACCTTTTACCTTTATAAAAAGTGTCATAGATTTTGTGTGGTTGTCATTTGCAGTTCCATATGATTTTGAGCAAGTGGGAAGAATTTTGCCCCAATTATTATAAACAAAATCACCTTCACTAGCTTTTCATATACTTCATTTGGAAGTATCATTGAAATTAATTTTGATGCATCTATCATTTGTTAGAGTAAATCACTATATAAAATATATTTATATAGAAAAGCAATTATAGTGTTTCAAACTTTAACGGCAGAATTAAAGAAAAATTAGACAAACACACACATAAGAAGAGACAACGATTTTAACGTGGTTCACCCAATGTGGGTTACATCCACCGAGAATTTTCAGTCCTTCATTTTCTCAATCCAAGCAATAGAGGGTTACAACCTACAGCAAACATCTGCTGTAATTTCCTCTCTATATTTCCAAGGAATTAACACAATAATTTTCTTTGTCATAGTCTTCTTTGTTTTTCCTCACAACTATATATAAGAAAAAATAGAAAAAACAAACTGCTTTTCTTAATACATTCCAAGATTAACATTGAGTTCCCAACATCTAATTTTGGGATAAAAACAAAAAAACTTTCCCTGGTTGTCCCGTTGTAAATCCGGAAACTTTCTCTCGGTAGACTAACAGACCGTAAACTGGAAACTTTCCCCGCCCGTCCCGCAAGAAATCCAAAACTTTCTCTCGTTTAGCCTCCTCATAATTAGGCTCCATTCCTAACAATCTCCCACTTGGAGACTAATTCCATTGCACCATACCGCAACCAAGGACTCGAAAATTCTCATCATGGCCTCTTATTCCTTAAGGCTAACTGAAGTTGAGCAAAAGCTCAACTTTTCTCTTGACACCACTTTTGTAAGCATATCAACAGGATTTTGTGATGTGTGAACCTTCCCTAATTTCAAAGATCCATCTTCCACTACCGATCTAATGAAATGATACCTGAGTTTGATGTGTTTAGTTTTTGAATGGAATGCTGAATTCTTTGCAAGGTGTATAGCACTCGGCTATCACTCCACAACCTATTATCCTCTTGCTTCTTCCCCACTTCTTCCATTAGTCTTTGCAACCAAACCATCTCTTTGCTTGCTTCCGTAGCAGCAACATATTCAGCTTCAGTGGTTGAAAGGGCAACTACGTGTTGGAGTTTAGAAATCCAACTAACCGCTCCTCCTCCTATAGTAAATATGTAGCCGTAGTGCTCCTTCCACCATCAAGATCACCCGCCATATCAGAATCTACAAAACCTTTCAAGCATATATTAGAGCCTCCAAAATTCAAAGAATAATTTGAAGTTCCTCTCAAGTACCTGAGTATCCATTTTACCGCTTGCCAATGTCCTTTTCCCGGATTACTCATAAATCTACTCACTACTCCCACTGCATGGGCAATATCTGGTCTTGTACAAACCATTGCATACATCAAACTTCCAACTGCTGATGCATAGGGAACCTTAGCCATATGCTCTTGTTCCTTTTGTGTCTTGGGACACAAATCTTTGGTGAGTTTGAAATGCTTTGCCAATGGAGTAGCAACAGACTTTGCATTGTTCATGTTGAATCTCTTAAGCACTTTTTCAATGTATTTTGCTTGTGATAATTTCAGAGTGTGACTCTCCTTGTCTCTTGTTATCCTCATACCAAGGATTTGTTTGGCTTCTCCCAAATCCTTCATGGCAAAGGATTTAGCCAACTTCTTCTTGAGCATGTTTATATCTTGCATATTTGTTCCCGCAACTAACATGTCATCCACATACAATAGCAAAATAACATAGTTACCATTTCCAGCTTGCTTAAAATATACACAAGTGATCACTTTGACATCTTTCAAACCTTTGATTAGCCATGAACTTATCAAATTTTAAATACCACTGTCTAGGAGCTTGTTTTAACCCATACAAGCTCTTTTTCACTTTACATACCCAATCCTCTTTACCTTTCACCTGAAAGCCTTCTGGTTGGTGCATATAAATTTCCTCCTCCAAATCACCATGAAGAAATGTTGTCTTCACATCCAATTGCTCCAGAAACAAATTTTCTATAGCTACAAGACTCAAAATAGCTCTAATAGAGGTCATTTTTACAACTGGAGAAAAAATCTCATCAAAATCAATACCTTTTTTCTGAGCAAATCCCTTGACCACTAGTCTTGCTTTGTATCTCTTATGCCCTTCATTCTCCTCTTTAATCCCGTACACCCATTTATTGGTCAAAGCTCTTTTACCTTTGGGTAGCTCAACCAAATCCCAAGTTTGGTTGTGAAATAAAGAGTCCATTTCTTCATTCATTGCAAGCTCCCACTTATTCCTGGTATCCATTTGTAATGCTTCCTGAAAACATTCTGGCTCACCAAAGATCAAGCATACAAAACATAATCGGAGAAACGTTGAGGAATTTTACTTATCCCGGTAGAACGTCTAACAACACTTTTCGGAGATTGAGGTGCTTGTTGTTGCCGCTGTACATTTTGATCTTCTACCACTTTTGGAGTTACCTTTTCTATGTGTCCATCAAGGTCTATGTATTCAGCATTTTCCTCTTCTCTTTCTTTCCCCGCAACCGATCTTTATACAAGTTTTTTTCATTAAATATGACATCCCTACTTCTAATGACTTTTCGGTTATCACAATCCCATAATCTGTAACCCAAGCCATCAATACCGTAACCAATAAAATAGCACTTTTGGGCCTTAGCATCTAACTTATTTCTGTTCTCTTTGTCTATATGCATAAAAGCCTCACATCCAAATACCTTAAGGAAAGAATAATTTATCGGTTTACCTGTCCAAAGCTCTTCCGGAATTCCTCCATCCAAGGCACTAGACGGTCCTCTATTAATCGATATACCGCAAAGATCAACAGAAGATGAGCCCATAAAAATAATGGTAAGCCTCGCATGTATTCTCATGCTCCTAGCACGCTCCATGATGGTTCTATTCATTCTTTCGCAACCCCATTTTCTTGAGGTGTTCTTGGAACTACCTTGATTCTTCTAATTCCATTTTTAGAACAAAACACATCAAATTCTCTACCGCAATATTCTCCACCATTATCCGACTTTAGACACTTTAACCTTTTTCCAGCTTCATTTTCAACTAATGCTTTCCAATTCTTAAAGGTATTAAAAACATCACTTTTATTCTTAATGCAATATATCCATGTTTTCCTTGTTGCATCATCAATAAAAAGTACATAGTAAGAGGAACCTCCAAGAGAAGTTACCTGAGCTGGGCCCCAAACATCTGAGTGCACAAGCTCCAATTTCTCTTTCTTCCTTTCCTTGCCATCCTTGAGAAATCTAACTCTCTTTGCTTTACCATAAACACAATCCTCACAGAATTCCAAATCAATCTCTTTTAACTTAGGCAATAACTTTCTTGAATGTAAAATTTCCATACCTTTTCCCCTCATATGGCCAAGTCTTTGGTGCCACAAAGATGCACTCTCACCCATAGAAACAAAATTCATGGAGAAGTGAGAAAAATCAGTAAGTAAATAAAGAGTACCCACCAATTTACCTCTAGCTACTATCAATGAACCTTTAGTAACTTTCCAAGCATTTTCTCCGAATGCAACCGTGTATCCTTCACCATCAAGCTTACTTGCCGATATAAGATTTCTCTTTAAATCTGGTATGTGTCTCACCTCTTTAAGAGCCCATTGACATCCATTTGGGGATTTAATCAAAATCTTTCCAATACCCACGATTTTACATGGTTGGTCATTTCCCAATAGAACCCGTCCATAATCTCCGAAACATAATCTATGAAGTATTCCTTATGTGAGGTAGCATGGAATGAAGCACCACTATCAACTACCCAATAATTGCTATTTTTATCAAGATATAATATTAAAGCATCTTGTAAAATTTTCCAAAAATATTGGCTTCTGAAGTGTTACCATTATTATCATTACCTTCATTTCCATCACCCTTTCTTTGCCAACAATCCTTCTTGAGATGACCCTTTTTGCCACAAGGCCAACACCGTAGCTTTCCTTTTCCACGTGATTTGGATCCGCCTTTGGATTTTCCACGATGTGAACTCTTGCCTCTTTCTCTTCCTCTTCCTCTATTCTCAATAGTTAAGGCGGTGCTAGATGATTCTCCCGTGGTTTTTCTTCTCATGTCCTCACCGAGTATCACACCAACCACATCATCAAATTCTAATTTATTTGAACTCGAAGCATAGTTACTTACCGCCATTACCAAATTGTTCCAACTTTTCGGAAGAGAGCATAAGATTAATAAGGCCCTAAGCTCATCATCAAAATCCAATCCTACTGAATGCAATTGATTAGTGACAGTATTAAATTCATTTAAATGATCATGCACAGATCCTCCTTCACTCATTTTCATGTTAAATAACCTTTTCATTAAGAATACCTTATTTGATGCTGATGGTTTCTCATACATCTTGGCTAACTTATCCATGACTCCCTTGGTAGTCTTTTCATCAGAAGATGTTGAAGGCTACTGTGGCTCCCAAGCACACCTCACAAGACCTAATGCCTTTCTATCAAGGAGACTCCACTCCTCATCATACATAGATGAAGGTCTCTCTATTTTCCCCTCAAGAGGTAAGTAAAGATCCTTCTGGTACAAGTAATCCTCCATCTGCATCTTCCATAATTGAAAGTTCTGGCCATTGAATTTTTGAACTCTAAACCTCCCTTCTTCCGCCATTGCTCCCACTTGATCCAGAAATTCTCCTTCTGTCAAGTGCACCCAACAAAACAACCGCTCTGATACCACTTGTTAGAGTAAATCACTATATAAAATATATTTATATAGAAAAGCAATTATAGTGTTTCAAACTTTAACGGCAGAATTAAAGAAAAATTAGACAAACACACACATAAGAAGAGACAACGATTTTAACGTGGTTCACCCAATGTGGGTTACATCCACCGAGAATTTTCAGTCCTTCATTTTCTCAATCCAAGCAATAGAGGGTTACAACCTACAACAAACATCTGCTGTAATTTCCTCTCTATATTTCCAAGGAATCAACACAGTAATTTTCTTTGTCATAGTCTTCTTTGTTTTTCCTCACAACTATATATAAGAAAAAATAGAAAAACAAACTGCTTTTCTTAATACATTCCAAGATTAACATTGAGTTCCCAACATCTAATTTTGGGATAAAAACAAAAAAACTTTCCCCGGTTGTCCCGTTGTAAATCCGGAAACTTTCTCTCGGTAGACTAACAGATCGTAAACTGGAAACTTTCCCTGCCCGTCCTACAGTAAATCCAGAAACTTTCTCTGTTTAGCCTCCTCATAATTAGGCTCCATTCCTAACATCATTTGGATATTTTTATTTTAATATTTATCAGTGTAAATCTTGTGTTAACTCTATTGTCAATCATTTATATTTAAATCTTTTAACCAAGAGGCTAGCACCTTATTTTCCTCACTTTAGGCTTTCCATAGTGAGAACCATACCTATAAATATTTTGCATAACTAATAATATGGTTTCAAAATTAGATAATGATTATGAGATTTATTTGTAAAAAATCTAGCATCCCCTTCAAGCCATAGATTTAAATAGATTATGGTAGGACCAATCCTCCATAGAATAATGCTTTAGATTTTTAACAAATAACCCATTCTATCAACTCTTTCAATTTTGATGGAGCTACTAAATATGTTCTTAATTTTTAGAAAAAAACAACCTCAAATGGTGTTAAAAATAGACTATGAAGAAGTAAATGATCTAATGTTTCTAGATCCTTCTTACACAAGGAACACCTAAAAGGTCCATGATATCTTCTTATTTTTAGACTCTCACTTGTAGCAATTTTCTTTGGACTACTAACCAAAGGAATGTTGAGGCCATAGGGAGGGCCTCAAGTGACCAAATATTTTTCCAAGAGAAATCTTTGGGAGTAGCAAATTTTGATTGCTTTAAATCATTATATCCCAAATTGATTGAATCTCCATTATCTTTTGACATATTATTTAATAACACATACTTCCACATAAAATGGGAAAATAGAACTCTTAAAGCATTATTTGAAGCTCATTTGCTATTTTTTTGAAGTCCTCTCCTTCAACCAAGTTACTAATAAAAATCCATGATCATAGTTGTTCATGTCAATGTAATTTTGACCTTTGAACCTAAACAAGCTAAGCATGCCCAAACCAATGGGTACAATTTTAGATAAAAATAATATGATACAAATTTAAAACCAAGCATATGATAAAAAATTAACAACCCCTCTTCACCCCCATTAGTTGAATACCAAATATGTTTATTGATTAATTATAAAATATCTAATATAATGTTCTATGTTATCTAGCCCCTAGGTAGGATCTATTTCTTGAACAAATATATTACATTAATAGAACCTTATATATATTTTTAACACATTTACCCAACTCTTCCCTTGATATATATATATATATATATATATATATATATATATATATATATATATATATATATTTTAACACTAATAGATTTCTTCATTTGTTGTTAGAAATGATAACTAGATATTGTCCTTATTGGTGCAAAGATACCTTGATATATCAAATTTATTTTTTAAGACTACTATAGTATTTTAATTCTAAATTTGAGTATTTTTATATTTCTAAGAATGAATCATAACCATAATTTTTTAGTATAGATAGTATAATGGGTCTATGTGATAAATTAAATTAAACAACATTGAATGTCACATAATCATTATGATAATATCACAATATTTTTATCCATCTCATAATTTAGCTATTGTAGATAAAAGAAGATACGGATTCCAATAATTCTTTCAAAAGTGTGCTCCTTGTTCATTCACTATATTCTATTACAAGTAATTTTAATCAAGTAATGTTTCCATATCATGAGTTATTGATAAGGGTCATCCATATATCTAAAATCAAGGATATCTATACAAAAAAAAAAAATTGGTTAGGACATGGAGCATTTTATTTCATACACCAATGCCAAATAAACTTGTAAAATAAGAGCTATTTGTTAATTTTTTGTCATAGATCCTAAGGACGTTATAATCTTGATGACTAGTTATCATTTTCTAAAATAGCAAGTCTTATTACTTTGTTAATTTTGATTTATTCTAAAAGACGATATTGAGAGTTGTATGCTTAATTTTAATTATTAATCATGTTTCTAAAATTTGCATAATAATGTAAATTGATGAAACTCAATGCATTATTTTTATAAGTACTAATCATCATATCTCTATTAATTTTCTCAACATCTAATTTTGTACTCTCATCTTGATTTTGCCTACATCACTCTTTAATCATATTTTAAATATGCTTTACACATTGACTGGTTGAGTTGGAATTATCTACATTATTTGATATTTAAATAAATAAATAAATGATTTAACATCAAATTAATCACTAGACCACATACCTTACATAAATACATAAAAATATGTTAAGTATATAGATTTTTATAAATAGTTAATTTACCAATTATCATTGAGTAATTTAAAAAAATAGATTGGTTTTACCCAATATGCCTCTTATTATAGATAAAACACTAATAAACATATCTTTGAATTCATTTGTATGTTTTTGCCTTGATCTTCCACTACCAAAATAAATATAAAAGGCTATAAAAGATCATTGTAATGAAGGGCTCTAATGAATACCAAAAAAGACATTAGAGAACCATATATTAATTCTACTTGACCAAGTTTGATCCAAATATGTTAAAACCCAATATAACTAATTTAAGGTAAAATTCAAAATATAATAAGAACAAGGAGAGAGTGTGATTTCAATTTATCATAGGATTTGAAATTTATTTTTACGAGAATAATTATGTGATGAGACAATATGCAGGAAATAGGTTAGCCAATTTTGATCCAATATAATTCAATCTAATATTTATACTTTTTTTTACAAAGCCTTCCATTCTATTAATATCATTGGAAATTAGAATTTTTTGAAAGAGGAATATGTTCTTAGTAACAACTTTATATGTTGTGTTATGTAGATAAATTAGTCTAAAATTATTAAAAGAACTAACATGTTTTTGTTTTGAAACTAAAACAAAGGTGTTATTAAAGGTTATATCATGGTTAAAATCGATGTTTAATTTAAATTAATTTTCAAACTTATTGATAAAATTTTATTTTAAACCTCTAGACCTAGCATTTTTTCCCTTTTCATATTTTTCATAGTTAATACACGTGTTGGAGTTCATTGATGTATATTTGAATATTAACAAATTCGTTTTCACTATACGTAACCAAATAGGGATTGTGTTATAAATTTCATTCTAGGATTACTAGGTTTTATGACACTTGAGTTATTAATAGATTATTGTAGTATGTTCTTGCCTCCCTTTAAAGATATTGTCAAAATGTTAGGATATGTCCTATTGCTAGTCAAATCTTCCTAATTCATATCTAGGTTTGTGGTGTGAATGTTATGCCTGTTCTTTGTCATAAGCATTTGACCCTTTATTCCATGCTTAGAGGACAGGTGATCAAAGAAGCTTTGTCTTTATCCTTATCAAATATATGTTCTACTTTGTTGGCTATGTAGGGGTAATAAAGGTGCTTTACTATTTTTGGTCATGAGTTCAAACATCATTGTACATCATCCTTTTTCACATATTAGAATGGACAAAATCATATTGTGGGAGCGGTTTATTATCTTTTTTAAGCATTATAATATGTTGGCTATATAAAATCTATGAGGGTATTTGCTGAGATGGGATCCCTAGTTTAATTCCTACTATATTCTCTTTAGAGTTTATAGTTGTGTGTTAGTTATCATACCCACTAGTCACTATGCGCTTAGTGGCATGGTCTACAATGTGGATGGTGACTTATTAACTAGTGAATAAATGTGCAAAAGATTATGTATATGAGGGTATTTATTCCATTATTAGGTATACCCTTAGAGGAACCCATTTTAGCTCCATTGGATGCAACTCATATTCTCCATTCATCTGGTGAGCGTGGATTATATGCTTAATGGATCCTTGGGAAGAAATTATATTTCAAGTTATTTCATGTGTCATTAGAGTTAGATAGTGGTAGATAGATGGACTTATAGTAGTAGAAATAATCTTATCATAGCATGATGGGTGGTGAGTTTTGGTTTACCCAAATATTTCTAAGGCTTAACGGATTTTATTTTTGCATTATTTTCATTGCTATATGTAAAAAAAAATTGGAGTCCATAATATTTGCATATAGAATCATTTTAGGCATATTTTTGGACTACATGGTTTTTAAGTTCATATTGATAACACCTATTTAAGGACCTATTATAGTCCTAATGCTTTTCTACGTGAAATGGATCTACTTGACCTATGTCACTCAACTTAATGGGTAAAATTATAGCACTTGGTCTATTTAGATGGCTATTCTATTATGGAGCAAAAATCTCTAATGTATCTTTAAGGATGATATAGTGAAATATTTTGATGGAATAGTTTTGGCTAATAAGCAAACTCTAGGACTATTTTCTAAGTTAGTGAAACCAAATATACTTTTCCATACTAGAGAAGAAGATGAACCCACTAATGTGTGGGACATAATAAATGATTATTTTATAAAAGTAGACCTCATATGAGTCAATAGATTGGAAATAGAACTCTCTTCCATGAAAATCCAAGAATATGATGATGTCAATATTTATAGTTTATATTATTAGGTTTCACAAGTAGATGCAGCTTCTTCAAAAGGCATAACAAAGATGAAAGAAGAATATATTAATTTTTTTTGCTAATATCACTTTACCCTAGGGTTATGCATAAGGGGTCGGACCCGAAATGTACTTGTAAAAAATAGGTGAATCCATTTCGAAACTGCGGTGAATCCTGGCCAACCTCACGTCGAAGGCAATGGTGAATTACCTTGGTTTCTGGAAAAAAAATGGGAAAAAATGGTGACTTTGATAGTTTTTGGTGAATCGGATGCAAAAAGCATTTGGGATCCAATCTGATGCATAACTAGGTCCAGATCCAGTCTGATGCATAACTAGGTCCAGATCCGGTCTAATGCATAACTAATCCTGGGTTTAGTCTGATGCATAACTAATCCTGGGTTCGGTCTGATGCATAAATAAGCCCAAATACAGTCTAATGCATACTAAGGTTCGAGTTTCAGTCTGATGCATAATAAGGTCCAGGATCTGGTCTGATGCATAATAAGGTTGAGGATCAAATTTGATGCATAATAAGGTCTAGGTTTGGGTCTGATGCATAATAAGGTCTGGGGTTAGGTTTGATGCATAATAAGGTTTAGGGTTGGGTCTGATGCATAATAAGGTTTGAGGGAGGGTTTGATGCATAATAAGATCTGGGTTGGGGTCTGATGCATAATAAGGTCTATGGTCGATATCATGCTTGATGTAAAATATGGTTCGATATTGGGCTTGATGCAGTTTATGGTCTAGTATTCGACCCGATGCACAATACGGTCCATCGTTGACCACCTACCACGTGTCACATAATCGATCACCCATACTGCATGTCCAATACAATTCTACCACGTGTCGACTCCATCCATTCTATCTATAAAAGGGTATCACTATCATTTTTTGAGTTCATTTCTATGACTGCACCCAACTAGAGCGAACCGTTATCGAGCAACCAATTTCTCCTATTTTTCTTGTTTCCAAGTTTCCAAATTCTAGCAATGGCCACCACTTCCACCCCTATTCCAAAGTTCAAGAACCCTTCTTGCACGTTAATTTTAGATTTGTTAATAACCCTAGGTATAGACTTATCATGGTTAGAAGATGCAGGTTTGACAACCTTGGTGTCAATGCCACATTTCAAAATTGATAAAGTCCTCTTGCAACATATTATTAGTGGTTATGACCATGACAAGGCCATTGTCAAAATGAAAATATAAAATAGAAATCTATCATTCACCATCACAATTGTAGACATTAATAGATTGATAAATCTTCCTTTCGATGATTGTCCTCTAGTGTCAACGAAGTGCCAGCTCTCTGTAGAAGAGAAAGGCTACCTCGAGAAAATGTACCAACTCACCACAAAATATTTGGTAGGTATAATTCTTGTGTCTTAGAATCTGTTAATGCTAAAAATTTCAAATTTGTAAATTGTTATCTAATTTTTTTTTGCAGCTTCCATCGCCAAGTCAAAAAGAGGGTTAACAATCATCGATGTTAAGAATCCAACTCTGAAGGCCATTATTGAGTTCTTCCAGGCAAGACTGATTCTTCTTGGAAGATCAAAAATTCTATTTTGGGCACTTTCGTATGTTATTCGTTGTGAGCATCATGAGAGGTTCGATTGGTGCACCTATATTGCAGATCGCATCAAGGCCGAGCTGCATGCGGTGCAATTGCAAACCAGCAACACACAACCCATTGTGGGCATTGTTAATTATATTTTAGCTCTTTATTTTGAAAGTTTTCATAATTTGCAAGATACTCCTACTCCTACTATAGTGCATGCAACACTACAAGCCATTGCCTTGACACCAGAGGAATTGAAGGTAATCAATCCATCTTTGACAATCAAAAAGTATTTTATATTTTAGTACATTTTCATTTTTAAAATTTTCTTTTCATCTAAATGTAGGGTAGGGCAACCACAATAAGGAGTAAACAAGATGTTGCCAATAGGAGTCATAGGCCAGAGCAAACTGGTGATTCTGAGGACATTGGATCAAAAATATCACCATTATAGAGGCCACCAAAATGTCCGAGGCAAGCTCCTTCACCTGGTGGATCTCGTACACCTAGGTATGCACAAAATGTGTAGGCTGAATCTAGTGTGGCCACACCCTCCCCCATCGGTGCCCAAATTCAACATATTTCATCATCTTCAGGTAAAACAATGTGTATTTACTTTGAATTAATTATTATGGTTGTTTTCTATTTAATTTTTAGAATAATGTTAACAAAACTTTTTTATGTTTTTAGCCACCTCTCAATGACAAACTACGAGAATGAGAGGCCATATGGTGCCACCGCTTCCACCACAACTACCACTTCCACCACAACAACAACACCACCAACAACAACAACAACAACAATAGTTTCCACTATAGCAACAACAAGTTCCATCACAACATCCACGTTCACAACAACAATGACAGGCACAGGCACAACCTACACAGATGAGAGGCCAAACACGGGTTGGAGGTGGAAAACAACTTTTTCATAGAGATCATAGTCGACACGAAGTTTCGGGCCTGGGTTCTCATATTTTACATTTCACACTTCTTCACAGGCACCAAAAGTTTCATCTGTTGGATTGGATAATATCCAACTTGATGATGATTTTCTGTTGCAGGGCAACATTTTAGGTTTTAAGGCAATATATGTGCTTCAAGATCCACTAGGTGAAGCACAACAATAGGAAGCCCCTACACCTAAGCATAGATCATTCCCATATCTTGAAGGAAATGACCCTCATCCTCAAACTGAGGATGACATTGTTAATTTTGATGAAAATGTTTTAATGGTTGAAAAGATGGAAGCAACAATGAAATAGATTGTACTTCAAGATTTGCAAGAAATGAAGGATTGGGAATATCGGGCCAAGGTTCTAATAAAGCAAATAAATGCTCGATATAAGAATTATGTAAAAAGAGATTCAATCTATTCTTTGGTTCAATATGAACCAGAAAAGCTTAGCGGCCTACTGAGTCAGGCCACAATAGGAACAATAAATTCTGAAATTGTTTATGATGATGATGTTTTAAATATTGTTGTCAACATATTAGAGAATATTAATGTTGAAGCCCAAGCTTTTTATAACCAATGGGCTTTCGATAAAGAAAAAGTTGCACTTGCTGAGTCTGCTAGGGATGTGGCTGAGGTAAGAAAATCTTTATTTATGTTTCAATTTGCTTTTGCAGTTTATTTTTCATATTTCAATTTTCTTTAAAACAAGTAACAATTTTTTATATAACTATTTTGAATGATTTATCATTTTATTTTTTGCAATCAAATTTTGAAAACCTAAAAATGCAAGTTAACAACATGCAAGTTAATATCAATGCGATAAAATATTTTTGCTTAATGTAATGGAAATGAAGAAAAAATGCAATTAAAAGTGGCAGATAATAATCGTTTGAGAAAATATATCAAGGAGAAGCTCCATGAAGATCCGAACATCGTACTACAACACTAGAAAGAAAAAGAAAAACTTCCAACAATACTCAAAGATCCAAACCAACAAGAAAGCACATTGTTGGGAAGTATTGTGAAAGGTTAAGAAAATCTAGTCAGACTTGGTGCGTTGTCGAAACAAGGAGTCAAGCAAGGAGATAAAGGAAAAGAAGTCATTGTTGCAAGTGAATCTGATGTAGCTATGCTGAAATAAGATATTTTACAATGTAAAAATATTTTGAAGTTGACTGTAGTCAACAATTTTGTACAATGTAATATATTTTCAATCGTATTAATGAAAACTATATTTTCTAAATTTGTGTCTTCAATCATTCAAAGGTTGTTTGCATTTATAATTTTGTGTTGCTTTTCTAGTATTAATCATCAATATTATTTACTATCTTCATCTCAAACATCAAAAGAATATTTTTGTTGATCAAAATTGATACATTAACAATACAATACCAATATTGTGATATAAAATAAAAGACAACAATTTATTAAGGCAGTTGAAATAGTATGATAAAAAACATTCAATTTTTAAAAGCATAATGTGATATAAAACGTACAATTTTTATAAGCATAATGTGAAAAAGTAAAATTTTGAAATCTTGTACATCTGAAACAACATTGTGAAATCTGGAATGAACAGTTCTCAACTTGTGAAACAACATTGTGAAATCTGGAATGAACAAATATTGTGAAATCTGATAACAAAGAAAGTCAAATGTTACATTGTTGTGAAACACTAGAAAAATCAGAATTCAGGTAGCTGAAATGAACACGTTTCAACTTGTCCAGAATCAATCTGTGAAGACACCATTTGATCACTAAAAGCATCATTATCCTCCTTATCGATCGTATTCGTAATACCCCTTCTATCTGCAATTGAATTCCAGTATGCTAATGCTCTATCATATGGAAATTTGTCCAGTTGATATGATGACACATAAATTCTTAAACAATTTTCTAGATTTTTGTCCAACTTATTGTGGAGCTTAGATTTAACAAAATATAGTGCACTAAAAACCCTCTCATCTTCCACAGATCCCAAAATCATTGTTTGACATAATTCATATAAACAAAAGTATTCACTAATCGTATCTTGTAAGATACTACTTGGATACAACTTTTGCCACAAACATGCAATGGAACCAGTCTCATGGATATTACTCAAAAGTGACGCTTGATGAACCATTGTTCTTCCAAAATATTGTGACTATTGTCTTAAAAGATCTTTGTTGAGTATACCTTTTATTTCAACACCATTGACTTCCACACTTTTACTGAAATGCTCAATAAGGTTGCCCATATATTTAATAAACAACTCTTGTGTAGATTTTTGATCATTGCAAGAACCCCAAAACAAAGGGTTAACAACACCCATGGCCTCAAGCAACTCATGTCTTTGAAACCGATCTCTTATCTCTTTTGTCAATGATTTTGCTATGTTGAACAATTTTTTTTGTATTGTGTAAAACAACTTCGTACCTATTGTGTGTTACACAAACTTTTTCAACATCATCAGTAACTACACTTGAATGCCTTTCATAACAATATAAAGGTATCATATTTTCACGAACATTAATACAAAGATTATCATTAATGTCAAACTTCAAAAAACTATTTGCATCTTTCACGTTTGTCAATGTTTTCCAACTTTCAAATAAGGGATATGTAAAATCTGGTTTGGACACATATAACCTATCAATAATCACACATATTTGCTTTCTCATCCTCATGAAATCAATGATATAGATGGATCTCTCTTGTGCAAGTTTAGTCAATCTGTTCATTTCTTGTAACATTGGAAGAATACCACATAATGTTAAAAGAGTTTCCAAGTTAGTCAAATGAAACAACATATCATTTGCCTTATCAATTGCTCTACTATTTGCATACATAAACCCTGTTAAAGATTTATATTCTATAAAAACTTTGAGTGCAGGTTGATACAATGAAATCCACCTTGTATCCACATCTTTCAACAATTTTTTTCCTTCTGTAACTCCTAGTGCAAACTATTGAAACTCTGCAAACCTTTTAGGACTGCAAGAAAAATAAGAATGTATTTCATGAATGAGATCTTCCACTTTAGCAACATTTTCAAAAGTGCTCATGATTTTATAAGCAAGATTCACTCTATGAGCCATGCAATGAATGGGTATCATATATGGGGCAACTGAAGTTTGGAGTCGAACACATAGGCCATTCATGTGCCCTTGCATTATAGCAACACCATCAGCTCCAATACAAATTAACTTTGTGGCTATGTCAATATCATTCATTCTCACAATTTCCTTTAAACTGGTCAAAACAACATTATAGATATTTTTTGCATTTGAAATTTCAACCATCTTATGTAATCCTAGAAAACTAGGCCTTCTTACATGATTTTGAAATGTGTACACATGCATGCAAATCCAGGATGTGTTGTCCACAACCATCACCTCATCAATAGAAAGTGAAATGAATCTGGCATGTTTTACCTGCTCCCTCAGGTCTTCCTTCTCAACTAATGATAGACATTTTACCATTTTCCAACCACTTCGATCTGACCAATGGGAACTAGGAAGGTTTTGCACATCAACTAGTTGATAAAGGTGCTTATAATCAATAAAATCGGACATGGGTCTACCCTTTTTGAGAATACTAAATACAACAACAAACTACAAACTTTTTGAAGTTAAAATGGTCTTCTGCATTTTATGAAATTGGGTTTCAATCGTTCCACCTTTCTCAACAAGGGATTGTTGTTGCTTTAAGTGATTCTCATAATCTATTGCATATCTGACATGCATACATTCTGATGCATCCTTCCACCTAATAAATTTTGTAATTTTACCATCACTTCCTATAACTTTTACATATACTTTGCCAACATGTTTTTCTATTGTATCTTTCTTAGTTTGCAGCCTGTGATCCTTACCTAGTTTCCAACTACAAATTTTGCATCTACATTATTTTTTATTGACTTGGTTATCTTCAGTCAAGACCGCCTCAATCCAGGGAAATTTTTTTACCCATTCATTCTTAAATGATCTTCCAATAATCCAATTAGAATCTATCTTCCTCTTTTTAGAATTTTTGCTTGAAGATTCATAAGAAGTTTGTAGTGTATTTGATTTATCGCTTTCATTTTCAACTTGCATATCTTGGCCAGGAATATCTTCAAGTGATTGTTGGATGTCATTGGTAAGAGAATTTTCTTTAGAAGGCATCTCTTGGTCAATAGGGTATTCTGCATAGTAGCATACAATAATATTCTTTACCATTTTTGGATTTAAAAAAACTAACTTATAGATAGAAAAAATTCATATCGTTGAGCACATACTGACAACTAACTGTTTGAGGAAGAAAGCAGTATTGAAAATTATTACAAAATATACAACTAACTATTTATAAGTCAAAAATCATTTGTACCTAGAATTTGTACCAATGTCGATGGCTTGTTTGATTTCGACGTATGACTAAAATATTTGAGGATACTCTTTTCAGTAGAAGATTTGGCCCCCTTCATTCCATTGTCGATGGGTGACATTTTACTTGTAAAGAAAGTGTTTTTCATTTTAGAAAAGTAATAAAATGTTAAAGAGATGTTACTTCTCATAGGCCTCAAGATAATATTGTAATTAGAATAAACATATGGTCATCACTAGAAAATAAATACCTATTTCTTGCCATGTTTTATTGTGATTTTGTTAGTGTATGCCACTACTACGTTTTCTGGTGATAACACTTGTAATTGATAAGAGCAGATAAATATGCAATATACAAATTCAAATTAAATTCATAAAATAAGTTCTCTATGCAAAAAATAACTAGAGATACATATATTCAAAAAATAAGCATTTACCAAAGTATTTACCTATTTATAATCTTATCACAGAAAAGCAGATCTGAATAGAAATAAAGAATCAAAAAAGATAAAAAATAGAAGATAACATTTAGAACAGGGTAAAATAGAGAACCTAGTGTAGAACATGGTCCGATAATCTATTTTGGTGTAGAATAGGGTCCGGATATTGGTGTTGAAGACATGTAGAACATGGCAAAATAGAGAAAAACATGGGAAACAAAGCATTGAAATATTTTCAATAAATGATAGAAAAATAGTAGAAGAAAAACCTACAATTAGTTGACAAAAAACAAATCTTATTACTATATTCAGAATGTCTTAAGAGAAATAGAGAACCTGGTGTAGAACATGATTCGATAGTCAATCCTAGTGTAGAACAAGGTCTAAAAATCGACCTTGAGCAAACAGGGTTTGAAATATTTGTAGAACTAGGTCCGGTCTATGAAATTGGGTTCGATTGGTTGTTTAGAATTGGGTTATTGTAGAAATAGGTTTGGATATTGGTCTATTGTAGAGCTAGGTTGGTCTATTGTAGAATGTATGGTCTATTAGAACTAGGTTTGGATATCGATTTATTGCAGAACTGGGTTTGGATGTTGGTCTATTGTAGAACTGGGTCTGGTCTATTGCATAACTAGGTCCGAATATCGATCTATTGTAGAACTAGATTTGGATATCGATTTGTTGTAGATCTAGGTCTGGATGTCGATCTATTGCAGAACTAGGTCTGGATATCGATCTGTTGCAAAACTGGGTCTGGATATCGGTCTATTGTAGAACTAGGTTATATCTGTTGCAAAACACAATCCAGATGTCGGTCTGGTGTAGAACAAGGTCCGGTTTGGGTTCACGTAGAGTTTTGTTCTGGATCAACTAGTTTCTGCACATGATCGAAGTTCGATGGAATTCTCGATTCTGTAATAGTTTGAATGTTTTAAGTGGAAAAGTATCGTTGTCGTGTTAGTTTTATATAGTGGTATACTTGGCGAACTTGGCGGGATAATTTTAAAATTTTAAAATTTTTGGGCGAAAAGTGTCCTCATTCTGGCAAAAAATGATGGCAAAGTTTTATAAAAATCCATAATACTATTATCAACGGACGATGAACCGACACCTTAAAAAAATTCAAAAATTTGGGCGAAAGGGCCGACCTCCGGGTCCCCCAAACTCGCCAATTTGAGTTTTCAAAAATGCAAATATTAGCCCAAATGGTGAATATTCACCGTTGTGCATAACCTTGCTTTACCCTCTTAGATTGTTGGACTAGTGCTTCATATGGTTTATTTTATACACTTGGTGAGCCACAGTGGAAGGCTGCCATGGATGCAGAACATCAATCTCTCATGAAAAATAAAACGTGGAAGCTAGTCGATCTGCCAAAATGAAATAAGCCCATCGACTGCAAATGGGTGTTCAAAGTGAAATATAAGGTAGATGGATCTATTGATAAGCATAAAGCCCAACTTGTTGCAAAGGGCTATGCATAGAAAGAAGGCATAGATTATGAGGAAACTTTTGCACCCACAACAAGAATGACTACCATCAGAGTACTTTGTGCCATGGCAGCTTAGTTTGGGTGAAAATTACATCATATGGATGTTAAGAGTGCCTTCTTTAATGGTGACTTACAGGAAGAAGTGTATATGACCCAACTAGAAGGATTTGAGGTTGAAGGCAAGGAACAAAAATTTTATAAGTTGATCAAATCTTTGTATGGGTTAAAACAAGCTCCATAATCTTGGTATATAAAAATGGATAGTCATCTCCTGCAGCATGGATTCAAAATAAGTCCTTCAGATGCTAATATCTATATCAAGAACAATGGTTCTGACATAGTGATTTTAGTACTCTGTGTGGATGATCTGATCATCACAGGAAATTTAGAGAGCATGATTGATATAGTGAAATATGATTTGAAGTAATATTTTGAGATGATAGATCTAGGACTTCTTCACTATTGTCTTGGCTTAGAAGTAGAACAAATGAAAAATCATATCAGAATAACACAAAAGAAGTATGCCAAGACATTGATAGAAAAGTATCGCATGACTGATTGTAAGCCAAAAGCAACACCAATGGAACCAGTGCTTTAGTTATCACAATATGATACTTCACCTCAGGTATATGGAACTCTCTATCATAAAATTATTGGGAGTCTCGTATATCTAACAAATACTAGGCCTGATCTCAGTTTTGTTGTTGGATATATTTCAAGGTTCATGCAGAAGCCTAAAGTGAGTCATTGGAAAACAACCAAACGTGTTCTACATTATGTCCGTGGCAGTACAGACTATGGTCTGGAGTACAAGAAGAATGACAAATTCTTCTTACAAGGATACATAGACTCAAACTATACTGGATCCATTAATGATCAGAAATCCACTTCTGGATATATTTTCCACCTTGGGTCTAGACCTGTCTCTTGGCACAGTAAAAAGTAGCAGGTGGTTGTTTTATCTTCTACAACGGCAAAATACCGCATAGCTCATGATGTAGTCTATGAGGTCATGTGGTTACGTTGCATTCTCCAAAGTATGGGTCTTCCAAATAATCATCCAATCCACTTGTTTTGCAACAATCGGGGTGTTTTGAAATTTGTCAAGAATCTTGTGTTTCATGAAATAACTAAGCACATTGGCACAAAATATCATTTCATTCATGATAAATTTCCAAAGCATCATATTTAGCTTCTGTACATTCCCACTGGTGAACAAGATGCATATATTCTCACCAAGGCACTTGCTCGTGTCAAATTTGACTTATTTTGCCAACAACTTTGTATATCCAAATAATGTAATGAGGGGGGATGATAGCATAGTCATATATTACTATTTATATTATTTTTTGGATATTCATTTGGTTGGGGACGTTACAAATATTCATTGAGTTAGGTCACCGAACTCAACTAAATCGTATTGTAATATTTATACCTGCATTATCAATGAGAAAGGTTGTTGATTACAATAGCTTTTCCTTATAATTTATTTTTTTTAATTTCTTCAAATATCTAAAATAAGAACTCTAAAGGTGACACTCCTTTTTCATACTTGTACTCACTCTCTACTCCTACTTACTTATTGCTTACACTTGCACTCACTCATTACTCAATTTAATGATTTATGAATCAAATTTTTTCCATGTTAGGTTTAGGGGTAATCGAACTCAAACCAATGACCATCACCACTTTAAAAAGGTGACACTCTACCATTGAGTTATATCCCCTCCCTACCCTCATCTGGAAAGAGAACTAACTGATGAATCAAAACTTCCCAAGGAATTGATAAACTCAACGAATTTTGAATAGAAAGTACACCCCTTTTACCTTTGAATTAGAGAGGAGAGTAAAATACCTTTTAAAAAGGAGGAGGGGGATCTAGGAATTCTTTTCATCCTACTAGAAAAGGAATAGGAATAAATTGGATGGATTGTCAACTTGAGTGAATCCTATTAGAAATAATATTTCTACTAATTCAAACCATAACATATGGTTCTGTCAAATCCTCTCTTTTGTCTCTCGATCTCGATTGAGCTTTTAAAGCATGAACATAAAAGAATTTAAGCATGTTTCATTTCATCTAGCACTAGTTTATTGCGGAAAGGAATATTGTTTGGAAGAAGAAACAACAAAGAACCGAGCTTTTTAAGAGGATACCTTTAAAATTTAGAGGTTGTAAAAGCACTATAAAAAATTTGAATTCTCTCTCTTGTAAAAGGTGTCAACATATCTTTTACATTTCCATTCACAAAATTCAAGACCTTTGTGCTTTCCCTTTGAAATATAAGGTGGGGTAGGGGAGGGGAGAGCAAAAAATGGACAAATTCCTTTAAGAGGGAATACATCATAAAAAGATTCATCACTGAGAAAAAATAAGGGAGGAGTCGCTAACTACTTCATAGAAAAATATGATCATCCCATCATGATAGAATTTGTAACTAAAATTGCATGCGATAATACCCAGACATACAAGGGGAAAAATTCAAGATTTATTTCTTCAAATGTTATATTTAATACAAAATACATGAAGAATAATAAATTCCTTATAAGATTTTACATAGTTTTTTCAATGAAAGAAAATAGGATTCTTTAGTGTTTGATTAGAACACCAAAACATAATTGAATTAGTTCTAGTTACTCATTGGGACATGATGAAGGAAATAAGAATTCAGACAATGATTCAAACCCTATTTATCCTACTTCAAAAGAATCGCTCTCTATTTTCAAAAGGGGAAGCCCTCTCTATTTTAAAAGGTGAAAATCTCCTCCCTCTATTTTAAAAGCAAATTAAAATGGGTATAGTGGTGGTAAATGTAACTTATCTATCAACATTTCCACTATCACCCCAAAAAAACAAACTCTACCTTACCTCTTTTAAAAAATCTCTAGGTTGCTAGAGTATGATTAACCTCTAGATATGAAATAACTGCTTATACACAAGAAGAGGAAGGATTAAATACCGGTGTGAGATATCACATTTTTCAAGCACTGTCTCAATAAAATACTGTCAACAAGTTCTAGAATATTGTATATTCCTATGATGAGGAAGAAATCCTTCCATTATCTCACATTCAATGTGGCTCGAAGTTGCGCTCAGCTGGAGACGTTGAACATATTCATTCTAGACCATATGCAAACTATATGCCAGACAGTTGCCTATGTTGTATACACTAGCTGTAGTTAAAATTCCTATTCATGGGCCTTCCTTATAGCTTACAATGTAGTAAACCTTAATCCTTCGGGCAAATCCTGCAGCAGGCCATAGAGAGTTGTATCCCTACCTCTCTATTTATATTCATAACTATGCGGATGAGCTTTTTATACAAAACTCCACCTCTTAGAATAAAAATGATTTCTTAAATTAAAACGTTGTACTTACTGATGGAGGAGGAAGATGCATATCAGAAATAAAGATTTGAATTAAACTTTTACCTCTCCATATTTCAAGACAGAGTGTTGCCTCTCTATAAAGGATAACATGCCTTCCTTCGCGACACTTAGGAGATCCTCTCTTAATAAAATCAGCCTCTCTTAATAAAATCAGCCTACGGTTATTAAGGAGAGAGGGCTCTGATACCATATTGGGAAGACTCAGTCATTATTCAAGCTTCATACCATATTGGGAAGACTCAGTCATTATTCAAGCTTCATATTAAACTGCAATTTATAATGTTTTACACCACCATGATTAGCATTCTTGGATAAGTGAGAATTGCTTATTTCACTAACAACCTCTCCATTCTAACCTTTCATATTCAGTAGCATTCTCTCGATTTGACTCCCGAAATGTTGGGGAATATAAAGGTTCACTCAAGGGATTGGAACCTTGGTTAATTGTGTGAAACTCAATATTTTCCACCACCTTCCTCAAACCCATTGGTATTAATTATTTAATTCATTATAATTATATTATTTGTTTTTTATAATTTAAAAAAAATAAATATTTAATAGATTTTATTTTAAATTAATCTTTGGTTAAGGAATTTTATTGTTTATTATGGAGATTTTAATTTTTAAAGGTAATTATTTAAAATAATTTACTTTTATCTTAATACTTATTTATTTATTTCTATTTTCAATTAAATTAAGTTTTAAAAAAACTATATAGCATTGCTTATGATTTTTAATATATATATATATATATATATATATATATATATATATATATATATATATATATATATATATATATATATATATATATATAGTGGATACTCTTCTACCTATAAATAAGCTAACATATTCCAACTATTTTTTTTGATAGGTAAGAGGGTTTTGAAAGGACCCTAAACCTTTTACAATTTAGATGCCGAAAAGGGTGGAAACCCCACCAAAGAACAAAAGGAATCCATCCTTGCAACTTTTGCCAATGACGGGTTCAACAAACCACAGGATAAAAAATAAAAAGAAGTCATCCCCGAGCATGAACGTGCTAGGGATGGATTCAACAGACCAACTTACAAAATCAAGAGGACATCTTCCAACTATTTTTATTACAAAACCCATATAAAATTTATTATTAGGATTAAAAATTTGTTTAGTCTTATCATAGATGTGAAGTTAGAACTATAACCATTTGCCTCACATGACAAGAAAGACAAGTGGAATATTAAAAATGAAAAGGCATTAGGTTTATGCAGAGTAGCTATGTCAACTAATATTCATTTACACATAATTAAATCTATAAAGCTAGAGAAGCTTAGATAAATCTAAAAGGATATGATAATCCTAATGAATCTAGAAAAAATCAATTGCAAGATCAATTAAGTGATTTATGGTATAATAATTTAAAAATATGATGAATTTGTTATGAAATTTAGATCTATTAATAGTCAAATATAAGGATTAGGAATAAATCTAAATTCACTCAATTTGATTTATATTACTCCCAAAAAAAATCCCTGCAAGGTCCTTTTATCAATTTATCACTAATATTCATTCATAAATTGCTTTTTATTCACTTGCAAAAGAATAAATATGTGACTTATTTTCTAATATTTTGCAATAGAAAGAAGATAAATTATTATAATATGGTGACTAATTATTAGGGGAACATTTCAGGTAGCCTAGTCATCAATATTAAATTCAAATCTAAGCAACAAATTGATAATAGTCATAATGGTCAAAATAGACAATTGACCAATTATCACAACAATCACAATCATGGAAAATTTGTGTGTTGTTATTATGAAAAATGATATAATCAAACATGGGATCTCATTCCATTACTTTAAAACAAAAATTTAGTTTCTTTTAATGGTTTATATAAACCAAGTTTGATGCTAAAAATGAAATTGTTAAGCATAAAACTCAAATACTCACAAGAGGTTTTTTCAAAATGAAGGTAGAATATAAAGAAAGTTTTGCTATTGTAGCTAAAATACCCACAACCAAAGTTAGTTTTGGATTTAGCTACAACAAGTGCATTTTTAATGTTGATTTGCATGAAAAATATATATACATATCAACCTGATGATATTATTAAAAAATAAAATGAGCATTTAATTTCTAGATCGGTATGAAGTAATACCCTAAATAATAGTATACTAAAATCAATGATCACTTAATTAGTAAGGAATTACTAGAATTAATGGGATCATAGTCTTTATATTAAGAATTATAATAATCATATTGTTATAATTGTTTTATATTTTATATGGTGTACAACCTAGTAGCCTAACGATATGAACTTTAGAAGTCTAAATAGAGGTCTAGGGTTTGAATCCTATGGGGTAGAGTTGTGCACTATGCTTAGGTAACTAGAGTATGATTGGATAACTATATATTGGGTAAACATCATCCTCCATGAGGGTCATCTCATATGGCCTATGGCCTCATGGATGTTAAAAACTACTTTACCCTTTACTCATTCTAGTGATCCCTCTTTGATTGATGCTATAAGTCTATATTAAGTCAAAATTTTAAAATGAATGATTTAGGCATGTTAATTATTTATTGGGTATAAAATTTTGGTAAGAACCAAACAAAACTCTTACTTCTCAATAAAAGTATACACAAAATTTGATAGCTACAATTTATATGAAAGATGGAAAAGTTGTTTCTACTCCTTTTGAAATTGGAATTAAGTTATTGAGTGATATGAATTCTATATATTGATTAAAAAATTTATAGTCAATTTATTGGCAATCTAAATTATTTGACAAAAACAAGGCTTGGTATTGCATTTAGTATATGTTTTGCATCTATACTTATGTCAAATCACCAACAAAAAAATAAAGTTGCTAAAACAATTCTTAAATATTTCAAAGGAACTTTGAATTATGATTTTGAATATTCTTCTTTATCTAGCTTTGTTCTAAGTGTCTATACAAATTTTAATTGGGTAGGAGATACAAATGATGGAAAATCTACTAATGGATATTGTTTTTCTCTTGGTTCTATTATAAGTTATTGTAATAGTTATAAAGATAATATTGCTTCCTCATCTTTATCTAAAATTGAAAACAAAGGTTGTACAAGAGTTATGAAGGAAGCAATTTGGTTAAGATGTCTTAAATATTTTAGATTTCATTAGGATTCTCCTACAATACTTCTTACTAATGACCAAAGTGTGATAGAGTTAACAAAGAATCCTATTTTTATGCTACAAGCAAATTTATTGAGTCCCACCATCATTTTATTAGAGAATTGCTTGACTAAAATAAAATTCATTTATTGTATTATTCCTTAAATGATTGATATCTTCACTAAGCCACTCTATAGAGAAAATGCTTTTCAATATTTTAATATTTTAGAACTCAAAAGTGTTAATATTCAAGGTGATTAGTGATAATGTCAATCTTCTTAAACCAAAAATAAATATTAAGGCGGGGGGGGGGGGGGGTTTAGGGTTAATAATATTTATTTATCTATAGCTTGTCTTACCCTTAAATCATTATTTATTATTCTCATTTATGAAAATAATATTTGTAGGAGGATTTTTTCTCCTACACCCTTTAATTGAGATGTCACACAATAATTCACCAGAAAGTATTGACACCTCATATGTAACTCTTATGATAGGTAACAATGAGAACCTTACAATATTACAACATAATATATGTGTCATGTGATGTTTGATGAGATTGACACATCTTATGCAACTTCAAGTTACATGTTGCTCAATATTACCATGTATAAAAAAAAAGTAGGACATTTACCCATGCATAATTATTAAGGTAAACAACTATGATTTAGAGCATATAACTCTTTTATTCCTCTTGTTTAAATTTAAATAGGATGTAGGATTTCTCTATGATATAATTGAATTTGTGAAATTTGTGTTAGTCTATTTGAAATTTGAGAGGATTTTTTATTTCTTTGTTGTAATCTTCTGTAGAAAGAATTTTCACGATTTGGATTTCTAGTTATGAATAAAGGTTTTTATCCCTTGTTGTTTCTTCTGTTAAAAAATATTGTCATAATTTGTATGATTATGTCTTGTATGTGCAATGTTAAACATATATTTTCCTAGTTAACTCTTTTGTATCTAACACTACCAAATGCTAATCATATAGCCTTGTATCAAAATTTATAATCTAAATATTTATTTTAAGTGGGACTAAAAGAGTTATTGACTTATAGCACATGCCAAGTCAAATATGGAAACAATAACCCAATATTCATGGTTCTTTTTTATTTAGCATAAATATAGGTCTTTTATAAAACACATCAATCCTTGTTAAATATGATTTAGTTATGAACTTCTCTATTCCATTATTTTGTGTTTTTGTTAGACTAGCATTTGGCCTAATTGCAGTCGATTGCATATGTTATCTATTAAATCTCTATATGACATTGTTGACTTATTTGTTTATATTATTTTAGTTAAATAAAAAACAAAGTAAAATTTTTAGTGAGTCATTTTAGCACATAGCCTACGTTTAAAAATGGGGAACTTTAATGTTTATGGCTCAACTCAACTATTAGCATGGCGACTTTTGCATCATAAATTGATTAAGATCCATTGTTTATCTCTTCAATTACATTTTCCAAATATATTTAATGGAAATTCACACTATTAAGAGTTTATTATTATTCAAATGTGATTTTTTTTAATCTTAAGAAAATTATTATTACGTTTTTATGTTTTTTATGAAGGTATTCTTGATTTGATATTTATAATATCCTCTATTATTGGGAATTAGAGACTCTAATCTAACTTTTTTTTTTTTGTGGAAAACATCCCAAAAGGGATGCCACTTTCGGGTAATACCCAAGGAGGCAGGGGTATCCATTCTGCCAAAAACGCCCAAGACTCGGACCTGGCCTACCACCTTTGACATACTCAAGGAGCAAACAAACACATAAAACCAATTTAAAAATAAGTAAATAACAACAAAAATAATAAAATAAAATAAAAAACATGCTCCTTGAGTGTGTCAAAAACAAAAACACAACCAAACACGCACAATAAGAAAAAAGAAAACCACAACACAAACCACATAGAAAAACGCAAGAACCACATAACAAAACACAAACAAGACAAAAACAACATAACACTACAAAGACATAACCCAAAAAAAACATGAAAAATAAACACAACAAAAACCTAAAAAATAAAATAAATAAAATAAAAATAAAAAACAACCAACAACAGACAATAAACAAAAACAAAAAACATAGAAAACACTCACACATAAAAACATGAAATAACACAAACAAAGAGAAACCCAAGAACAAGAACGAAAAAAACACAAGAAAAATAACAAAAAACATTAAAAAAAAACAAAACAATAAAAACACAAGAACAACGAAAAACAACACAAAGAACACAAAAACAAAACAAAACAAAAGAACCCACACACCTTCAAAAACTAAACAAAAAAAACAAAGAAGAAAAAAGAAAAAAAAAAACAATGAACAAAACAATGACCTGTCTAGACCAGAAGACTATTAAGGCAATAATCGACAGAGGAAACAAAATAAAGAATAGAATGAGCTAGGGAACTAAAAATAACTGAATGAAACAAAGAGAAGCAAAAAAAAAAAACAAGAAGAAACTAGGTACCTTCAGAATTGGAGCCATCCAAAGAAATGATAGAAAGAAGAGCTTCCCTAATTTGAGAAGCCCACCATATAGGAGGGTGGCCATAACAAGTAAGATCACCTTTGTCCAAAGCCCAATTAGCTAAAGCATTAGCACTCTTTTTTTGATCTCTGACCACATGACTGTAATCAACTTTCAAAAATCCCATCTGGATTAACTGAATCTTCTCAATAATTCTTTTTATTCTCCAATCCACCTTATTATTCTTAGAAGGAGTCTTCAAGAGATTAATCATAAGTTGAGAGTCTCTTAGATAGAGTATATTACATTATTTGATATATGATAAGATCAAGAGTCTCTTAGATAGATGCCAAGATAATAAGATCAAAGGTCATTTTATAAAGCTATATTATGGACTCAAATCTCCATAACTTGATTGTACAAGTTCTTCATATAATAGAATTCTACAGATTGTGTTATCTCTTATTAAATTTATAATTTTCATTCTTATCGTACCATATTATTGCTATATTATATTTAATCCTATTGAATTTATCCTGTGAGTTTTATATTAACATTAAGGCTTCAAAAGCCATAAGTGGTATCAGCTACAACGAGTAGTTTCTTGCACTAGTTGAATTTATTTAGCTGCATATAAAATTGATTTTGTCTAGTTTGATAAAAATTGATTTAGATTTTGTCTACTTAAAGGGAGTTAAACCTAGACTTTAATGTAAGATCAAAGTAAGTAGAAAGGCTACAATTATTACATGGTTGCAGGAACAACTAGTGAAGACCAAGACTCATACATAGAGTCATTTCATGGTCGAAGATTGACTAGTGAAGACAAGGATTCATATATACTGGAGGTAAATCAACTTTGGGATAGTTGATCATTCAAGGCCATAGTCAACCCTAACATTGATAGAGGATTCAAGGACATTCAAAGTCACCCTAAACATTATTAATTTTTTGAGTAAGAGATAAAGAGAAAGCTATAGAAGTGTGAGAATCTTCCTACGAAGGATAGAGAAGAGTTTCAGCTTCTAGTGAGCAGAGAATATTGATAAAGAAAATATAGTAGCAGATTAAGAAGCATTCAAAGCTTCCCAAGAAGAATATATAACAATGGATTGAGAGTCATTCAAAGATTCCTAAGAAGAAAAGAAATCAATGGATTGAGAAGCATACAAAGCTTCCTAAAGAGTAGAATAGAAATAAAAAAGTTTGGTTTTTATGAAGTATAAAGCACCTAGCTTACTTTCTATTACCTCAAATATTGGATTATTGACAAGAGGTTGAGCATTAAGAAGATTCATATAGTGAAGAGATCCTCCAAAGAAAGAGGTATGTATAAAGTGGAAAGAGATGTCATTAGAAAGAGGCCAAATTGTAGGAATGTAGAGGCTTCATATTGAATTGAAAAGAAGCCATATACGACAGCATAGGGTCATTATCCAAGATAGCATAGCGCCATCATATAAGGTAGCATAGCATCATTTTCCAAGATAACATAGTACCATCATATAAGATAGCATAGTACCATCATGTAAGGCAACAAAGCACCATCATTTAAAGTAGTAAAGAGCCATTGGAACAACATAAATTGTAGGTCAATATAAGTGTAGGATTTAAGATAAAATGAAAAGAATAAACTACATTAACGCAAATATTGAAGCATAATGGCAAGCAGATATTAAACTATGTTAGTGCAGAATTTGAAGCACAGTGGTAGGCAAAGATTGAACTATGTTAACGTAGAGGTCAAAACACAAGGTAGGTAGAGATTAAGTTACAAAACGTAGAGACTAATATATTAAAGTGGAGGTTAAGTTTACACTAGGAATAAGATAATAAAGAGGTCAACACATGATGGCATGAAGGTCTACATATTTAAAGAAGAAGATAGGTTGTTGTATGCAGATGAAGGAGGCAATAGAGTGAAAAATTTTAGAGAATAAAAGAATTAAGAGCACAAAAAAATAAGCTATTTGGAAAGGTGCAAGTGATAAGCACCAACACTAGCTATATTTCATAGTTTGGAGCTTGAACCTATAACACATTATCACACCAAGCAATAGAGCATTAGACACATCATTGGGTTGGAATACCAATCACTCAGGCAACAAGTAATACCAAATGTTAGCACTTGCAAAGGAGGAATGACATCAAGCAATTGAGACAAAATGTTAGCACTCATAAAGAAGGAACAACAACAAGCATTTAAGATCAAATATTTAACGATAGTAATAAATTATCAAGCATTGAGCATTGCAACAAGACATAACACAAATTTCAAGAGGGACAATTATGAATATCTATCACTAGTGTAACGTTTGTGAGACGTTTATTTCCCTACTATGTAAGTAGAGCAAACATTGGATACAACAATGATTGATCAGAATTCAACGGCATAAAGGTAGAACATTTTGGAGCCACATTGCATTGAAGTGTGCTAAATAAAGGAGTTCACCTAAGTTACTTATGAAGCATTCAAGACTGTACATCAATGCAAGGAGAAAATATGTGAGTGAAGTTAGAGGTAAATTTGAAATTAGGTTTTCAAAATTTAATTTGTGGAGTGATAAGTTATAAGGTTTAATTTTATAAATTTATAAGGTTATATTTGATTTATTAAGTTAAGGAGTGATAAGTGTTTTATTAAAGTTGAAAAAGAAATAATTAATTAGTAAAGGAGGGATAAGTAGGATTTTGATATATTAAGATTGAGTTATAAGGTTTATTAATAGTTTTTTGGTTTTGCTAGATAAATTTGAAATTGATTTGATTTATTAGTTTTTTGAAATAAAAGATTATTGAATTCTTGCAAATTAATTATTTGGGAGTCAAAAGGATTACAACTTCAAACTTAGGAAAAATTAAAATTGCAAAATTCATTCTTTAAGAAGGGAGACATAAGAAATAATTATGGATTATTGGTACATAGATTCTGGAGCTAGTAGGCATATGACTGGAAATAAACAATGGTTTAATACATTTTGTGAAAAATATGAGAAACCAGTTGTTATAGCAGATAGTAAGACTTATGAAGTCAAAGGAGTAGGAGATGTTCTAGTCAATCTAATAGATGGAAAAGGAATAATTAATAATGTGTTATATGTCCCAGGATTAACTACTAATCTTCTTTCAGTTTCTCAGCTTATGGATCAAAACTTGGTAGTAGAATTTAAAGTTATCAAAGGAAGAAAACAATGTCATATTATCAAACAAGGAAAATTGATAGCTTCAGGATCTTACAAAGATAGTTTGTTTACTCTAGATACAGTAACAAATTTGGCTCTTTCAGTAGGAATGTCTGAAACAAAAGAACTTTGGCATAAAATACTAGGACATACAAGTGCATCATCATTAAATGAAATGGCTAAATATCAAATGGTAGAAGGATTACCAAAACTCTCTTGGGAATCTATAGTGTGTCCAAAATGTTTAGCAGGAAAACAACATAGAATACCTTTTGAACTTCGTCAACATAGAGCTCAAAAACCATTGGAATTAATATATACATATTTATGTGGTCCAATGAATGTTACTAGTATTGGAGGACATAAATATTTTCAACTATTTGTTGATGACTATTCCAGAAAAATGTGGGTATACTTTATGAAATACAAATCTGAAGCATTTGGTTGTTTTAAACAATTCAAACTTCTAGTTGAAAAAGAATTAGGGAAAACTATCAAAAATCTTCATTCAGATAGAGGAGGTGAATTTTTGTCAAAAGAATTCAATTTATTTTTAGAAGAAAATGGAATAAAGAGACAACTTACTACAACATATTCACCACAACAAAATGGTATTGTAAAAAGAAGAAACATATCTATCATGGAAATGGTTAGATGTATGATAAAAGAAGCTCATCTTGATCATCAGTATTGGGTAGAGGTAGTTAAAACAGTTGTATATTTGTATAATAGATTACCTACAAGAATACTCAAGAATGTTACACCAAAAGAAGTATGGTCAGGACGAAAACCAAATGTAGAGAGATTAAGAATTTTTGGATGTAAGGCCTATATGCATATTCCAAAACAAAAAAGGACAAAATTAGATGAAAATACTATGTGTGGTATATTTCTTGGTTATGATGATGAATCTATAGGATATAGAATAATTGATCCAACAACAAAGAAAATCTATATAAGCAGAGATGTAGTTTTTGATGAAAAATTAAAGATGGTATTAAAGAACAAAAAGCTAATTCAGAAGTTCTAAATTTTTTAGAAGAAAATTCATCAAATGAAGATACAAAATCAGAATTTCAAGATGAACAGAGTGAAAGTACATAAATTTCTACAAATTCACAAAGAAAAGAACCTATATGGCTTAGAAATACACTTAGAGATTCAAATCTTGAGCAAATGCTAGATCTTACTACTACAAGACCTCAAACTCATAGTCTAACTAGAATAAATAGAGGATTGTTAAGCACCATGGCAGAACCTACAACAACACTTCAGGCTTTGAATCATCCAAAATGGAAGGCAGCTATGGAATCAGAATATACATCATTGCTAAAAAATAAAACATGGAATCTAGTGGAGATACCTCTAGGAAAGAAAATAGTTGGTTGTAAATGGGTTTATAAGGTCAAATATAAAGTAGATGGTTCACTTGACAAGTACAAGGCTCGATTAGTAGCAAAAGGATATACACAAACAGAAGGAATTGATTATGAAGAAACTTTTGCACCGATAGCAAGGATGACTACTATCAGAACAATTTGTGCTTTGGCAGCACACCATGGATGGAAACTTCATCAAATGGATGTAAAAAGTGCATTTCTTAATGGTGATCTTGAAGAAGAAGTTTATATGTCACAACCAGAGGGATTTGTAATTAAGGGACAAGAACACAAAGTTTGTAAATTAAACAAATCCTTATATGGTCTAAAGCAAGCTCCAAGAGCATGGTATATAAAAATCAATAATCATTTATTACAACATAACTTTAAGAGAAGCTTGTCAGATCCAAATATTTATACAAAGAAGGTTGAAAATGATATAATAATACTTATAGTATATGTTGATGATATAGTAATAATAGGGAGTTCAAAGGGTTTAATAAATGAAGTTAAAAGGGATCTTGAAAAGGATTTTGAAATGATTGATTTGGGACTTATGCATTATTGTCTTGGTTTAGAAATCCATCAAAATGAAGATAATATTACAATAACACAAATAAAGTATGCAAAAACTTTACTTGAGAAATACAAAATGAACAATTGTAAGCCCAAAGATACACCTATGGAACAAGGACTACAATTATCTAGATATGATGAAACACCTTTTGTTTCAGCAATAACTTATCATCAATTGATTGGAAGTCTCTTATATTTAACAAATACATGACCAGATATAGTTTTTGTTGTAAATTATCTCTCAAGATTTATGCAAGAACCTAGAGAAAGTCATTGGAAAGCTACAAAAAGAATATTACAATATATCAACAAGACTATAGAATATGGACTAACATATAAAAAGGATGATAAGAATTTTTGTCTACAAGGATATTTAGATTTTGATTATGTTGGTTCTATTGATGATAGAAAATCCACATCAGGATACATTTTTTATCTTGGTTCAGGACCAATATCATGGTACAGTAAAAAACAACATGCAGTAGCACTTTCATCTACCGAAGCGAAGTATCGTGCAGCAAAGGATGCAGTCTGTGAAGCATTATGGTTACAATACATACTATCAGACATGGGAATCAAAAGAACTCCAACAATAATAAATTATGATAATCAAGGAGTATTAAATTTGATCAAAAATCCAATCATACATGAACGAACCAAACATATTGAAGCTCAATGTCATTTTATCAGAGATCATTTTTAGAGTCATCATATCAAGTTGAAACATATTCCTATGGAAGAACAGATTGTAGATATTTTCACAAAGGCTCTGGGTCGAAACAAGTTTTAGATATTTAGAGATCATCTATGCAGATCAAGAGAAATTCACATCAAATAATGTAATACAGGGGGTGTTAGAGTATATTACATTATTTGATATATGAGAAGATCAAGAGTCTCTTAGATAGGTGTCAAGATAAGAAGATCAAAGGTCATTTTGTAAAGCTATATTATGGACACAAAGCTCCATAACTTTATTGTACAAGTTCTTCATATAATAGAATTCTATAGATTGTGTTCTCTCTTGTTAAATTTGTAAGTTTCATTCTTATCTTACTATATTATTGTTATCTTATATTTGATCCTATGGAATTTATCCTGTGAGTTTTATATTAATATTAAGGCTTCAAAATCCATCACTAAACTCTCTCATCATGTGCTTTTTAAAAAATTTAAAGAAGAATCTTCATGAAATTTAGAGATTGATAAAAAAAAAATTAGAGTTCAAAAAAAGTTAAGAAATTTGACAATGGAGCAAAAGAAGATGAAATATGACTTGATAAAGTCACAGGAAATAATGATAGCCTTATCTTAGGCAACCAATTCTCTTTCCCAATGGAAATATATTGAGAAGAAGACCTTATCAAAGGTTAATTTTTATTTAACTAGTTATGTAGGATCAAAAAATACCTTGAATCTACTACATCATGGTTGTATTATCATGGTTGTTTAATGAAATACATTATATTCATATTACAACAAACCATTTTCATATGAGATAATATGTATATTGAACTTTTATTTTTAAGCATTATAATCATTATTTAAATTGGGGAGATATCTAATGAACATAAGCATGGGTTTGGATCCATAATATTGTTAGAGTATATTACATTGTTTGGGTCATGTAAATGTACCACCTTTGGTACATAACTAGAATAGGAGTTTACTTTAGAGTAAAGTCAGTTAGTTACTTCAAGTATTGTAATAAATGCACAATTATAAAATGTGCAAGTTGTAAATGTACAAGGATTCCACTTGTACATTAGATAGATAGGTAGATTAAGGGGCAAGCAATCTATCTTCCTATATAAAGGCCTCATAGTGAGTGTTTTAAAAGAATCATATAGAGCAACATATGTATTAGTAAATATAGAGAGTATGTGGTAGTGTGGTACAATGTAGTCCTTTCATGTTCTTTCATGAAGAGTTCATGTCCTCCATTATATAACATTGTACTACTTCCAGTTACAAAACTTCCAATTATATAGACCCTTAGAAGGTCCAATTACAAAACTTCCAATTCTAGAATATTGGAGGTTGGTGATCTCTATTAAAGTCTGTAGATTGCAAAAGTAAATAAGTACCAGCAAAGGTCCTGTTCTAGATTCTAGTAGCAATAAATTTTAGAGATTCGGAAATAATATCTCATTACCAACACTTCCACAACAGAAGGTTGAAGGAAGTTTCTCATTTGAAATACCAACGAAGCTACGATATCGAAGACCTTGGTGAGGTATCAAAAAGAAATAAGGAGGCTTGGTCAAAATCATTAAAAGAGATCCATAGAAGGCCATTAAAGGAGTTCTTATTGGAGAAATTTACTACCAAGAAGAAGATCCTGATAGTAAATAACTTGGGACAATTATCATCTGAAAACAAACCCAAGAGAGAAATATTTGGCAAGGAATTATCCAAACTTCAAAATACCTCAAGACTTTTAGATTCTTGAGAAGAAGTCCTAGATTGAAGTCATAATTCAACAAGAATATTGAAGGATAAATGAGCCAAATATTACTACCAAATCCCAAAGATTTGAAGATTACATTTGAAGGCTAGAAGGCTCATTCGAAGATAGGATTTTGTTGAATCTACAACAAAATACTGAAGGGTTATTAAATGAAAACTCAACTATGATTTAATGGAATTCCCTACCAAATTTTTGAGTTTCAAGGACAACATTTCAGTGCAGATATTGACTATGAAAGAGGCAGCAATCAAGGCAACATTGCTAGGTGTAAAAACTTCAGAAGTTATAGAGTCCATCCTGAAGGTTAATCAAGTCACCTACTACAATTTAAGGGTAGCAAGTTAGAGGTTTTTGGAGCTACCAAAAGGTGAGTTGGAGATCTATTTTATAAAACCAAGAATAGTTGTAAGTTCATCCCGTTAAAGGCAGCAATAAGGTGAATCTAATCACCTTGCAATCCTTCATCTACATAGATCATTAAAGGTAAGCAACTTGGGTGAAAATAGGTTCATTAGTTGAAATCTAATTTGGGTTATTATCCAGTTCCATTAAGCACCATTTTAATTCTTTAAATATTGCAAAGAGAAGGTTGCATATTATAGTCTTCAAAGAGAGTGCAGAAGGAAGTTTTTTTTAAGGTTTATACCTAAACATTAAAATAGGAGTTAGATATATTTTGATAGAAAGTAAAATAACATCTTCCTATTATCTAGTCATAGCAAATAAGACTACATTAAGTTACAAAAATTATAGTGCATTTAGGAGCAATTACTAGTGCATGATTTAAGGTTCATTTGAAGGAGTAATAAGGTGAGATCAATATTGCACTATACTAGTTGTTCTTAAAGAGTTTTAAGGTGCACTAAATACTTTAAGTTACATATTTTGAGTTACTTTGAGGGTTCATCTACAAGAGTAATAAGGATAAACTATTATTGCACTATATTAGTTATTCAAATTTCACTAAGGATTTTTAGTTAAATAGAACATTAGTGCAAAGTTAAAATTAGCTGCATGGGATATTATTTTATCTTTTATATATTAATTTTTTTATGGTTGAAAAAATGGCAGAGAGCGGGATCGCAAGCGGGACCGCAAGCGGGAGGCACTGGGAGCCCTCCGGGATCCACCTCTGGACCCGACGGTCCAGAGCCTGATCCACCTGAGGAAGGGGAAATTCCCCCTCGAAAACCCCCCGATCCCTCTTCACCTTCCCAGGGATCGTATGCGCACGCAGTTTCTAAAGGGACCCCAAACCCTCTTCCCTCTCAAACCCTGCTTCCCAACGGCTCCGACCTGGTGATCCCAGGGGCGTTGCTGGATAGCTATGCGGCTCAGGACCAATTCACCCTCATCGGCAAGTTCATCGGAGGCAGACCAGATATGGAAACAATTCATAAATGGGCGAGCAACAAATGGCGCACTAGTGGGAGCTTGCAGCTTATAGCCCTGTCCAGGGGTTTTTTTGCGATCAGATTAAATAATGCAGAAGATTCATGCAATATCCTTGCTGGGGGGCCCTGGTTCCTAGGTAGGCGAAGCCTTTTCCTCCGCAGGTGGGGAGAGGACTTCAACCCAGACACTCAAAACATCAATGTGGCGCCTATTTGGATTCGGCTTCCAAACCTACCCTTCCACTGCTGGCAAGAAGAAGTCCTGAGAGGAATTGCCCGCACGATTGGAGAGCTCGTTGCTGTAGATTCGTCTACTAAGGTACGCTCCCGCATGATCCACGCTCGCCTGTGTGTCAATGCCAATCTGGAAACCGACCTTCCTTCCTTTGTTAACCTGTTCAAGGATTCCATTCTCATCAAAAAGTAGCCCATTGTTTATGAAAACAAACCCGCTTTCTGTTCTGCATGCAATACCCAAGGGCATCTCATCAACCAATGTCCCCAAGCTCGAGTTCTGAAGCCTCCTTCGTAGGGCCCTCTTGGTAAAGGCGAGTATCTCAATGTTCATAGTCGTGGCAGGGAAGTCCCAGTCCCGGAGGGGGAAACCCCCATCGTCCCTTCAGAAATCCAAGGTCTGAGCCAGGAGGGGCTTCTCAAAGGCAAATCTCTGGATTCTGCTTCAAACCCTAGCGCCAACCCTGAACCATCCCCAGAAGCCCTCAGAGCCTCTGCCATCAATTCAGAATCCTTAAACCCCATCCTCCAGGAAATTGAGAACTTCCTACCCCACCAGTCTTCGTCTGGGAAGTTCAGTCCTATCAACACCAGAAGCAAAGGGCAAACCATGGATTTCGGAGCCGAGAGAAAAAGAGGTCGACCTTCTACAGCTGAACAGCGTATCAGGGCAACGGAGGATGACTTAGCTAACGGCTCCCAGCGGACCCTGTTCCTAAACTCTGACGCATCCCTCTTCGATGATCCTAAAGTGTCTAAACCCCCCTTCCAGCAGGCGAAGGGAGGCAAGAAACCTCTCAAATCTTCTAGATGAAAATCCTCTCCTGGAATGCGAGAGGGCTCAACAGTGCAGCCAAGCTTAGGCTGGCTGCTAATATGCGCAAGGATATCCGACCCTCCATCTTCATTATGCAAGAAACCAAATGTGACGAGAAGTCCTCCAGGAAAGCTGCCAGGTCCATCTGGTCTCAAGGCGAAGCTCTTCACAGCCCCGCTCAAGGTTCCTGCGGTGGACTTATTTGCTTCTGGGACCCGTCCCAAGTGGAAGGTAGGCTCCTATCATCCTCCAGCAGAGTCATTAATATTCTCTTTCATTGCATCTCCAGTAATCAGTCTTGGATCCTGTCCAACCTGTACGCTCCAAATTCCCCTGTCGAGAGAACTAAATTTTGGAAGTCCATCTCCCGGATGAGGGACTCCTTCAGCACTATCCCTTGGGTGGCTGTAGGGGATTTCAATAGCCCCCTGTATCCAACGGAGAAAAAGGGAGGGTTGGCTGCCACTCACCGTTCTACTGAGGATCTAAAGAATTTTGTGGATTCAAACGAGCTCATTGACATTCCTCTCAAAGGGACTCGCTATACGTGGAGCAACAGGAGAATTGGAGGTAACCTGATTCAGGTCAAATTGGATAGGTTCCTGATCTCCCAGGAAGCTATTCCTCTCTTTGGTGATGCTTCCCTTTTGGCTCTCCCCAAGATTGGTTCGGACCATAATCCCATTATCCTCCAGGTGGGCAAGTCTCCTGTGTTTCGAACCCCCTTTCGGTTTTAGGCTATGTGGCTCAATCACAAGGACTTCCGTGAAATGATGAGTCAGTGGTGGAGCCAACATGTCCATGGATCTCCCATCTTCAGGATAACTCAGAAGCTCAAGTTCACCAAGGATAACTTGCGGAGATGGAACAGAGAGGTGTTTGGCAACATTTTCAGCCAAAAGAAGCTTATTTCTGATCAACTCCGAGCCATTGAGAGAAGGATCGAAGAAGGGGATTCCGGGGATGCCGTGAGGAAGGAGGAAGGGAAACTTCTTGCTGAATTCCACTCCATTCTTGCCAGTGAGGAGTCCTTCTGGAGGCAGAAATCCAGAGAACTATGGATCAAAGCGGGAGACTCCAACACCAGATTCTTCCATGCTTCAACCATGAGACACAGAGGCTCCAATAAGATTAGTAAAATTCAATGCAGCGATGGTTCCAAAGATCGAAGATATCAACGAGATCGGAACCGAGGTTGTCTCTTTCTTTCAAAACCTCTTAGGAACCTCCCCAGAAAGCTCTGCTCTCGCCAAGGCCGCCCTTCCGGAGAACATCCCCGATCCGTTTCTGGCGACTCCAATTCTTCCCTCCTCAAGCCCTTCTCCGACTCAAAAATTAAGGAGGTGGTCTTCTCCATGCAACCCGATAAAGCTCCCGGGCCGGACGGATTTCCTCCCCGGTTCTACCAAGCCTGCTGGGACCTGGTAGGACCGGACGTCTACGCTGCCATTCGTGATCTCCAATCTCACCCCATCCCCCGGGCTGTTAACTCCACCTTCATTGCTTTGATCCCCAAGTCCCCTGATTGTCGGTCTATGGCTGATTACCGGCCCATTAGTCTCTGCAACGTTCTCTTCAAGATCCTCTCCAAAGCCATGGCATCCAGGATGAAGCCCATCCTCCCCATCATTATTGACCCCCGCCAAGGAAGCTCGGTCAAAGGCAGAAACATTCTGGACGGAGTCATTTCCATTCATGAAACCCTTCATTCTGCGGTCCGAAACAAAAAAGCAGGTCTCTTTCTCAAACTTGATATGACCAAAGCATTTGATCGGGTTAGTTGGGAGTTTCTCCGGGACGTCCTCTTGAAGTTCGGCTTCCACCCCAGTTGGGTTCAGCTAATCCATAATTGCTTCTCCTCGGCCTGGTTCTCGGTGCTGGTCAATGGCTCCCCCGCTGGTTTTTTTCCCAGCGTTAGAGGACTCCGTCAAGGAGACCCTCTATCCCCTCTTTTGTTCATCATTCTGGCGGAATCCCTTGGCAGAACCCTTTCTGCGGCCAGAGTGGCGGGGAAGATCTCTGGCATCCCAGTGACGTCCAACTCCACTCCCACTACTCACCAGCAATTTGTTGATGACACCATCCTTTCTACGCAGGCGTCTGTCTTTCAGGCAAGGAACATCAAGCATATCCTTTCCCTCTATGAGAAAGCGGCTGGGCAGCAGGTGAATTTCTCCAAAAGCAAGCTATTTTTCGTTCACACCCCCCTGGACCGTCAGGGCAGGATTGGGCGGATCCTTGGGTGCTCTGCTGGTGCTCTCCCTTCCTCCTATCTGGGGCTCCCCTTTTTCTGGGGAAGACCTAAAGAGAGTATGTGGAACAATGTTGTTGAAAGATTCCAACGCAAGCTGGCAGCCTGGAAAGGTAAACTTCTCTCCCAAGCGGCAAAAGCAACCCTATCAAGTTCAACCCTCCAGAGCATCCCCATTTACTTCATGTCAGTGTTCCCTCTTCCCAAGTCAGTGTGCAAGCTCATTGAACGCATCCAAAAAAAGTTTCTATGGTCAGGATCCGAAGACAAAGCTAAGATTCCCCTGGTGGCTTGGGACACTGTCTACAGAAGCAAGAAGCAAGGAGGGTTGGGTTTCAGAAAACTGTCAGACATGAACACAGCCTTGCTTGGTAAGCAGGCTTGGAGGATTATCTCGAAAGACCCTACGGAGTGGACCATGCTGGTGTGTAAGAAATACATGGGAAACCAATCTTTCCTTGATTCTGGCAACCACCCCAATGGATCTGCCTTCTGGAAGGCTGTGACTCATTCCAAAGCGCTCATCCAGAAAGGCCTCAGATGGGTTCTGGGGGACGGTCGGAGCATTGATTTCTGGAGCGACAGATGGTTGCTGGATGAACCCCTAAGCGGCAGAGCGGACCTCGCCATGCTTCAAACAGTCCCTGACTCTCGGTTGGGAATGAAAGTTTCTGACTTCATAGTTTGGGAGGATGGTCATCCCCGTTGGAGGCTCCTCGCGGGCACCTCTCCTGAGGTTGCTGCTCTCAACATTTTGCTCCAAGCAACTACCATTCCCACTGAGCAGAAAGATGACAAGCCTGCCTGGGCTGGTTTCGACAAAGGGTTGTACACTGTTAAGTCTGCCTTCTCCCTCTTGAAGGATCACCCTGTCTCCCCTTCCCATATTGTTTGGAAGAAGAACCTCATTCCGAAAGTGGCCTTCTTCTCGTGGATTGCCTTCCAAAACAAATCCCTCACCACTGAGAACCTCATCAAAAGAGGCATCCCCCTTCCCAACAGATGTTACCTGTGCCTGTCTGACTGGGAATCCACCGATCACTTGTTCCTCCACTGTGAGTTCACCTCGTCTGTGTTTGGGTTCATCCTGTCTACCTTTCAGATCCAATGGGTTCCTCCCAAGTCTTTGTGTGGTGCCTTCTACCAGTGGCCCCAACCCTTTGCTAATCTTAAGCTTCGTTTCCTCTGGGACATCTGCCTCCACCACCTGATATGGCAAGTCTGGCTTGAGAGAAACTACAGGATCTTTGGAACCTCTTCCCGGGATCCTCAATCGGTGGCCATCAGGGCTATGGCGTTCGCTTCCAAAAATGCTAATCTTATTCACTGTCCCAGCCCCTCTCCTCTGTCCCGAGAAGGGCGTATCCTCTCTTCTCTTAATATTTCTGATTGTCCCCCCCTGGGGAACCCTCTACCTCATCCCCGTATCCTTGCTAAGTGGAGTCCTCCCCCTCCGGGATGGATCAAGCTTAACTTTGACGGGGCTTCCAAAGGGAACCCAGGAGCAACGGGGGCTGGTGGCACGGTCAGGGACCATCGGGGCATGGTCATCCTCGCTTTCTCTGAAGATCTTGGGGTTCAGACCAACCATGTCACGGAAGCCAGAGCCCTTTGGAGAGGTTTAGTCCTCATTGCGGAGGACTCCAGAGCTATCATCATTGAAGGTGACTCCATGAATATCATAAACTACTTGAACAAGGATAAGACCCCTGCCTGGAGGGTCCACAACACCATCGAAGAAATTCGAAGGATTCTCCGCAGCAGGACCCACAGATGCCAGCACATCTTCAGGGAAGGAAATTCTTTGGCTGACCTCCTAGCCAACAGAGGATCCTCCTCCGACAGACTCACCACGTGGGATCTTGAAATCCCTCAAGATGTTGCTGACGTGGCTGCGTCAGAATTCCAAAAAGCTCAATGAGTCTCGCCAGATCAGCTTGGTGGGACACGTCAAGCTTTCTTGGAAAGGTGGATAGTTGGCGTTTGGTTTTCTTGCGGCATCCAATTACTGCCTGCGGTGAGTCTTTCCCCGGCATACCCGTCAGCACCCCTGACGTGGGCGGCAGTCCCAAGTTGGCAATCAGCTCTTTTTCCGTTCCTAACGCTTTGCTAGGCGCTTCCAGGCCGGTTGGGTTTTTGAGCTAGAGCAGCTTCTTTTTTCTATGCTATGGCAGCTTCTTTTTCCTGTCTTTCTGTTCAGGTCTGAGGCCCGCTTTGAGACCTCAACCTCACGGCTGTAATGGGTTCATCCCGTTTTTGTAATAAGGTTTTTGGGATCCTCTAGAAAAACCCACTTTTGTATATAAATGTTACTTATTAAAAAAAAAAATTAGCTGCATGGTTAAGAGCTTGGATTCATTGATACTAAAATTATTCAAGTTAGAGGTTAGTGTTTTCTGAGAAGAAAGACAACAATACATTGCTCTCAAGTATTATAGTAAGCAAACACCATATCTAATAAGCAAAGGAAAAACTTCAAAAATCTATCTTCATTTGTGCTCAAGATATACAACGAGGAGTTGCCATATCAAAAGAGAAGAGTAGCATAAAACAAAGAGACAAGGAACTCTCAAAACTTTGGTGCAAAAAAAATTATCTTATTTATGTTACATTAATGCACCATATCCTTCCTAAAGAGGATGAAAAATAGAGTGTCTTAAGAAACTAAGGCAACAAGTATCCTACATCCACAATCAACTAAATCATTGAAGATAAAAGGTGTAAACTTTGGTTGAACCAACCTAGGGCACATAAGCATCCATTTTGGGTGTCTATAGACACCATATTTAGCACCTTATCCAGTTCCCATGATTGCATCAACCTACAACACAATCCCTATGTAAAAATAAAGACAAGGGAAGAGAATAACAAATAATATAGCAAAGGAGAAAACAAAGGTGCAATACCTAGTAAGGAGATCGAACGAAAGCCACATTCTAATACTAGAGCTCCATAGAACTGCCACTCCATAACCCTTGGTACCTCACAATTGGATCTAACCATCATCCTTGAGTAGAACAACTTGCAAGAAGAAAATCGTTTACTGTAAAAAGAGCAAAGAAAGCTTGCAAATGGTTGGAATGAACAGGCAGTGAGAAGGTCTTAAGGATAATATTTTGATATGTTGAAGAGAGCATGTATGCAAAGGATATATCTACACTTGTCTTGAAAGAGGAAGGAATATTGTGCCACTTGGCACAAAGGGCATAATTACCCTCTTATCTCCAATGCTCAAGAAATGCACTCATTCATATAATGCTTCTCATCATTGTCCTACCGTTCAAAGAATTTCAATGCTCATCAAGGATAAGCTAATCCAGTGCCACATAATTTAATGCTCCACAAGGTCCAATGAAGCTCAAGGAATAGACTTAAGTAATGCCTATCACCACTTGGCATTTGCTTCAAGAAGAAGAAGCTTACATATAGCTGCTAGATAAGAAGCGCACAGTGAACGAATGAACAAATGAGTGAACAAAATAGAATTGACTACAAGCATTAGGGGAGAGCATATTTGGAACCTAAATTCAAGGATTCAAATGCACATTTAATATGATCATAAGAGGACATCCATCGAGTTTGTCATAAATTAGCAAGAAGATACCAGCACTCATAATCAATGCTCAGATCACTTCTTAGAAATCCCTTCTCTTATCACTTCTGAGGAGAACTCTATTTTGATAGCTCCTATTACTATCAATGAGCTTCAACAAGTAGTTTTTAAAATGCAAAAAGGTAAAACCCTAGGTCTTGATGGTTTTCCCATTGAGTTCTACCAAGAGTTCTAGGATATCCTTCATGTTGATTTATTAGAGGTGGTGGAAGAAGCCAGGAAAGCCAAAGAAATTTTGAAGGTTATCAATAAAAATTATATTACTCTTGTTCCAAAATATCAATAGGTTGATCATATCTCAACTTTTAGACCTATTACTTTATGTAATGTTCTTCTCAAAATCATTACTAAAATCATGGCAGAAAGGTTGAAGCCTCTTTTGCATAAGATTATTTCCCCAGAGCAAGGGGGTTTTGTGGAAGGACTTCAAATAGTAGATGAGATAGTTCTTGCTCAGGAAGCCATCCATTCCATTGATAGGCAAAAATCTCCTTCCATGTTCATTCGGTTAGACATATCCAAAGCTTATGACAGAGTGGATTGGCACTTCCTTATCAAAGTTTTGAGGCAATTTGGTTTCTCTAAGGATTGGATGGATTGGATTATGGGATGTATCTCTTAATTTTTCTACTTAGTTCTTATCAATGGTAGGGCTTCTCAGTCATTCCCAGCTTCCAGAGGTATTAGGCAAGGTGACCCGCTATCCCCTTATTTATTCATCATTCTTGTTGAATGCTTGGGTAGGACTATAACCAAAAAGAGAAAAAAAAACCCTTGATGGAGTTACCATTTCTCATGGAGCTAGACCTATATCTCATCTTCAATTTTTGTATGACTCTACTCTTTTAGGTAAAGCTACGATTAAGGAAGCTTCTAATATTAAGCAAATCATTAGTTGTTTTTCTAAGGCTACTAGGCAGTTAATAAATGAAGACAAATCTAAAGTTATTTTCTTTCATTGTTGCGCTAGACAGAATCCATGGTCTTGGATAAATTAAGATATAAGAATACCTCCCTTCCAATCACTTATTTAGGTATTCCCATAAATATTCAAAGGCAAAAAAATAAATATTGGAATTGGTTGTTGGACAAAGTCAAGAAGAAAATTGGAAAGTGGACCAACAGGTGGCTTTCTTCTGGGGGTAGAATCACCTTGGTAAAATCAGTCCTTCAAGCTATTCCTATTTATGTTTCTTCCATTTTGAATATCCCAAAGGTTGTTCTTCGAGAATTGGATCAAATCAGTCATCGTTTCCTTTGGAGTGGTACTAAGGAGAAAAGAAAATGGGCCTTGGTGAAATGGGATACTTGTTGTTTTGTGTTGTTCATGTGTTTTTGTTGTTTTGTGTTTTTTTTTTATGTTTTTTGTTATTGTTCTTGTGTTTTTTTCATTCTTGTTCTTGTGTTTCTCTTTGTTTGTGTTAATTCGTGTTTTTATGTGTGAGTGTTTTCTATGTTTTTTGTTTTTTTTTATTGTCTATTGTTGGTTGTTTTTTATTTTTATTTTTATTTTATTATTTTTTAATTTTTTAGGTTTTGGTTGTGTTTATTTTTCATTTTTTTTGGGTTATGTCTTTGTAGTGTTTTGTTGTTTTTGTCTTGTTTGTGTTTTGTTATGTGGTTTTTGTGTTTTTCTATGTGGTTTGTGTTGTGGTTTCTTTTATATTATTGTGCGTGTTTGGTTGTGCTTTTGTTTTTGACACACTCAAGGAGCATGTTTTTTATTTTATTTTATTATTTTTGTTGTTATTTACTTATTTTTAAATTGGTTTTGTGTGTTTGTTTGCTCCTTGAGTATGTCAAAAGTGGTAGGCTAGGTCCGAGTCCTGGGCATTTTTGGTGGAATGGATACCCCTGCCTCCTTGGGTATTACCCGAAAGTGGCATCCCTTTTGGTATGTTTTCCACAAATAAAAAAAACAATCAATGCTCGGATTCAATACCAATCAACATGAGTTCAAAGGTATATTTGCACTTACTACTTGCTTTCATTAAAGTTTAAAGGGAGGTATAATGAATGTATATTTATGAGGTTAAAATAATTAGATTAGATATAACCTTAGAGAAAGCAATCGAATCAAAAGTGCATAATCTTCAGGGTTAATTCAAGGAGCATTATATTTGCAAATAATTAAGTAGGAGAAATAAGGGTTTCTACTTTAGACACTTAAAAATTATATTTTAAATATTAATTTCTAATATTCCTAAATTAGGGAGTTATAAGGTATACTGCATCAAACATAAATAATTGGAATTTAAAAATATTGGATATTAAAGGATATAAAAGGAAGTTCATTATTTAAAGGAGTTGGAATTATATACTTACACTTGTCTCATACTCATATTAAAGAGACAAAAAAAATCCAACCATAGAACTTCAAATTAAGTGCATAGTTCATTAGGAGAGATAAGGTGAGATAGGAGTTGATTATTGTTACTTACAAAATTTTACAAAATCAACCCAAAAGGTTAACTATTACTTTCTAAGCATTTTCCAATCACTAAGGATTCATAAGGTAGACCACATCAAAGGTTCCATCATCAAAACTCTAAGGAACAATAAGAAATACTACTTTGAGGACATTCAATAAGAAATGCTTTCAATAACAAAGAACTATTTCATGAAGTGGGGCTTTACTCCCAAAAATTAATAGATACCCTTGAAGGATACAAGTATCTATCTACTAGCGATAAAGAAAATTTTTCATTATTCCTTAAAGAGGCAAAATAAGGTAGCTTTGCAACATTAATTAGTTATCTTCATGAAGCCCTCTTCAGATCTTGGTCGAATACGCAAAAAATAGCTATATTAACATTAGAGGAACATTTAAAGATTTATCAATCATTGATTTTTTTTGTACTTGCTCAACACATGAAGCAAACTAGCAATACAAATCAATACTATTGTGATGATAGACTAACTAATCATGAAACAGAGATTCCACTAGTACCAATACAGAATGACAATAGAAGAATAAGGAAGAGGAATAAAATACATACTAGAAGAGGACATAGCAAAGAAGATATAAATAGAGAATAAACTACAAAGACTAAACCATATGGACATTCTCAAATTTGAGAACTAGAAGAACCCTTAGCTACAAATTTCTCTGGCTTGTATGAAAACACTAACGACTTGCTTGAACAAGACACAAACAACAGAGAAGAAGAATTCAAACTCTAGTACTAGATTAAATATCCATATTGAAGTCTTCAATACCCAAATAATGTGATACATGGGGGGTGTTAGAGTATATTACATCATTTGAATCATGTAAATGTACCACCTTTAGTACATAACTAGAGTAGGATTTTACTTTAGAGTAAATTTAGTTACTTCAAGTATTTTAATAAATGCATAAGTGTCAAATGTGCAAGTTGTAAATGTACAAGGAGTCCACTTGTACATCAGGTAGATAGGTAGAGTAAGGGGCAAAGAATCTATCTTCCTATATAAAGGCCTCATAGTGAGTGTTTTAAGAGAAGCATATAGAGCAACATATGTAGTACTAAATATAGAGTGTGTAGTAGGGTGGTACAATGTAGTCCTTTCATGTTCTTTCATGGAGTGTTCATGTCCTCCACTATAAAGCATTGTACTACTTTTATAACTTTCATTAACGGTATATTTTTGAGTTATTTGTAGATGTTCATCTCATTATTTTCATGCATAATATTGTGCCATTAGTTTATAGTTATCTCAGATTAGTTATCTTGCATCGTGTGGTTGTATTCCCTATACTACCGTACATCAAAAGCTAACAAATATGGCTATACTTGATCTTAGTCCATGCATTTTTAAATATTCAATCCCTACCTCCAGTTGTTCTCAGGGCCAGAGAAAATATGCCCACCCATGGAATTGAAAACTTGACTTAACTAATGAAATTACTCTCTCAATTGCTTGCCCCAAACCTATTGAGATTGCTAAAGATGAATCCTATTAGTGATGGTTTTGTTATTTTTGAGCTAATGAGTAAATCTATAATAGAACCTTTACCTAAATAACCTCAATATATATTTTTAATAAGTTAAATACGACTTCTATCAAGGGCCACTTCCATCAAATTACCAAAAATATCAACTAACCATATCCAACATGCCTTTTTATTAAATATATTCTTCAACTTCCTCAAAGTGTTATGTTTCCACAATCAGCTCCTTAACATCATTTTTATTAAGAGATAAAATCTCACTTGACCAATTGCCTTCTAAAATTTGAATTTCACCAAGATGAAGGTCAACACTACAATTGGCTAAATTATTTGCTACATTAATTCCTTCTATATATATATATATATATATATATATATACCCATATTTCCAAGATATTACCTCCAATAATAGATGATGAACATCAACAATAATATTATTTTTATCCAATCCCCACATCCATCTTTGTTGACAATATCAATGATAATTTGTGAATCTCCCTTAATTGAAATATAGTTCTATCATTTTTTATTACAATTTTAATCCTTGTAAGAAGTACCCTATCCTCTGCATAGTTGCTAGTTGAAGTTCCATATAATTCTGAGTAAGAGAGGAGAATTTTTCCTTTATTATTTTGAAAAATACCACCTCCATTGACTTTTCCCAATTTTTCTTAAAAACACCATCAAAATTAATATTTGTAAAACCAATTTTTGGACATTTGCATTTTTTCCTAGATCAAAGTAGATCCTTTGTTTTAATGCCATTATCACAAATAACTCTTCCATGTATGTGCAAATCCTTTAAAAAATTTGCTACCACCTCCTTTTTTGTACTTGATACTTCCCAAAGCACCATATTTGTAAACATTCTATAAGATAGGTAATTATATGGTTATAAACTTGGGCATGATTTTAAGATTTATTTAAAAAATTATATTATTCCTTTCAAGCCATAAATTCCAACAAATAATGGCAAGACAATTTCTCCATAAAATACATAATACTTTAGCTTTGAAATAATTAATCCAACATTGCATGAACTCTTTGAATGTTTATGGAGCTACCTAATATATTTTTATATTTTTTAAAAAGTAACTTAAATGTTGTAAGCAAAGGGATAATCAATAAGTAAATGGTCATATATTTCTAATCCTTCTCATGCAAGGCACATTTGAAAGGCCCATGATTTCCTCTTGTTTATAGACTCTCCTGTAAGAATCTTAATTTGAAATGCTAACCAAAAAAATATTTAGAACTTACGAAGAGCATCTAGTGACCAAATGTTCTTCCAAGAAAAATATTTGGGAGTAGGAAGTTTTGATTGCTCTAAATTCTCATATCCCAACTTGATTGAGTATCCACCATATTTTGATAGATTACAAACCAAATCATAATTTTATGTAAAATTGGCAAATAAACTCTTGAGGCATTTATGATGGTCATCTACAATTTTTCTTTTCTCTCCTTCAACCAAGTTACTAATAAAAATCCATCATCCGGAAATGTTGCTCATATTAATGAAGTCTTTGACCATTGGACCTTTACAAGCTAGGCATGCCCAAGCCAATTGTTTCCATTTTGAGTCAAATATAATAGGATAAGGCTTCAACCAAGCATTATAGTAGAAAAGTTTGTAATTATCCTCATTGAATTACTATTTAATATATTTCTTGATTTATTACAAAGTATTTGATATGAAGTTCCATGTTGATGATCCTTTTCCTAAATAATTTCACTGCATCAAGAGAACCTATATATTTATCAAGTGTTTTTCTTTTCAATTCTTTCCTTGAATTTTGAATAATCTCCACCCAAGCGTTACCCCTAAGGACAAACTCATAAGTTTACTATTACATAAAGCTCGTCCTCCAATATTCTTTACTTTGCATACCCTATCCCACTTACAAGAGGAAATTTAGATTTTTCCTTGCATCCTTTCCAAAGAAAATATCTTCAAATTTTATCAACTTCTAATGTTATACCTACTCGTAATCTTGAAAGCAATATCATGTAAATAGGAATGGATTATAATGTAGTCTTTATGAGTTGTAGTTGTCCTACCATGATTAAGAACTTACCTTTCCAACCTATCAAACAAGCTTTTGTTCTATCCAAGCAAGAGAACCAAATAGTTGTTTATGAGACAAATGAATACCAAAGTAGGTTGATGAAAAATTTCAATTTTATATACTAAAATATCCATTATAATTCATTATAAATCTAGGGTAGTGTTACTAAAAAAATCTTGAAATTTAGAGTATTAACCAATTGTCTAGTAGCCTTCTCATAGCATGATAATATTTATCTAAACTCCATGGCCTTGTCTAGTAGCCTTCTCATAGCATGATAATATTTATCTAAACTCCATGGCCTCACTTACTCAAGGATGGCCCAAAAGAAAAGTATTATAAACAAATTGAACATGAGGTCAGAAGGGACCATATTTTTGCAACTTGAATACCTTTTATTTTTCCTTATATTTTTGCTTTTGAGAAATCTTTCCTTAAGGTCTTCACAAGAATAATGAATAGATAAGGAGATAAGTAGCCAACAGGAGAGCCAATTATAAAAATCAAATATTTTACAATGCTATAACAACATTTAATCCATTTACTCCAAATGTAATTAAAACCAAAAATTTTGAGAATATTATGTAAAAATATCTAAGAAACCCTATCATATGCTTTGTTCATATCTAATTTCATAAACATACCTAGTTTTTTCATGGAATGAAGAGAAGTTATAGCCTCATATGTAATGATTGTACCATCAAGAATTTGTTTACCACAAATAAAAATACCTTATTCCTTTAAGATAACACAATCTAAAATTTCATTCAACCTATTTTCTATAATTTTTGAAATGATCTTATAAATCATATTACAAAGGCTTATTGGACAAAAAATATCAAAATATTTTATCTTTCCTTTCTTGGGAATCAATGTAATAAAAGTTATAATGATCTCACTCACTGTAGCCTTCTTTTTTTGGGTCTCTTAAACTACAACTAGCTTATTACTCTTCAATAAATCTTAAAAAAGTTGAAAGAATATTGTAAGAAATCCATCAAGATAGGTGCCTTGTTAGGATGGAAAGAGAAAAGTCTCCTCCAAATATATCTTCTTCATGAAGCTTTCATTTTGTCCCTATGTGATAATTGATTGAATAATTTTCAAAAGCTTATCTTGTGCCTCCTTAAGTTGCCTAGTATCTAAAAAAATATTTTAAAAAAAATTAATTGCTTCCTTCCCTAAATCTTCTTCTTCTTCAATATTTATTCCATCTAGGGTTAAATATTTTTTATATGACAAAAAGAAAATTTTATTTTTGGTGTAGCATAAAATAAAATTGTATTTCTATCCCCTTCCTTGAGCCATTTCTCCCTAGATTTTTGGAACCAATATGACTCCTTTATCAATGCATTATGATAATCAGAAAGTAATTGTTTTTATTTCACATTAGAATCCTAATCTATTTCATTATTTTTTTCTATCTCTTATAAATTTTTGAGCTTGGATTCACTTTATTTCTTTTATTTAAAAATATTACCAAAATATTTGGCATTCCAAATCTTCTTTTGTTCCTTTAAATATCTCATATTTTGAAAAAAACCTGTACATATATGACCCATTATATTGTTCTTCATCCCACCATAACATAACCATATGGAGGAAAGCCAGATCTTGGAACCATATAAAATGGAAGCTAAATGGATTTAGATTAATAGTATTAGATAAATCACAAGTCAAAAAATGGATATGTGATTTGATCTTGCTTGCAATAAAATATCTAAAGAGATTTTATACTCTATTTGTAACCATGTGTTGGATAATAAAAATCTATCCAATATTTATACTATATGAGTTTTCCCAATGCATCTATTATCCCATGTATATTGAAAACTTGAAGTACTAACATCCCAATAGCCATTTAAGTTGACAAATGAAGCAAAATATTTCATTGATTTAGATCATCCTAGAGTACAACCCTTTTTTTTCTAGAGGAGATAAAACAATATTGAAATCACCCCCAAGAATCCATAGATCTCAATTTTGAATCATCATTTTGTTTGAAAAAAATATGCTAAGGTCCTTCTAACATCTTTAATAGGAAGTAACTATAGTTGAATCATATAAGTTTATAACCCCAACTTTGATGTTTTCCTCTTTTGCATAAATAGTTTAGTAATTGTTATCATATCTGATTATCCTAGGTTAGGGATATTTGGGATAATTATACCTCATGTAGATAAAAATATAAGGGCCTCTCCTGAGAGCATGGGGTTCAACTCAATCAGAGGCCTTTGAGAGTTTTTACAAGGTCGAATCCTTGTTATGATTTGATCTTTAGGTGCACTTTCAACTCAGGTAAATGGATGTGAGACATAAAATGAAAAATAATTGAAAATATAAAAACCTAAACTAAAAATATGGTGATGCCCCAAATATCCACTAAGATCTCCCTACACAACAGGATTGAACACTATGTGCTAGTGGTGAACAATTCTTCTCCTTGACATAGATAAGCCAAAATGAGAGTTACAAGAATACACACAAATAAATATATAGGTCAGAGCATGAGAACCAAATATGACTACTCAAAATAGATGTGTAGGCCTCCCATACATACATGCATACAAGTAAAACTCAAATTAAGTAAAGCTTAAAACATACACACACATATAGAGATGGGTCAACATGAGAATCACAAATGGCTACTCAAAAAATTGACATGTAGGCCTCCAATATATAAATATATATATATATATATATATATATATATATATGCAAATAGTTTTACAAATATTATGCCAAAAATGAGGGTTTGATTTACCCACAAGTTGCTCAGGAGTCAACTGCTATATAGAAAGAAATGAAAAGAAATATTATAAAAGTTACATATGCAAACTCGTCAATGCTTTACGATGCTAAAACTAAATTATTTATAGATTACAAGGAAGAGGATTTTCCTCCAAAAATCATGCAAAAAATCTAAGATGATTGATACTTTCTAGCACTTGGTCATATCTTCATTTAAGTTTTTGGTCTCTAGAGGCCTTTGGATTTGGAGTCATAAATTTCAAATGGCTCTAAGTATTTGGATGACCAACTATTATCATTAGTTTTTTCAATTATTTTACATAGTTTTTTATGAAGGGCCCTAGCCACCTAATATTGAGTGAGATTTGAATCTTGGACCATCCAAAGAGAGGTCAAATCCCTCACCATTGTAGTAAGCTTATAGCTACAACTATTGTTAGTATTACCATCTACCCATTTCGGTATTTCTCATAATCTAGGTGTAGAAGATTTTCTTATTTAATGCTTCATATATGTGGATTGCTTCTGTTGTGGCTCCCATGCTACTGATGTCCTTTTGGAAAGATATGCAATATTATTTTGTAGGAAAGGACCATACTTCCAGAAGATTGTACACCTAAATGAATTCAAATTTTTGGAATATAGGTGGTTTTCTTCTTTGAAAGTTTCATCACCATTTTACATCGGGACTTCTCTAACTTCAAAGTTTTTTATTGTGAAACTTTGTGCATCAAAAATTTTGCTTCCCATTTTTGTCATGAATTTATGAACTCCCAACTTTTAGCCTTCTTGTATCTTCTATCATTTTGAACCTTCAATTGTTGAAATTTTCTTCTACACCTTGTTCACTACTTCAATTTTTTCTTCTTGTCACCTAATAATGTCACATATTGAGTGTACTGATAAATTATTATAGTTCTGATAACTCATAGAGGATCTTTAGCCTGTTATAGATAAGGGACCTAGAGAGGCTTGTGCCTTGGACGATTAGGCATGGATTCAAGAAAATATTATACCTTTGGAATGGAAGCAAATGTGGGAGTCTCAAAATTCAGTCTACATCTTCACATCTTTGTAGTTAGATCTTCTATAATCCCATGATATTAGGACTACTCTTATATATTATAGATAATACATATGTATAAATTTTTTATTGAGGAATATTACATTTCTTGGTACATGCAAATATACCACCATGGTACCTTTATGGTAAAAATGTAAATATGTGATATATTAGGGTTGAGTATATAGTTTAGGTGAGTGATTTATATTTCTCCTTTCATGTAAGTGTCAATGTGCAGGAAATGCACAAGTGTCATGTAATTTAAAGTGCAAGAGTATATTGATATAATGTGCACAAGTATCATGTATGTAAGTTTGCAAATATGTAAAGAAAGGATGTGCACAAGTGTCTTGTATTAGGAGTGCATGTAGGAGAGTAAGATTCATGTAAAAGTGTGCAAGTATCATATAGTCAAGTATGCATGTAAGAAGAGAGTGAAGAGTCTAGTATACAAGTGGCAATATGATAAGCAAAAGGTCATGGGAGTTGTTATATGGAGAGCAATAGTCAAGTACTTGAAGAGTCATATTACTATGGCTATATTATGGAGATAATGCTCCATAAAAAGATATTTGATTATCCGATTGTAAAAATGAAGATATAAAAAAGTGAATAAAGCTTGTATACAAATTTTGAGCAATTAATATTGTAAGTATTATTCATGCATAGTTAATAAATGATTATTGGACATTTACATTCATAATTGATATTATAATTGAATGTTATTTTATCATTATTATATTATCGTTGATATATATTTAATTGCTCAATTATATTATTCTACTCTTCATTATTAATATTTTGGCTTATTTACTTTTGGGCATGTAATATTTTTTAGATAGTAAGGCTTAAAATCCAATAATTTTGAGTGGGTGGCTTTTATCCATTGGACATGGAATCAAAAGGGCCCCCGACTATCTGCTCAATTCCTTTCTTTCTCTTTTTTGAATTCCTCAAGAAAAATAATTTAACCCTTAATAAATTGGGACTATTTAGCAACCCCCTTGGTGTGAACATACTAGTACTAGGGATGAAAAAACTCCTTGGTAAAGTAGGACCAGCACCAATGCTAACCCCCTTTTTTTCATGACCCTATTGGCATGCATATTCCACCTTTAGTTCATATCCTTTACCTCTTTTGTGCTTCTATAGATTTGGGTCATTCCTTTAAGCTTAGAGAAGTGTTCACACTTATTGGTTTGAACACTTCAGAGGGAGTGGACTCCACTACCTCTACTATCCTTTGGCCCATCTGATTGTTAATCTAGTTTTGGGACCTATTGGGAACTGCTACCTCTGCCTCCATATACTTCTCTTTATTTTCCATGTTGGCATGATCTGGAAGTAGCAAGTTGTTTATTGAGAAAGGACTAAGAAGTAGCAGGTTAGATAGCTAGGATTGGTTGCTTCATCTCCCTAAATCCATTTATGAATATGATAGCAATTTGGTCACATTCAACAATTGAGTTTTGAGAGAGGGAGTAGAACCCCTTACAATACTTTCCTTTAAATTATGCCATGAGCAGCCTCAAACCCATGTATTGCTTTGTGATGTTATGCAATTGGTAAAAGTAGACCATATCTTGCAAATGCTCCCATGATATTGATAAACATTCACCATATTAATATTGCAAGTTTAAGAGTATGGACATTGGAAAGTCATCCCAAACATATAATGGCACTAGAGGTTTCAAGGGGCTTCTTTTTCTCCATGATAAAAACCTCACGAGGAAAGAAGTGCTTAAATTCTAGTATGCAACCTCCATAGTGGAGCTTTCATAGTCTTTTAATTCCTTTGGTTTCAGCAAAGTCACCAGGTGAATGAAATATTTTGCTATGGAAGCAAATAGACTGAGGCCTTCAATATAACCTCAATATTCTACTTCAATAGTGGTTTCTTCTAATATTTGTTCTAGAGTAGAGTATCTATATGAGTGAAAAGGTGCTTCAATAAGTAGGGGTAGGCATAGACCCTCACCAAGTCTAAGCCTAATTTATTATTGAGATTATGGGACCAATGATGTATCACTGGGATCCCACTAGGTGTGCCATTAAATTGTTATCATATTCAATTGTCTTGGTTCAAGGAGAGTTGGAAGAATTGCACCTCACCCAGAGCAACATAGTAGGGCCTCTTTAGAGATCTTGGAGTTTGGCTCAATCAAGGGCCTCGAGATTTTTTTACAAGGCCAGTTCCTTTTTATAATGTGATATTTAAGCTCACTTTCAACTCATGGGGAAAGGGATGCTAGAGATCAAATTAAAAAAATTTAAAAATATAAAAACCTAAACTAAAAATATGGTGATGCACCAAAGATCCACTAAGATCTCCTTGCACAAGCCTGAAAACTATGTGCTAGTGGTGAACACTTCCTCTCCTTGACACAAATAATTCCAAATTATAGTTATAGGCATACACAAGCATAAAGATATGGATCATAGCATGATAAACATAGATAGCTACTCAAAATATATGTGTAGGCCTCCCATACACACATGCATACAAGTAAAACTCAAAATAGATAAAGCTTAAAAATATACACACATACAGAGACAAGTCAACATGAGAACCATAGATGGCTACTCAAAAAATTGATGCATAGGCATAATATATATATATATATATATATATATATATATATATATATGTGTGTGTGTGTGTGTGTGTGTGTGTGTGTGTGTGTGTGTGTGTGTGTGTGTGTGTGTGTGTGTGTGCAAATATTTTTACAAATATTATGCTAGAAGTGGGGGTTTGATTTTCCTACAAGCCACTCAAGAGTCGATTGCTATACATAAATAAATGAATGGAAATATTACAAAATTTATAGATGCAAACTCACCGATGCTTTACAATGTTAAGAGTACAACTATTTATAGATTATAAGTAGGAAGATTTTCCTCTAAAACCTATGTAGAGATTTCAATATGATTGTTGCTTTCTTGCACATGGTCATATCTTCATTTAAGTTGCTAGTCTCCCGAGGTCTTTGGATTTGGAGTCATAAATATCAAATGGATTTGAGTCTTTGGATGAGTAGCTACCATCATTATTACCATCTACCTACTTTTGAATTTCTTATAATCTAGGTGTAGAAGAATTCCTTATTTAATGCTTCAAATTTATGGGCTCCTTCTACTAGGGCTTCCATGTTGCTGATATCCTTTCAAAAATATATGCAATATTCTTTTGTAGGAAATAACCATACTTCCAAAAGATTGTACACCTCAATGAATTTAGATTTTCAAAATACAAGTGGTTTTATTCTTTGGAATTTTCCTCACCATTTGACATCAAGACTTCTCTAACTTCTAGGTTTTTTATCGTAAAAATTTTTATATCAAAACTTGTGCTTCCCATATTTGGGTGGGACTTTATGAACTTCCAAATTTTTGCCTAAGAATGGTTCATCTTTATGAACTTCTACTGCATTTCACCTAAGAATGGTGCATCTTGAATGTAGTGAAAAATCACCATAGTAACCTAATTACTTTTGCTTCTAACAAATGCCCATCCCATTTTTTTTTATCCCATATTGTTGCAATACCACCTCAAGCTCTTATAGAAGAAACTGCTAGACAATCATCCATCTTTCCAATATTTTTAAAACCATCCTTACATTCCTCACTTTAATTTTTTTGTATTAGAATAAACTTAGGATTATGACAACCTATTAACTCCAAGGTAACTCTTTTTTAGGGGTCTTATTAATATCTCTAATATTCCATGATAACATTTTTATCACCATCACATTTTATTTTTATTGGCTTCCCAAATCAATATCTCTTTGAGTTTCCTTTTCTCTTTATTCATGCTTTGATGGCCTTCCTCTCCTTTTTCCATTCCCCCAACACTTTCATCTTCATCAATCTCTTACAATTTGCCATATTGTTCATAATGAGACTTATCTTCTAAAGTTCCATGTTACCCTAATGAATTTGAAATGATAGGAATGGCCTCAAAAACAATTTATTCTTTATATTTCTCTAAAAACCCTAAAAGTATGTGGATAATCCTCCATAGTCATTACTTTCTTATACTTCTTGGTAAAACCTAAATTTCCTTGGATAACTCTCATATGCTTTTCTTTATTATGTTGCTCTTGAAACCCTAAAGTGCAATAGATACACTTTATACTACTTTAATTTTTATTGCAAGGAGAAGATATTATGCTACTTAAGGAAAGTGAAGATAATTTACTTGGATTAATATTGACCTCCTTTATCTCATTTGCTTTCAAATTTTCCTCCCCATATTCCTTTACACTTTTAACTCCTTTTGTATTTGAACTTGTGCATCATACTTCCTCCCTTCTATCATTTTTCTTCTAATGGTTGATTTGAGTGAACTATAATGGCCTTTATCATTTGATGATATAGAGGGTTTTTTCTTGCCACTTTCTTAGGAGTGGGAAATCCTTGATTTGACCCAAATTCTCCTATGATATGATCTCCTTGTTTCATATTGAAGTTTGCCTCATGCCCAAAAGTTTCCATCTCTTTCTCCATCTTTTTTACTTTGCAATCACTTTCCATATGTTTAGTTTCATGAAATTTATGACATCAAAATGTAATATTTTCATAATGTACTTGTTGATCTCATTCTCTTAATTTAGATTTAATACTAATAGATTGTGGTAAAGGGTTTTAAATATCCATAGCAACACATATTCAAGTGTATACAACATGTCTTATTTTCTAATAAATTGGTCCCTCCTAGATGAATTCACTTAGAGTATTGTCAATATTCTTCAAAATGTCCTTATTAATGATTTGATAAGGAAGTCCAAAAAGCCTAATCTACACTAGAAGCATTTTAATAGTCTTTGACTCCATAGAAAAATTTCCATTCCATGGTCTTAAATATAGTGCATCTTTACCCCTAAACCAAGGGCCTCCATCCATTATTTTATGTATTATTTCTGAAATAGAGAATATAATGAGAAAAAATTCTTTCAAAAGAGAAGTCATGGAGTAATTTAAATTTAATCCCAACTTCCACTTGATTCAATTTTGAATCTCAGAAAAACCTAGCCAGTATCCATGGAACTTACATATTAACCCTCTACTGTTAAGAACTATTATATCATGTTTGATCATCTCATCCTTGATAACCACTTTTAGTGTAGTATCTGCTAATTGGGTAGGGTTTTCATAGATTTGCTCTTCCTCTTAATGCTAACCAAGAAATCCTTACTTCTAGTAAGAACTTTCAAAAATGACTTTCCTGCCATATTACCTAGAATTGTTTTTCATGAATCCTTTATTTTTTGAGTTTATCCTCAAATCTAAAACAAGAAATGGCACTCACTCCTTGCTTGCACTTTGCTTTCTCTTCATGCTTACTTCTCCTACTTCTTGCTCATGCCTCACTCCTAAAAGAACATCAATTAATGTATAGTTTCAATTGCATTTTTGTTATTACTTATGATTGTTGAGTCTTTTTATGGTTGTCATATATAATTTTTATAATTGCTACTATTATATTTTGCAAGGTATATTTTCCTTGTATGTAGACCATTGATAAGCTGCTTTCCTTGGTGCTTTGACTACTATTATTGTTTATTTTAGAACTTATATTATTTCACATTTTCTTCTTTTTTACATTAACAATGAAACAAAAAAAGGTTTTTTTTTTTATTTTATTTTTTTTATTTGGTTATTGTGAGAAACCCCTTATGACCGATGCACAAGGCTGAGCAGTCTCCTCCCAACTATGATCCCTCCTAAAGTTGAGAGCTATACTTATCAATAGGAAATTTAACACAAAGCCACCACACACCCACCCCCTCACACACTCACCCACGCCACGGTTTGAACCTTGAACTTCCCGAAGAAGAGCCAAAGCCCGAACCGTTGCGCCGCACCCCAGGTGCAAAAAAAAAAAAAGTTTTAAAAGGCTTGTATATGTTTTTCTTTCAATTTGTATTGATTTTTAAAAATTAAATAAAACAAGATCTTTTATAGGGTTTACTTTATGATAATTAAAAAAAAATTGAAAACCCTAAAATAAATTTAGCGTAAAAGGTACAATTGAACAATCAAAATATCCACATTAAGAATTGATTAGTATAATGTAAGTTTTTTTTTAATAGTTATATAAGATTGAAACTGACTCCAATCCTCTTACATCATGATACCACAATGGTATTACAACTACCAACTTGGCTCTTATGCATGCATAGCTTGGTAAGCTTAATCTTCTCCTTGAAATTTGAGAAATTTAACAAGTTGAACTAATACCATTTGATAGCATATATGTTTATTTTTATAAAATTAATAAATTCGATTTAAAATAAACTAATAATATTTAAATGTTTTTAAATATTACAAATTATAAATAATTATAAAACCAAAAAAAACTTACAAATTTTAAGTTTATTTTTCTTTTAAACAACAATGAGTGATTAAATGTAATAAAAGAAAAGAACAATAAAATATTTTTATCATTACATTAAATCATTGAAAATATTAAAAAAAATTATAATATTAAAAAATATTTATCTTTAATATGTAAATATGAAACTATTCTAACACTTGTATTTAGTTTTTATTTTTTAATTATTTATATTTATATTTTTTTCTTTTAATAATATATTTAATTAAAAAAACAAACATATTTCACTATGATTTAAATTTATGTTGTCCCAATAAATCATACCACTACAACATATACAAAAAAAAAAAAAAACACTTAAAAATATTGTTTTTTACCTACCATAATTTTATACTTTTAAATATGGTTGAAATAAGCTCAACCATAATATTGTTTTTTTACCTACCATAATTTTATACTTTTAAATATGGTTGAAATAAGCTCAACCATAATTTTGGTGAACAATTTGAAAATGGTGTGATGGGTTGTGAAGGCTACCTACCAAAGAATTATGATGAACAAAGTTGTACTAGAAGGAATGATGCGTTATTGTTGTTGGTTCTTATTGTTATTATTAGAACTTTCACATGCTAATAAACATCATTTCTAAAAATAATGATAACTCGTAGATTTCTATGAAGGCCTCACTAATTCCATTATGCTCGCCTTTAATGAGTGGCCAACCAGTACGTATTTCTTAAGGTTTACTCCATCTTAATCAATTGTTGCTCTTGATTATGTGGTTTTAACTTTTTACATTTTATTACTGCTAAACTTTCTCATGCACAAACCTCTTCTAATGAATTTATAAGGAATTCAAATAGTTAAGATTAAATTTATCCTCGAATAAAATTATTAAAATTTAGTTTTTAAATTAAGATTGAATTTGAATGATTTATATTTTATAAAAATTAAAATTAAGTCTCTTCAAATATAAAGGCAAGTTTGTGTGGGTGATGGGTGTTTGATTTCAAGTGTGTTGTTTTAATTTATTATTAGCTCACTAAAATTTATGGTAGTCAGTTTTAAAGGTTGGGTGGGTTGGTAAGTTCTTGTGAAGAGATCCAGGTTCAAACCTCAAAGGTAGTAGACTCTCTTGATTTTGTTGAGTACGTGACAGCCCAACAGCAGCAATTTCAATCCTAAGCCATCGGTGGTCTTCCTCACACGGTGTTGCTAATACTGAGGCAAGGTAGGGGTTATAGAGGCGGCTGCAGTGTCATCCAACGGTTTCAATCCTAAGTCATCGGTGGTTTCCTTAACATAGGGTTGTTAATACCGAGGCAAGGTAGGGGTTATAGAGGCATCTACAAGGATTTTCCAATCCCAAGCCATCGGTGGTCTCCTTCACACTGGGTTGTTAATACCGAGGCAAAGTAGGGGTTATAGAGGCAACTCTAGGATTTGAACCCAAGTCTGGTAGTGGAAAATGAAGGGATGTTATCGATTCCCATATGTATCAAAAATATAAAAATAAATAAAATAAAATTCATGGTAGTCCATTCAAATATATATTCTTATCAAGTGGCATTAGCTCAACAGTTTAGATTCTTCAACATTTCAAAGAAGAGACCTAGGTTCGGTTAGATTCCTCACCATTTCAAGAAAGAGACCTAGGTTCGAATTATGCCAAACTTTGTTGTAATACTGTTATAATACTATGTAAAGTGCATTAGCTCAACCGGTTAGATTCTTCAATATTTCAAGGAAGAGACCTAGGTTCGAATCTTGCCAAACTTTGTTGTAATACCGCTATAACACTATGTAAAGCGCCTGACTTAGTATATACAAACTTTTGCTGTAATATCACCATATGGTGATGATGTAATACGAGTGAAACCTATTTCAATCCCAAATATATATATATATATATATATATATATATATATATATATATATATATATATATATATATATATATATATATATATATATATATTCTCGAAATCACTTTCTATCGTAACTATGAAATTATGTTTATTTAGCATGTATTAAAAACTTTTACTCCAAGGGTTAGGTGGATTGGTAAGTGCTAGTCTGATTGGGCACTTACCAAGAAGAGACCTAGGTTCAAAACTTGTGGGAAGCCTGTTGCAAAGGTAGCTAAGTGGATTGGTAAGTGCTATTTGGCTGGGCACTTACCAAGAAGAGACCCAGATTCAAACCTTGGGAGAAGCCTGTTGCAAAGGTAGTAGTTTGACCCAAATCCTTCGAGTGTGCACTATATTGACAACGATGGTACAAATCCCAAGCACCCGATTGTCCATTTCACATCGGGCTATAAAACAACGAGATGGAATAGGTTTGGTGGATGCTTGTTGCAAAGGTAGCTAGATGGATTGGTAAGTGCTAGTTTGGTTGGGCACTTACCAAGAAGAGACTTAGATTCAAACCTTGGGAGACGCATGTTGTAAAGGTAATAGTCTGATCTGAATTCTTTAAGTGCACATTAGACTGACGATGATGATACAAATTGCGAGCACCCAATGATCCATTTCACGTTGAGCTATAAAACAACGAGATGGAATAGGTTTGGTGGATGCAACCCCTGTTGTGGTTTAAACATTACACTTTATCAATTACTAAAAATAATGTGGTTGTAACTAAGGAAAAAAATCTTTCATTCCTTCTAAAAACTTTTGATTTATTTTATAAGTATTTTTATTAAGTATTTTTATTTGTCCTTTGTAGCCATAACGATGTCTTAGCTATAATGTAGTGGTTTAAGACAATATTATCATAAGTAGTTGTTTGCAAAGAAGAATTTCTTAAGATTTTAAGGAGATAATATATCAATACATTCAAGAGGCTAAAAAATATCCTTAGAACCTCACGAAAGTATTAGGTTGTATGATCATCTTACACTATCCATTGTATACACTTCAATAAGGTATCTATCGTGTATTTTCATGTGTACATATGTTTACTAGTTAATGTTGAAAAGACTGAAATTTTATAAATAATTATATATTTACTTGTTGCTTTGGATTTGGTGATGCCAGTTATAAATTTGGATGGATATGCTTAGGTAAATATATATAAGTAGCCGAAAGCATGCATTTTGAAAACAAGTATAATTTTTTGTTTTTTTACATGCAACTCTTTGTAAAATAATAATATTGCATTCTCTTTTATATTTTATGCTATAATTTTAGATTCTAGGTTAAATATTTTATTTATCTCTTAAGATTTTTTTTTTTTAATCTTTTAGTTAATTAATATAATAATCAAATATTATATTATTCAAAATATTTTTAGGTTTGTTTTGAGGGAAAAACGTAATAGAAGGTTCAAGGTTCAAACCGCAACGTGGGTGAGTGTGTGAGGGGGTGGGTGTGTGGTGGTTGTGTGTTAAATTCCTTATTGATAAGCATAGCTTTCGGCTTTAAAAGGAGTCATGGTTGAGAGGAGACTTCCCAGCCCTATGCGTTGGTCATAGGGTTTATTATACTAACCAAATCAATATATATACTTTTTGTATATATTAATAATTTTTTTTATAAGTTATGTGTGGCTTCTATTGGGGGCCACTCGCATTACAAAACATTACATTGCTTTTATTACATTTCTAACAAGTTAATTAAAGTATACACATCTTTGCCTTTCTATCAAAGATATTCTCCATCTTCCTTAAATTGTTAAGTTTTCATAATCAACTTTTTATTTTTTAAGGAACTAACAACAAGAACAACCCTTACATGACACATAACTCCAATAGATAGAAGGAAAAAAAACATAACAGTCATCCATCAAAGAGGAAATCAGGCCAATTATTTTTCTTCTGTTGTAGAGGTTCTTCCTCCATTAGAGTGGCAAGACCTGAGAATGCATTTTTACACTTCAAGGTCTTGAGGTAATATCTAGTTGTAACACATTTTGTAGGATCTTCATTTTTAAAAATTGACCCATCACCGTTTGTTTCATAATTAGCTTCAAGAATACCATCTAAGATGTTAATCTTTTCCATGGAACCGTTTGGATGGTCTTAGTAACCATTTGGTTTTTATCATTGATCTGATTCAAATTCTCTTTTTGGGGTTGAGTCTTTTGTTGCTAGCATGATTCTTGCTAGACAATTGGTGCATCTACAGGATGAGCTTCAAGGTTATGCATAAGGGGTAGTACCAAAAAAGTAATTATAAAATCGGGGTGAATCTAGGTGAATGGTGTATAAACTTTGGGGTAAATTTTTCAAAATTTTGTAGAAAATTTATCAAAATATGGTGAATTTTTGAATTTTTTGCAAAAGAATTATCAAAAACAATTTAATGGCGAGTGGTAGAAGGCGAGTGGTAGAAGGTGAGTGGCATAAGGTGAGTGGTAGAAGGTGAGTGGTAGAAGGTGAGTGGTATATGGTGAGTGAGAAGGTGAGTGGTAAATGGTGAGTAGCATAAGGTGAGTGGTAAAAGGTGAGTGGCAAATGGCAAGTGGTAAATGGTGATTGGTAGAAGGTGACTAGCAGAAGGTGATTTACAAATGGTGACTAGCAAAAAGCAACTAGTAGATGACAACTAGTAGATGGTGAGTGGAAGATGGTGACTAGTAGATGAGATGGAAATGGTGATTAGAATATGGCGATGGTAGATGGTGACTAGAATATGGTAACTAGTAGATGGAAACTAGTAGATGGTGACTGGTATATGGTGATTGGTAGATGGAGAGGATAGGAATGGTAGATGGTGATGGAATATGGTGACTATCAAATGGTGATCACCAAATATCATCAATAAGAAGCTACCACGTGTCATCTCCTCTACCACGTGTCATGCATCTATTAACTTCAATGATGTAGACTTCTATAAATAGATATGCAGGGTCATTTTTCACCTTTCCCACAATATTTTCCAGAGCAATTTTAGAGCTTTTTCTAGCATTTTTAGAGCATTTTCCATAGCGGTTTCAGAGCCTTTTCAAATGATTTTTAGAGCATTTTTAGAGGGTTTTGGTAGTGTTTTTAGAGGGTTTTCATAGTATTTTTAGATGGTTTTTAGAGTGTTTTCTAGGGCATTTTAGAGCATTTTCTTGGGTGTTTCAGAGCATTTTCCTGCGTGTTTTTAGAAATGGCTAGCTCTTCCTCTCCTCTACCTTCCAAAGTGAATTTCAAGAGCTTCTATTGCCCCAACATCAAGAACATTTTTAGCACTCCTAGAAGAGATTCGAAATGGCTTTACACCTTCGAACTTGCTGGTGTAATGAAGATGCCACAGTTGAACATTAACGTCTCCTTGATGCAATGGATCGTTAGTTGTTACAACCATGACGTGTCCACTATTATGATCAAAGTGGATAACAAGGATATTATTTTTCTGTGAAACCCTCGGATGTGTAGTGACTAATAGGGCTACCATTTTTGGATGGTGTACTGGTGAACAACTAGTACGCCTTGATCGAAGATGACAAATCAATGCTAGCATCCAAATATGTTGTTCATTCAGACAATTTGAAAGGTATATTTTTAAAATTTAGTTTTTATTTATCTTAAATTTTGATGTATTGTAGTTTCCATTCTCTAATAATGTTCTCCCTATTGTAATTTTTGTTTTCTAATAATGTTCTCTCTTTTTTTAGTTAATTCTTCTAAGTCCAAAAGGGGCTTAAACATTTCCAACATTGGAGACAAATTTCTTTATGCTTGCATTGAATTTTTCTAGGCAAGGCTTATTTTGTAGGGGTGACCTACAGAAATGCCTTTTTGGGCACTATCCTTATTGATTCGATGTATTGGTGGTGGAATATTTGATTGGTCCACGCACATTTCCAACCGCCTGAAACATGACCTTCTGAGTGCCCAGAAAATTCAATCTTCATATACAGTAACAACCAACAACTTTATTCTTTGTCTTTTTCATGAAGCTTACTTCAATATTCAAAAAAGCAATCCTCCCACTGCATTGCACCCAAGTTTGTTGGCTATTGGCATGACTGAGAATGAAATACAGGTAAAATTATTTTTTGGAATATCTTTGTTTTCTTTTTTTCAATCAATCTTGTTATTTTCTAATTTTATTTTGAAAATAGAGAAGAGCATCTCAGTCTTCTAGTAAAAGGGATGCCACATTTAGGATTCAAGAAGCATCTACTGATTCTAACATGTAGTCGCAATCATCACTAGTAACTCCCTCCAAACGTGTGAGGTCTCATGGTGATCAGATTCAACATACACCTACGGCTCTTGTTACTTCTGGATGTGTTGTAGTCGACGTCGAAGAAGTTACCTCCAACTCACAAGGTAACCTTATTATTCAAAAGTACTATTTTAAATGATGTATTTTAATGATTTAAAATTATATTTAGTTTGATGTATTTTAAATATTTTTTAGAGAAAGGGTAAATGGTTGCATCATCAATGGTTGTAGAGTCTGAGTCTGGTATGTTTGGTTAAAATTAATCTCTTTTTATGATATTGTTATTTACACAAGATTTAATTTATATTTTCATGTGAAATTTTGTAGATGCACCTGTTACATTCAAAATACTAAAAAAAGATGCCTCCACCATCTACCCAACCACAAATATAACAACAACCATCAACACAACAAGTTCCTGTCCATCCGTAGTAGGTACCATCGGTGAGGAACCAATCTCGCATGCATGGAAAAATATTCCTCACACCACCACCTCATGATACCAAAAGTGTTTCCCAGACACACATTGTGTCTCAATCTAATGTTTCTATTTTCCCAATTTTAACCCTAGAGAATTTCTCAAATGTAGAGAGTGCATCTCAAATGCCCTCTAGGAATCTAGATGATGATTTTCTTTATCAGGATATGAATCTTGAAAATTTCCCATTAAAGGCAAGTGATATGCTTCAGGATGTATAGGGTAATGATGAAGAAGAAGATAATGTTGAAGCAGATGTCATCGGAGTTTCCTCTTCCCCCTAGCAAGTCATCGCCCATCATCTGATAGATGATGATAAAGTAAATTTTTTAGAAAATATTTTATTAGCTAATAGATGTAAAGCTATAGTTCATAATAGTCTTCTTGTAGATATTGATAGATTGAAAGAATGGGAATATCGGGCCAAGGTTTTGATAAAAGCAATAAATGGCCGATATAATAATTTTTCAAAGAGAAAGGAGTTGTTTTCAAAGGTTGAGAATGAGCCCCAAAAGCTCGATGCTTTGCTACATAAAGCTGAATCTGGCACCGTGGAGGCCGAGTCTACATACACTGATGAAGTTTTGGCCATTGTTCTGAATCATTTGGAAAACCTCAATGTCGAGGCCTAGGCATATTTCAATGAATGGGCACTAGATCAGAAGAAAGTAGCAGTTGCAAAAACTGCAAGACTTACTGCTGATGTAAGTTTTACATCTAACTAAAAATCATTTTTTTCTTAAATATGTTTTGTTTATAAATATTAACCTTTTTCACTTGTATTTTGTAGTCTAATTTTCAGCACTTAAAGCAACAAGTCAGTGCCATGAAAATGTTGATCAAGACTACAAAAATTAGTGTTAATAATGCTATTGAAGTGAAGAAAAGATTACAATACACTGTTAGAGAAAATAATTGGCTGAAGAAGTTTATCAAAGATAAGGGCCTGGATGTGGAGGTTGTATTAAAAGAAAATGAGAAAGAACTGAATGCACCTTTTAGAGAAGATCCAACGAAGGAAGAAGGTTTATTGTTATCGAGGATCAACACTACAACTGAAAGTTTGGTTAGGGTTGGTGCATTGGAAGCAAAGGATATTGAGATAGATGCAGCTGGAACTTCAGCCACCATGCAGAAAGAATAGAAGTTTGTTGTTTTTTATTTGAGGAGAAACAAAAAATGTTGCATATCTTTTTTGTAAATTGTAAAAGAATGGTATCTTTTTGAAATCAATGAAAGAGACAATTTCCAAAAAAATTGTATTATCTTTTTGAAATTTTGTTTTAAATATTGTTATGTTTTGATTATTTGTGTTGATGCATTAAGTAATTTTGAATTATGTGGATGCAATAAAATGTTCTTTTATGTTTTATGAAATAATTTGAAATGATTGGAAATGCAACACATATATTTACTTTGCCATAAATGGTTTATACAATACAAATCTACTAAATAATTTGAAAATTTAGACTAATAATTCAATAACAAGGCTTATGTAAAATGATATACAAAATATCCAATAACACATTTATGATATAAAATATAATCCAGTGTTCTAATCAACATATGTGTAATCAAATAATCCAATTTCATTCAAATATACATAATCAAATCAGAGGGCTATGATATACAGAGTATCCAATGGCATTTCTAATATCATATTATATGATTAATGATATCAAAATTACATGTATCAAATTATAATTAAATCTCAATATTCCTTTCATTATAATGCTGAAATCAAATCAAATCAAATGAAAGCATCCTTTCATTATAATATGTGAAATCAAATCAAATGATAATATGTGAAATCAAATCAAATGAAAGCATCCTTGCATCATAATGCTGGAAGCTGGAACAAACTCTTTTCAGATTGTACAAAATCATCTGCACTCATACCCAAAATTTTTGTCATCACAATCTGATCAGTGTTACCATCATCCTCAGTATTCGTGACACCTCTTCTCTCTGCCATAGATTTCCAATATGACAAAGCTCTTTCATAAGGAAACTTCTCCACCTCATAGGTCGACACATATACTCTCAAACAATTTTCCAAATTTTTGTCCAACCTATTTCGAACTTTAGATTTTACATATGATAATGCATTGAATACCCTTTCATCTTCCACAGATCCTAAAATCATCGTTTGACATAATTCATATAAATGAAAATATTCACTCATAGTATGTTGTAAGATACTACTGGGATGTAATCTTCTCCACAAATGTGAAATAGAACCTGTTTCATGATGGTTAGTGAGTTGTGAAACTTGAGTAGACATTGTTGTTCCAAAATAGTTTGATTGTTTTGTCAAAATATCTCTGTTGAGAATACCATTGATTTCAATACCATTGACTACCACACGTTTACTGAAATGGCTAGCAAGAATGCCCATGTATTTGAGAAATAAACCATTTATAATCTGGTATTCATTACAAGGATCCCAAAACATCGGATTAACCACACCCATAGCCTCAAGCAATTCATCTCTTTGAAAATGATCTCTTATTTCTTTTGTCAATGATTCTGCTATTTGTTTTAGTTTAATTTTTGTATCATGTACAACTACATGAAATCTATTGTAGGTTATGGGCATTTTCTCAACTTCATTTGTAGCTATATCCATTCACTGACCAAAATAATATAAAGGTATTTCCTTTCCATGGACATTAATACATAGATGATCATTTATATTGAACTTCAAAAAGTTTTGAGGATCATTCACGTTTGTTAATGCTCTCCAACTCTCAAACATGGGATCCATAAAACTTTGACCAGATGCGTACATCATATCAATATGCATGCAAATTTGTTTTCTCGCCTTGATGAAATCCACAATATAAATCGATCTTTCTTGTGCAATTTTGATCAAAGTATTCATTTCTTCCAACATTGGAAGAATACCACACAATGTGAGAAGTGTTTCAAAGTCACTCATTCGAAATAGTAAATATTTAGCCTTATCAACTGCCCTACGATTTGCATACATAAACCCTATCAAGGATTGATATTCTTTGAAAACTCTAAATGTCGGTTGATACATCGAAATCCACCTAGTATCTACATCTTTTAACAGTTTTTTACCTTCAGTAACTCCTAGTGCAAACTATTGAAACTCTAAAAATATTTTTGGACTACATGAAAAATAATCATGAATTTCACGGACAAGCTCTTCCACTCTCGCAACATTTGTAAATGTATCCACAATTTTGTATGCAAGATTCATTCTATGAGCCATGCAATGAATAGGGATCAAATATGGGGTAACAGATGTTTGTAGTCTAACACAAAGACCATTCTTGTGTCCTTGCATTGTAGCAGCACCATCAACTCCGACACATATTAACTTAGTGGCTATTTCCATTTCATTCATTCCTGCTACTTCCTTTAAACTAGTTACAACAACATTGTAAATATTTTCTGCATTGCAATTTTCCACCATCTTGCGTACTCCAAGTAAATGAGGTTGCCTTAAATGATTTTCCAATGTGTAAACATGCATGCAAATCCAAGATGTGTTGTCAACAATAGTCACCTCATCAATTGAAAGTGAAATGAATTTGGCCTTTTTTACTTTCTCTTTGAGGTCATCCTACTCAACCAATGAGAGATATTTTACCATTTCCCAACCACTTCGATCTGACCAATGGGCGTTGGGTAAGTTCTGCACATCAGCTAGTTAAAATAGAGATTTATAATCAATGAAATCAGATATAGGTCTACCCTTTTTAAGAATAGTGAGTACAACAACAAACTGCAAACTTTTTGAAGCTAAAGTGAACTTATTCATTTTTCAAAATTGGGCTTGAATCATTGCACCTTTCTCAACCAAAGTTTGCTTTTGTTTCATTTATTTATCATATTCTTGTACATATCTTATATGTGCGCACTCTGATGCATCCTTCCACCTATAATTTTTTGGTATTGGTCGATCACCTTCTTTTGTTTTGATATAAACCTTTCCACAATGTTTTTCTATTGTATCTTTCTTAACTTGCAATCTATGATCCTTTCCATGTTTCCAACTACAAATTATGCATCTCAATTCTATTATTTCCTCATTACTATTCTCTAGTAGCACTGGCTCAATAAATAGAAATTCTGATATCCAATCAGGCTGAAATGATCTGTTAATTGTCCACCTAGATAACCTTGCACGTTTATGTTTTTTAGAAGAAGATTCTTCGGAAGTAGGGACTGCATAAGAACTATTATTTTCTTTTCCACTTGGCATGTTAGATTCAGGAATCTCTTCATGTTGTTGTTCCATTTCATTAAGAATATTTTCATCTGTGGACTTTTCATTATCGTGGATATGTGGAAGTGGAGGCATACCAGGGTCAACAATGTTTTCTGTAGAGATAATACTAGTGTCAATAGTAGGGTCATTATCATTATGGCATTTAAAAGCATACCTTCTATTAAAAAATATAGATAAACAATGGACAAAGCCATCAACCAAAAAGCACACTTCTTTATGAATGAAGATATTATATATAAAATTAATAATGTACAAAAATTAATTGGTTAGTAAGTAAAGGCGTTCATACCTTCAATTTGTGTAGATGTTGATGGTTGACTAGATTTTAAAATATTATGAAAGTATTTGAGGATACTCCTTTTATCGAAAGACTAGCCTCCCTTCTTTCCACTACTAGTAGGTGATATTTTACCTGTATGAATAGAAGAGTAACATGAACAATGAACATCATTTTTAAAAATGAAAATAACTGGTAAAAAAGAGAACTACTGCTCAAGACAATATAATATCTGTCCCAAGCAGTCTTGATATTGGTGCCCAAATAATAGGAAAACCTCCTTATTGAGTGTCCATGAACAAAATGTTTAAAAAGGAAAATTAATGGTAAAATAAACTTATCGATAAATGGTGATCATTGTATTTTAGTCACCTACTATCACTCACCTTAGTCACCTTATTCCAGTTGCCTTATGCCAGTCATCTTATGCCAGTTGCCTTATGTCAATCACCTTATGCCGTTCCTTACCCTTATCACCTTCTATAGTCACCTTCTATCAATCACCTTCTACTAGTTGCCTTATGCTAGTTGCCTTCTACCAGTCGCCTTATATTAGTCATCTTCTACCAGTCACCTTCTGCCAGTCACCTTTTCTCCTTCAGTCACCTTCTACTAGTCACCTTCTGTCAGTCACCTTCTACCTATTGTCTTCTATCAGTCATATTTTGTCAATCATGTTGTGTTAGTCATCTACTTTGTATCGCTCGCTATCGAAGAAAATTAATGTTTTAATTGTATGAGTGTCGTTGTCAGGGTTAGCTATATATAATGGGGTACAAGAGGTGAATTGGGTGGGATATTTTTTTAATAAATTTAAGGCAAAAATTAGGTGGGAAACCTTATGATAATGGGGTGAATTTACCCTAAAAAAATTGATCCCAAAATTTTTGGGCGAACGGGCCGACCTCTATGGTCCCAAAATTCACAAAATTAAAATTGTGAAAATCTGAATATTCATGCTAAATTGTGAAATTTGCCCCTATGCATAACCCTGATGAGCTTATTTCTTTTGAACTATAACATTTTAATGTTTTGAATCATTGGCATGTAGGGTCTTCTTCTCCACCAAGGATAAAATAGATCATGATCGGATGACCGAGCATCTCTTCTTTAGGTGGTCCTATTGCTAACAACCATAACATATTAGGGAGAAGTTTTCATATTCAATATTTTGTATCCGTTCCCCTTTTCTTGAAGAGATAGTAATCAATTGAGGCCTAGGAACTAAAATATCCATTCAAATAGCCAATCTTGCTTTACTCATTTTACTGGACAACTTTTCCTCTATTTGGAAATCCATATATTAGAATGTACCAATGGCATTACCTATTTTGGTGAATATCTTCTCTCCCTAGAACTCCATAAGGAGAGCATAAAGATTCACCCAACCTAGGAATCCATTAACTTCTTCTGTAAATGGATTGAAACTAGGAGTCCAAGGTCTTATATAGACACCCCTTTGTCTAAAAACCAATTATATCTATAATCCATACCCTATCACTATTCGCTAAATTAAAAAGAAACAAAAAATAAACTTTTGGGTAGGAGAGTTTCTTGGAATTCTATATTGGTCCACCAATCTCTAATGTATCCTTTTAGATCCTCTATGCCTGGTATTTTGCCCTTGAGTTTGCAGATAATTGTTTGGGCTTCATGATCAATCAGATCCAACCCAAATTCATCCTTTGAAATCCTGATAGAGGGTAAATGTTCATCCACCTACGAATCCAAATATCCCTGAGAGATATTTCTTCTGACCGAATAGGCTTTCTCACAAACTGAAGAGACGGTCTGTGAATATCTCTCTTCCTTCAATGCTTGACTACACCTAGGTTTTGCATCCCTTTTGTGAAGACTGTAGTCAAATTTATCACTTTGTTTCATCGCTTGACTGCACCTAGGGTTTACATCCCTTTTGTGAAGATTGTATATCAATAATTAATTATTGTTACTATAGAATTGCTTACTTTGAGTTAGTTCTACTTGTTGATTTTAGATTCAATATAAAATATAAAATGAAATCTTATATTTAAAACAAATTTTTAAAACATATCACATGGTTAGTTAGAATTGTGTTTTAGCTATTAAAATTTCCTCAAATTTCCTTAAGAAGTACCATCAAATTAATTTTTATGAACCCAATTTTTGGACATTTTCTTTTTACCATAGATTGGCATAGTTCCTTTTTATTGACTCCATTATCATATATGGTCCTTGTTTGTATATTCAAATTTTGTAACTAGGAAGTTACAACCTCTTTTTCCATACTTAAGACTTTTCATGATGATCACCATGGCTACAAACATTCTATAAGAAATGCAACAATATGATTCCAAACATGGATATAATTTTGAGATATATATTTTTAATTATATTATTCCTTTCAACCCATAGTCTCCAATATATAATGGCACGAGCAATCCTCCTTAAAATGCATAATACTCTAAAACAATCAATCTGATATTTCATAAACTTTTTCAATGTAGATGGAGCAATAGGTTTCATATATTCCTTTTTATTTAAGTAACCCAAATGGTGTAAGCAATGGGGCAGCAAAAAAGTAGATAATTTAATGTTTCTATATCCTCCTTATACAAGGTACAACTAAAGGGTCCATGATATCCTCTTCTTTGTAGACTCTCATGTATAATATTTTTCTTTGGACTTCTAAAAAAAAAAAATGAGGCATTAATTAGGGCCTCAAGTGACCAAAAATTCTTTCAATGGAAAGCCTTGGGAGCAAGAAATTATAACTTACCCAAATATTTATATCCCAACTTGATTGAGTATTCACATCACTTGGTAGATTCCAAACCAACTCATTCTTTTGCATAAAATTGGAAAAATAAAACTCTTGAAGCATATTTTGGATTTCATCTATTGTTTTCTTAAGACCCTTTCCCTTAACCAATTTGCTAATAGAAATCCAAGATATAGAATTGTTGCTCATCTTAATATAATATTTCAATCTACAAGGCAAAGAGGACCAAGCCAATGATTTTCAATTTAAATTAGAAATAAGAGGACAAGTCTAAAAAATTTTGAATCCCCTTCACTAATTGACCACCTAATATATTTCTAGATTAATTTTGAACTCTCTAATAAGAAGTTCCATTTGTCAATCTCCTAGGTAGGGTTAGATACCTTGACAAGTTTATTGCATCCCCAAAAATTACATATTTAAAAAAAATGTGAAATCTTTTAATGATCTTTGAATAACCTCTAACCAAGTTTTTTCCTAATTATAAACTCATAAGTCTATAATTTAGTAATCTTTCTCATCCATAATTATTTACTATGTAAACCCCATTCCACTTACAAAGAGAAAACTTAATTTTTTTTCTCATATTATTTCAAAAGAAAAATATGTCCAAATTTTGTCCAATTTAGATGTTAAACCTATTGGTAATCTTGAAAGTGGCATCCTATATAGAGGGATAGTTGCAGTGTAGCCTATATAAGTTGTAATATTTAAACCATGGTTAATCAAGGTTGAAGGTTGATCAAATAAGACAAATTTTACTTTTGTATTTCAAGAGAGTGGAATATGAAAGTTCACAAAAGGAGGATTTGAAGAGGAAAGTGAATGAATTTTTAACTTTCATTTCCTTCTTTCCTTCCCTATTGTTGGAAAAGAATAATTTGGGGATGATGCTACATTTTATATCCATTGATAAGGTAGGAAGTTTTTATAGTGATGTTGAATTGCATGAGGTCTTGTATGTTCTCATATTTACCTCTAGGAGATACTTCATTTTGCTGATGCACATTGTACTCTCAAATGTATTTTGACAACATAAGATGCATTAGTATATTTTTATGGGTTTTCTTCCCTAGAGGATTTTTCCCATGTAAAATAATGGTATCCTATTATTTCATTATATATGGAGAAATAGAAGAAACTCTCTTTGTGTTCTACAAAAAAGCTAGCACCATCATAGAAATAAGTATAGTAAGCAAGTCTAATTCTCATTTTATATCTTTGTAGAAATATCATAATTTATTTTTGAATTTTAAGATGCATACTAAAGGAATAGGTTCAAGTTTTTTAAATAAATGGGCTATCAAGGAAAATAACTTGGAAATCATGTCCAAGTAATAGCATATCCTATTGAGGTGTTCTCCAGGACTTAGTGTATGGGTCTTGAGTACTTTAAAAATTAGTATTTTTCCATGAAGAATGTAGGTTTGCATTTTAGTATGTAGGAAGGAATTACCCCACACCTTGTTTAAGAGGGATATAAATGAAGGGGAATGACCCAAATTCAATAAGATAATCTAAATGCAAGGATAATATTATTCACAATATTTCATACAAGAACTCAGGTCATACTCAATATTATCATACTCATGCAATAACTCAAATCTTGAAACTAATCTACGATACTTCTCATTCAAATAAAAAAATTACATTATACATAGTCTTGCCATCCATATATATAGTTTTACATGAAGCCTCTTCATATTCATGAGACTCTTGACATTCCAACTTTCTTTTCACCTTCTCTCAATCTCACGAGAGATGTCTATTTATATTTCTCATGTCATGTGAGAAATATTTTATTAACCTTACAAACAAACAAATGATTACAAAATGCTAAATTATACAATATTATCTAACACCCCCATATTACATTATTTGGTATAAAGATAAATCTCTGACTTTGGCTCGACTAGATTAAATAATATCCTTATTACATTATTTGTGCAAAGATAGTTACAAAAGAATTCAAACTTGTTTCAACCAAGTGCCTTTGTAAAAATATTTGCAAGTTGATCTTCAATGGAGATGTATTTAAGTTGAATATGATGATTTTGAACATGTTCTCAAATAAAATGACATTGTGCTTCAATATGCTTAGTTCTCTCATGAAACACTAGATGTTTATTAGCTTTAGAAATCCCCGATTATCATAATTTAACATTGTAGGATTTATATTTATCTTCATATATGACAAAATGTATTGTAGCCAAAGTGCCTCACATGTAGCATCTCGTGCTGCATGATATTCTGCTTATATGGAAGAAAGTGCTATTGCATGTTTCTTGCTATGCCATGAGATAGATCCTGAACCAAGATTATACACATAACCTAATGTTAATTTTATTAATCATTTCAAAAGCATTTTTTAATCATATTTTACATTGTTTATTAGTCTTTTTGAACTATCCATGATAATTAGATCATCAACATATACTACAAGGATGACTATATCATAACCATTTTTTTTAATATAAATATTTGGATTAGAAGTACTTCTTTTGAAACCTTGTTGTAAAAGATGATCATTGATTTTGATGTACCATGCCCTAGGAGCCTATTTTAATCCATATAATAATTTTTCTAAGTTACAAACTATTTTTTCATGTCCTTTAACAACAAATCCTTCTGGTTGAGTCATATGCACTTCTTCTTCAAGGCTACCATTTAGAAATGCACTTTTAACAACCATTTGATATATTTTCCATTCAAATTATGTTGCTAGTGCATAAATTATATGAATAGTAGTCATTTTTGTTGTTGGTGCAAATGTGCATAATCAATTCCTTCTATTTGAGCAAATACTCTTGCAACCAGTCATGCTTTATAATTGTCAATAGACCCATCTGCTTTATCCTTTATTTTGTAAACATATTTGCAACCTAGAGGTTTTTTATTTTTTGGTAGATCAATTAGATCCAATGTTTTTTTCTTTATCAATCATGTGTATTTTGCTCTACCTAGTGGCTATAAATTTATAGCCACTTGTTTGATAATAAAGCATTTATTTTTTCCATCAATATTTCTAAATTCAACCATCATATCTCAGTATTTGAGATACTGATAACAAATTAGTAGCTAATCCAAGTACATAAAATACATTTTTAGTTGTGCATTTTGCACCAAATAGATTGATTGAAACATTTCCTATCCCTTTGACCTCATAAATTTTATCATTTGCAATTGTGATCGGTTTATTATTTCTTTCTTGAAAATTTTTAAACCATTGTTTGTTTTCATTCATATGTTTGCTTGCCCTTGAGTCAACATACCACTAATTATCTTCTAAATATTTGAATACTTTATTTGTGATTGTCATGATGGGAACTCCAAGTGCTTTTGTTTGAAGTTAGCATCAAAAACCTGAAGAGTGGCCTTAAGTCTAGACCAAGAATATTTTTCAAATCCAGCAACACAATTGCCCGAGCCACCCTCCCTGTCACCTTCCCATTCAACCATGTTGAAGTCACCCCCAAGAATCCAAAATGCATCAGGAATATTTGCATGCATCCAATCCCACAAATTTACACTATCCCTAGACAAATTAAGGCCATACTCTGAATAGATACCAAAAACTTACCCGACCACAGCAAAAGTTACCCAGATAATACGACCTTCTGAATCTTCACCCCAGTTGAGTAAAAGAGAAGCAATCCATTGTCTAACAGCAAAAATAACTCCTCCAGAGCCCTGCTAATGAGAAGAACTCCACTAGGTCCTATGAGGTTGGTTCACATGGTCCAATAGGAGAGCAAGAATTGACAGGGTGTTTTCTAGATTGGACATTTTGTATATTTACAGTCTATTCACTTTTGTTGGCAGAGGAACAATATCAATTGATGTGGATCTTGGAGCAACTGGTTTTGATCATGCCCCCATTCACTCTTGTATTCATGTTGGTGCGATGATGGTGGAAAAATAAATTTACCTTTTAAATTGAATGTGTCTCATTTGGAATCTGATGATTGTAGAGATCTGATTAGATGTGTCTAGAATCTTGATCCCAAACCCTTTGAGAAAGGATTTTTTTTTGGTGGGATGCATCTATAAAAATAGTGGTCAAATTTCTAAGAGGATGGGGTAGAATTTTGGCACGGGACAGAAGAAGAAAGGTGAGATCTCTTTGTTAGAATTTGGAGATGGACAAGAATAAATTGGAACTTGATCCCTTCAATGTGAATTTACAAGGAAAAATTATAGATCTAGAAGGGGAAATCAAAAATTTGGAGGGTTACATAGGCAGAGGAGCTAGAGTGAGAAGTAGGTTGCAGTGGCTGAAGGAGGGTGATGCCTCGACACAATTTATCTTCAACCATATTTGAAGTAAAAATGCTACTGAGAAAGTTATTTCTTTGTAGAAAGAAGATGGCACTCATACTGAAGATGAAACTAAAATCAAGGACCTTTTTGAGAGACATTTCAAACATATTTGTGTTGCCTATAAAGATTCCATTTATGTGTAGCATGCTCGGGAGTTGGTCAAAGAATGTGTGCCTTAGAATATTTCTAGCTATGAGAATGATCGTTTATCTTCTGATTTTTCTAAATAGGAGCTCTTCAATGCTCTCTCTAAAATGAAAAATGGTAAGTCACCTAGCCCTGATGGTTTACCAGATGAGTTTTACAAATATATGTGGGATTGTATTGGATATGATTATATTAATTTGATTAAATAATTTTTTGATGGAGTTGGTTTCTCATCATGGTTAAATCAAGGGGTAATTAGGTTGATTTCTAAAGGTAGCAATAAAGATAATATTGGTGGCTGGCATCCAATTACTCTCTTGAATGTCTCTTACAAAATTTTAGCTAAAGCTCTTGCTCTAAGAATGAAGAATATTGCTTCTAGAATTGTGAGAGAGGAGCAAACGGGTTTTTTAAAAGGCTGATTTATCCTTGATACTGTTTTTTCCATTTGGGAAGCTATGGAATGGTCTCAGGAGACTGGACAACAGGCTCTTTTTTAAAAGATTGATTTTGATAAGGCTTATGATAGGGTGGACTGGAGTTTCTTTTTTAATATACTGGAATGACTTGGATTCAATGGTGTTGCGGTTTAGAAAATCAAAATTCTCTTCTCTTCAGCTTCAGCCAAGGTAGTGGTTAATGGTAAATTATCTGAGGATATCTAGTTGTTCAGATCCATTAGATAGGGTTGCCCTTTGGCTCCTCTACTCTTCATTCTCTTTGTTGATGCTTTGGGCTACATGCTAGAACATAGAAGGATGGTTGGATGTATTAGAGGGATATCTCTTCCCTAGGGATATTTTTTGAATAGTCACTTTGCTGATGATTCCTTTCTTATTGTCCAACTAGATAAGAACTCAGTTTTGGGTATGCAGGATTGTCTTTAGCAGTTCTGTCTTGCCCCCGGTGCAATTGTTAGTGAAGAAAAGTCTATTTTTTGGCTTTTTGGAGCTGACTTAGAGGAATTAGTGCTATATGGAGGAGAATTTGGTATGGAGAGATTGTAAGGTACCTGGGAATTACTTTTAGCAAAAGGGTTTCTCTTAAGTCCATGTGGGACTGGTTCATTGAAAAATTTGATAAGAAGATTCAGAGATGGAATCACAAGATGATCGCCTTTGCTGGAAAGCTTACTGTGGTAAGAAAAATTCTTTAGGCTTACCATATGTATTATTCATCTTGTTGGTTGCCCAATTCCATTCAATATAAGAAGTTGAATACATGTATTAGGAATTGTTTATGGTCCAATATGGATGGTACTAGGATGGTTCCTCTTATAGCATAGAAATATTATACTATTCCTAAGGTGGATGGAGGTCTTAGCCTATTAGACATTCAGCTTCAAGGTAATATTTTTGCTTTGAAGTGGATCATCAGATGCTTAGACAATGATATTGGATGGCAACATATGCTTAGGTACAAGATAAAAAATTGTGTGAATCTTGATGGCTTCTGTGGGCAGTTCAGTTTTGAGGATATTGTGGGACATCTTGAAAAATTCAAAATCAGAGGATGCATTTTGTTTAAAAGAATATGAGAAGCCTATAAAGTGGTGGTTAAAGGGCTTAATTGGGACTATTTGGAGAATAGAAGAGGATGAACGCTCTCTTCCAAGGCAATTTTCCTTTGGAAGAGGAATGGGATTTATACTTCAGATATTCCCAATATTTAGTGTAAAATATTGAGTAAGAAAGGAATTTTTATATGGGTTGATCTATGGGATGAGAATTCTGGTCAATGGATTTCGTGGCAGCAATAGCTTGTTAAGTTTAAACTGAAGCCTTCAGACAAATTTGTGGTGCAACAAATTTAGGATCTTTTACCATCTGAGCAATTTATAAGCTTACAAATGGTCTTCCTAGTCCTATCTAGAGAGACTGGAGATGGATTTATGGTAAGCCAATTTGGTGCTTCAAATTGGCTAAGTTTTACCATTTTATGACTCCTTTTATTCCCTTAGGGGATGTTTTGAATTCCAGATGGGGTATTACTTGTCCTTTCAAGAAATGGAGGAAACATTTGGCAAGAGTATGGAGGTTTCGAGTCTCTATGTAGTTAAAGGTGTTTTCTTGGATGGTCATTATGCAAGGCCTACAAAGTAAGGCTAGGCTTGCTAAATGACTACTTTATTCAAATAAATGCTCCAATTGTGGATGAAGTGAAACCATTAAACATATTTTCTAGGATTTCCCAAGAGCAAGGAAGGTGTGGAAAGAGGCAAAGTGGATATATAGTCCGGTGATTCAGGAACAACTTAGGTGGAAGGTGATTTTTTTTGGGGACCAGCCCAATTGTGCGGCTTTTAGAAGGATTTTTTGGTATACTATTAGACTCTCTATTTTGTTCATCTTATGGAAGGATAGATGTAATTTGATCTTCAATAATGAATACTATGTTGTTGCTCTCACTATAATTCGGGCCCATACTTTAATTATTGAGTAGTTGAAAATTTTCAGGTCTAATATCTTGAAATATTACCTTAGAATTGACAAGGGGCTTAGAGCAGATTGCTTGTTGCTTTTGTGCAAGCTGATGTAAGTTTGGAAGGCTTTTTTTTCCTACTGATGTACCTTATTGATTATTCGTTAATACGAAGTATTTTTCAATAAAAAACAAATTGTCATGATGGGAACTTCAACCAGTAAAAAGGAACTTGAATGTCTTTTTACTATGAAAGAAAGCATTCCTTCTTTTAAAAAGGTACCAAAATTTTATTTTCTCTTTCTTATGGTCATAATAATATTTTCCCTTTTTTTCTTCACTTTTCTTTTGAATGTAGACTTTCCACTTTAACTTATGACTTTAAATATATAATTCACTTTTATCTCCCTAATACAACTTTGAAAAGAAACTTTTAACCAAATATTGCACTTTAATAACATTTTTTTAATATTCCTTTTAACTCCATATGACTAATCAACTTATATAATATTTTTCCTTTGTGCATATAGTGCAAGGATGAAAATATTTTAATTAAAAACCTGATAGAAATTGAACCTATAAATTTGTCTTTAGAAAAAATTTAATACCACTCGTGAATGCCAATTCCACTATGCACTATGTGATTTATTCGTTGAAGGGAGATAGCTTTAGAAGGAAATTAAAGTGTCTTTGAAAGTCAAAGCTTCCATGTAGCATCTCATCTATCACCTTTTACTTTTTATCTATCTTTTAAAATTTGATCAATCAAATGTGTTGCTTAATGCTTAACCAATCAGGGGCTTTCTCTTTATCTTCCATTATAGCATGCATTCAAAAATATATATTTCAGAATGCAAGATCTTCATAATGCATTCCACATAAAATATTGCAAGAAACATTAACTCAAAAAAATGTTTTCCTTTATTTTTTGCAAAGTTATTTTTTTTAAATATGTAACAAATCTGAATTTAGATCTTAATAGAGGACATCAAGGGATTAACATAAGATGCTTTATAGCATAGGATATGTGTAACAGCCTGAAATCTAATCATACTGAGAGAGGAATTTTTTTTTCTTTTTACACAAGGTTCACCAAAGACATTCCAGATAGATTCAACAGAATATTTCTACAACATTTCAAGTTTTAAATGTTGCAGCATCTCTCAGGTGGATAGGAGTGGCCAATTCTCTTGCATCGACTTTGGTGATATACCTTGTACACTGCACATACAGCTTAAAGGATACCTTCACATGATCTCCCCATTTCCTTACCTTCCTTAGAGGACATTTTGACCATGGCGTAGGATTAGCCCTATCTCGTTTATTTGAGAAGGGGCACCAATTCCAATACTCGTCTCATTCAATTTCCACTAGTACCTAGGCGCAAAAATTCTTATAGTTTTACCCCCTAGACACTACACCATGTGTAAAACTATTGTGCTCAATTAAGCCACCCCCTAATAGTTTAATTGAGGTGATTATCACCCATTTGACATCTCTCACCTGGATGCCCAATAGTCAATCAGGGTTTCCAGTGACTGTCACACCCGATGATATATCTCATAGGTTTACCCACAACTAATCAAGTACTTATGACTATAATTCACATGACATATCTCACATGGATGCCTCACAATCCATCGATATTTCACCACACAAATCTAGTTACAGTGGGATCCAAGATTATCTTGCCCTTTAGGTTTCACTTTTGGTGATCCATTATCGACATACCCATTGTAACCCTACGGGATTGCTACAACACAATTCTCTTATTTACGGTACCATCCTTTAGGGTCAAACTAATTTAATTTCCAAGGTAACTAAGTTCAAGATCCTCTCTTTCTTTTGTATATGATATTTACATAAAATTAACATTCATCTTACTCTACCAGAGCAGAAGTACTTCTATTACAAGCATAATATGATTAAGTATACAACTCCATTTCTCTTCATATACATTTCATAGCAACTCAAAAAATCAGCTAGATTTTTTCTTGTATATAATAATTTTAAAGCAAGATCCAAAAAATGGTACCCATATAACACATCATATATCCTTGGAAACCCTTACATGAAAAAAACATCCTTGAAATATCCATTTTCATTGCATAAATCTAGCAATTATTGATACAGCTACATATAAATGAATCCTTTATTCCTTTTAACAACACATCCTAGTCTTTGCATAAGAACCCCATATTTGTTATGACCCTGATACATGAATTACATTAATTCAACTTACAAAAAAACAGTGAGGGAACCCCATAATTCGCTCGAATGAATCCCACATTCATTCTTTAAAGTACAAATACTTAAGAATCCCCTTTAGTATTTCTCAAGCAATATTACACTGGATTCCCCATAAGTTCCAATCTATCTAGTAGTCTCCATGCCCTAACACTAAGACATATCTATAATCTATCAAAAGTAGTATCATGAACTCATATAGGAATGAATAACTCGTCAATCAATTGAGGTTTACCAAGATTATAGAGTAATATCCAACTACATTATACTTTTACTAGAATTATTCTATTAAAAATGAAACTTCATTTTAAAGAAAATCCATATAACAACATGACTCTTGTAACCTTTAAAGGAACAAAATAATCCTTAGTTCAATTCAAAATTTCCAAGACTAAAGAATAATCTTCTTAGAAAACAATAGTCCACAAATAATAATTGTTTTACTTATGATTTTATCATAAAACATTTCAACATTCATTTAGAACCTACTTTTCATTCAGGAAAACTTATTTTATTTTTTAAAATACACTTCAGTATTTTTTCCCTTGTACTATACTTTTAATTTCCCTAAGGAAACTTATATATAAAATAAAGCAATTATAATAATTACTTTAAACCAACTTTTAACTTTCTTTACTCTTAAATTAAGCATTTTTCATATAATATTTCAAAACAAACAATTCATTAATTAATAAGGTATAGAGGAACAAATTCCTTCATTTATTAAAATATTTCCTCCTCTATATTCGGATAAAGCACATACATCACAAACAAGAGTATTTTATGAGACTTTTTATTAAAGCAAATCTATATAAAACAGGCATGTTTTATTTTATGTATCTTAACCCTTTAATAGTCCTCATGGGCATCTAATACTTCACAAATGAGGCTTAGCTCGAAAGACGGTTGTGGGCCCTACTATCCGAGACTTACAAAGGTTTATAAATTTTAATTTTACTTATTTTAACCCTTGCTGGACCCATTTCATAGCAACACAAATAATTAATTTTTCAAATCCTGTAAGGCACAAACAAGACTACCAATGATGTCGACATTGGTCAAACCCCCAATCAAAATTGACATGTGGTCTTCTAACGTTGGTTAATGCAAGGTCTAAGGTTTGTTTAAAATAAAAGGCAATTCTAATCTCACCCTTCCTCTCTGACCTACGCATGACAGATTGTCTTCACTACGTCAAAAATAGGCCTGAGAATATCATCCTTGTTCCATCGAGCACTTAACAATGATGGGAAAAGCTTATTCATGCACAAAGAGGATTTTAAGGATACGATCACAGTTTTTTTGAGTTGCAGCAACATTCAAAAAAATAATATATTACACATATTTTTCAGGTGTTTTTAAAACACAAATAATCTTACTTGAAGTGAAACTTTCAAAACATCCATCTACGTAGAGAGGTTTTAATCCCTCCAAAAAAATCAAACAATTATTTCCTTCGTTAAAAACAATGCTCAGATTACCTCTTAAGAAGCTATTCGATGGGAGAGACTTGGTGCTTGAAAATGATGAATTTTCCCTTATCGTTCTAGTCCTTGAAGTTTCCAAAATCTACCTTCAATATCAGGTCTCTGAAAAGCAAATTTTGAGTCCCCCTCTATTTTAGAGGATTGAAGGTGGTAGAATATGGGACATTCCCAATCTTCCAAAAAACTATTTTCACATAACCACCCTTCAAATGATTCATCATTCTATAATAACATTAACTTTTAATTAATATTTCACTTTCCTAATATTCTTAAAACATTATTGTTATTAATTTATATTAAATATTAATAGGTCCTTTTACAAACATCAATCTAAGAATTTTTTTTTTCTAAAGTTCAAGACTTCATTAAGGTCTTACATAATAATAATTTATTTTATTAATATGACCTTAGAAGTAACATATATTAATAAATCTACCTTATTAAGATTTATCTACCAACAAGCTTTATATTATCTATTTACTTTATTTCTATCTAAAGTAATTCACTCCGTGTTAACCATTTTAAGCAAACATCAAACATTTCATACTTTATATCTATCTAAAGTAACCCAATCTTCAAGAAGATTTAGAAATGATATCAAGCATTCAAATGCATGAAAGATAAATGTAAAATGCAAAGATGTGAATTAGGTATAAATGCATATATCATGTGTCAGATCGTTTTGACTATTTTAGCCATCGGTCCTCTACCCACTCACGAGGATACCTATTCCTGCAAACATGCAAATACATTAACAACATCATGTTCCTCAATAAAACAAACAACTAATCATCATATATTCATTTAATATATCATTAAAGACAACATATAAATTCATAATTCCATCATATATAAAAGTTAGTCAAAGGAGGTTCATGATAGTATGACATTTCTATAATAGCCAATAAAATATTGCAGATGCATCAACAAAAGATAGTACGAAGCATGATATTTTTCACAACAATTAGTTGAGGCTAGCATGAGTAGGCATAAAACATTTGGAACAAAGTTTCTTACTGTAGGCTAGACATAGAATGTATGTGAAAAGGGTACTTTACAACAACATAAGTGTAAAATATTTGGAATGGGGTGTTTGATCCAACCGTATTACCTAATTCTAACAAACAGATTGTGAGTCTCTAACAGATAGACTATGTATCTTTAACAAAATGGACTCTGATCACATACGGACCATAAAGTATAGATTTCAGAATGGATGCAGACCATGAAGTGTATATTATTAAACTAGTACAAACCATGGAGTATGGATTATATAATAGGTATAGGCCATAGAGTGTGGATTACATAAAGGGTATAGACCATAGAGTGTGGATTGCATAATGGGTGTAAACCATGGAGTGTAGATTATAGAATGAGTATGGACCACAAAATGCCTAGTAGAACCAACATACTTTTTGCACCATGTATCTTACATCACATAATTTGAACCGTTATAACTTCCATATCAAAAGTTGAACCATTATTACCACTCTATAATTCATTTAAAAAGGCAATTGCGTTGAGGTTTGGGAGATGACATGACATGGTTGCATGGTGGTATTGCATAGTTGCATTTTAGTTTTTAGCAAAAATATCTTCTCAAAAACTATGAGAGCTAGAAAACATCTTTTATTAGAGATTTCCTTCTTTGTAATCCTATTTTTTTTAGATTAATAAAATATTACTTCTTATTTTGTGACCCCAAATATTTTGTATTAGTGGTATCAAAGCAATCTTTTTGCAGGTGTATGATCCCAAAGACAATATCAAGTTATCAAAAGCTTAGGTGTTAGGCGTACAACCCCTTTGATTACCCACCCAATCATTTCAAATGATCTTAGATGGAATACAATATCAAGATAGTATATTCTTTCAAACGAATAGTGGATGAATCCCTTGAAAGATAGAAGCATCAAATGTTGGATCAATTTGCCCATATTCTTTAGCAGTTGTTATCTACCAACACTGCGATACAACCATTCAGTGCCCCAATTCCATTCAAACTTTAAGTAAACTTTTATATTATTTTCTTTGAAGGAATAATCAATTTGCAAGTAGTTGAGAATTTGTTAGATCAACTATCTACATACTTTTCTATAAATCGCTTCTTTGATAAAGAGACGATCACTTTTGGCTTGCTAAAAGCTTCAATAATAGTCCAAAATTGGTGGGAAGCATACAAGTAGAACAAAGAATATGTAGAATACCTTACATGGGATGAGTATATGAAAGTAATTAAGAATGAATACTACCCAGTAGGCACCTATGAAGATCTATGTGTGCAATGGCAAGAACTGCATCAACATAAAGAACAGTCTATTCAAGAATATATTGATGCTTTTCATTCACCATATACAAAACTTAGCATCTAAGACACCAAGATGCATCAAGTTTTCAAGTACTATATTGGACTACATTGGTACATAAGGGAGGACATGGACTTCTTTGAGTTCAAGACCTTGGGTAAAGCATATAAATTTGCCATCAAGATTGAGCAAAAGTACAAACACAAAAATAGGAAAGGAGGTGGTTCAAATGACAAGAACTAGAATACGAAGGGTCAAATTGAGAAAGTCAAAGCTGATTTATATAATCAATAAGACAAAGGAGTTTAGTAGTAAAATAAAATCTGGAAGCAAAATAAAGTCATAATACAATAAGTCCCAGCATAATAAGACTAGGAAATGGTGTGGCTACCATAATAGCAACTGACATTCCAGAGAAGAGTATTAGGCAATTTAATCTCTATTTTCTAAGACACATCCCTCCAAATCCACAACACTAACACATCCCTTGACTAAGGATAAAGGTAAGTAGATCATGGAGGCTGAACCACGTGGCTATTACTACCTCTACTACACAAATCAAAGCAAAGGTCCTGCTAAAGGAGGAGCAATTATTACACTCACAATTTTGGGTAAATGGTAAGCCCTTATATTTCATTGTTGATAGTGGGAGTTAAAAGAATATGATCTTTGTTGATATTGTGAAAGCTCTAAATCCACTTGTGAAGCCTCACCCATAGATATGTACCATTGGATGGTTGAATCAAGGGAGAGATATCCATGTCACTCAATAGTGTCTTATCTATTATAGCATTAAACCATTTAGAGATGAAGTTTTATGTGATGTGGCTCCACTAGATATTTATGATGTGCTCTTTGGCATGTATGATTCAAGACCCTTTAAAGTAATCATCACCCTTGGGGGCTAGGAATATAGGATACCAAAGGTAACTCCTTCCACCATTGTCTCCCTCATTAGTGCTAAGCAATACAAAAGGATGATCAAAAAATAGATAAGTTTTTTATCCTAATGATTAAACCTCAATCTTCCAAGAAGACGGTTGCTACTACTATGATTACACAATTTATCACCAAAACAATAGCAAATGGACTAAGATCATAATAGAATATATTGATATCTTCAAATCACCTATTGGAGTACCCCTCTATTGTGAATTCAAACATTCTATTAATTTGATATCTGACTCTCCTTTACCTAACACCCTTCTTTATCATAGATTAGTTCTTGAAAATGATAAGATCAAGTCTTGCACACCCTGTGTAATTATAAAGCCAACCAATAAGAAACTAGGCTTGTACCCACCCTTCCCAATAACTACCAAGCCTTGGAAATATTTCTCTATGGATTTCCTCTCAAGGTTACCTATTTTCTAGCATGGAAATGATTGTGTTTTTGTGGTGGTTGATCACTTTTCTAAAATGGCTATCATGATTACTTGAAGGAAGAATGTTATAGTTGAAATATTACAAAATTGTATTTCGACCATTTATGGCTTCATTTTGATCTACTAAAATCCATTATCTCAGATAGGGACGATAAATTTTCTAAGTATATTCTAGAATACTCTATGGGATATGATGGAAACAAAGTCACCTGATCCATAACATTCCATCCTCATAGTAATGGATAAATAAAAGTTATTAATAGGTTGATTGTTCATATGTTGCATATGTACAATTCAAAGCATCCTCAAATATGGGATGAGAGCCTACCATACATCCAACATAGGTATAACAAGGTTTTACATAGCTCTACCAAACATAGTCTCTTACATGTGTGTTTTGGTTTCCAACATTTGGTGCTCATGGATGTGGCTATTCCAATTGCACCCATGAACTTCACATCATATAGGAAAAAATAAATAGAAAAGGAAGTGAAGTTTGTTGAGCATATACAATAGTAGTTCCATGACCTTCTATAACAGCTGAATGAAAAGTACAAGCAATGTCACAACCAACATCACACCTTTCAAAGTGGGAGATAAGGTTTGATTGTGATTGTGAAAACAGTGTCTTGTCCATATAGGTAAATCAAATACCTATTCTACGGACCTTATACCATCACAAAATGGGAGAGAATACTTTTAAGATATATCCACCACCTTACCTTGGTTTACATCCTATTTTCAATGTTGAGATTCTAAAACCATATTACCTACCTTTCCTAGATACTTCCACAATAGTAGAGAAGTTGGTTATTGAGGAGCTCAACCCTAAAGGTCTTGTGTTGTTCCCCATACCTCTAGTTGGGATTGTCACCACTGCCCTAAACTCCATATGGTATGTAGAGGTGTATAATCCCTTGGATGTACGACCTTTTCTCTATAAGGAGATACAGCATTTAAGACACTTTCATAAAACATTTAGAGGAGTGGCCACATATATGATAGCATTAATGGTAGAATATATTTACAATATATTTCTGGAAAGGGTGACAAGACCATCATCTCAAATAGCTCTAGATTTAGAAACCTCGATATTGTGCACTACTTATGTAAAAGTAATGTAAGCAATAATTTTAAAAAGAGGGATTTTGAAAATTGGAGGGTAAGGTCCTCATATATTATCTATAAATATATATCATTCTTCTCATTATAAATCATCGAAATCCATCCATGTTCCAAGGGTTGCTTTCCTTCATTCCTTCTTGTGTCTCGACTTGGCACAAGCCTTGTATAGTTGATCGAGGAGTTTTTGAACCTCTTCTCTCTATATGTATGTAACTTGAACTTTACAATAATAAGAATTTATGACTATTTATGAAATCTATGTCCTATTTCGGTGTGGGTGCTCCATTTTATTACGTGTTCTTGGAGGAACCTATTTTCCTCATGCATTATCAATCATTTCACATGTGTTCACTTCAACCTATTGTGATGTAGAGGATCTTATATAGATCTTTGGTTCATCTCCACCCTTGGATAGGATAGATAGAATTTTTAATTATAGCACTTTACTTTCCCATGTTGTTTCTTGATTTTTCTCTTGATTTCTACAATTTACTTTTTATGTCATTTCTTGTTTTTCTTTATCTTTTCCTTTCATCAAGGGCACCTAGTGGAGTAGGAGAAGATGAGCACCAAATATCACATCTAGAAGTAAAGAGTTAGCCTTGAGTATAAAATCTTGAAGGTCATTTGATAGAGAGTCATATCCCATATTTTCCACAAACTTCCTAGGATTGGTACCCCAACATGAGGTATAGGGAACCAAATGCACCTTCTCAGAGGAGGCTAAATATTCAAGGCCACAATTGTATGGGGTCATGATATCCATGAGGTACAAGGGTCACATTTGACCCCCAATAGTTCAAATTGGCACTCTTAATGGGACATGAATTATAAAATCCATCCCCTAATCAAGAAGTCATGGTCATCAACTTGTTGAAGGACCCCAAAGATTCACTTGGTGACTTTGTAGATAAATAAGAACCTAGAAGATATCATCATCTCCAAACCAAGGTTACAGTGGGAACCTCTATCTAGTTAGTATTACTCCTCACTCGACGACTACTACAATGAAGAAGAACCTAAAGAAGCCACAAAAATAGCACAATATTAAGATTTTATTGAAGGCTTTGATCCATCTACTTCTAGAAGCATCAAATGCATTCACCTAACAACATTGTTATAAACAAAGGACCCAGTATGGTTGCCCCATTAACACCCTTAGTTCATAATGATAAGATTTTGTTGAAGCCCCCAAAGCCACCAACTGAATGGGAAGAGTTGTTGATATTACTTCTAGAAGTCCTATAAAAATATTACTTTGAAGGCCCAATCACTCGATTGGAACACCTGTGGGAGATGATCTTCATGTACCATATACATTACATTGAGCAGGATGTAGCACTCAAGCTATTAGTGGTATCTCTCCAAGGGAAGGCCCATCAATATTTTCACTCCCTCCCTCCTCATTCCATCACTAATTGATACCAATTGGCTAATCTCATCATGGATGGGTTTGAGATGAAGGAAACTATAAAAGAATATTAGAATCAACTAGAGGCACCAACACCAATGCCTCTTTGGTAGGAACCCACCGCACCCTACAAGGGGATCACTCTGGTGTAGAGTATGAACCAAAATAAGAAATACATCTATCCCTAGAAGAGCCTAAACTAAATACTCACATTCACTCTAAGAAAGCAAATCAATTTTAGTCAGGCATTTTCATCACCTAGGAAAATATGGACTAATTAGCCAACCCAAAAGGAGAGGAAAAAACAAAATGTGGTGATCAAAGGAGTAGAACTTGCACATTTTCAACAATAACATGAGGGACCCAAGCCTCCAAGAAAATGAGCTACCCATGTCAAATATTGATTCAATATCTAGCACAAGCCTAGGGACTCATTCTTTGATGTGGCCAGTTGGCAAGGGCCCTTGGCAAGTAGTAAGTCATGTGTTCAAAAAAATGAACTCAAGGTAAAGGCAAAAGTTTAGATCTCTTTGGTCTTAACACTACAGATTCCAATGAGGGATCAACACATGACAAATTTGGCATAGGAAAAGACAAAGTTTTGTGTACCATAGTGTAAATGTTTGGCCTTTATGAATAAAGTTGGTGGCACAAATGTCATTTAGACATTGGTAGAACCAGATGATAGGATGTAGAAGAGGAACTTGTTTAAGACTAGCATATTTTTGAATAATATTGAATGGTGTACCAAGGAGTTCACATGAGAAATACAAAGGTTGGGGCATCACTGAAAGAACTTGAAATCTAAAAATCAATATCATCACTAATTCATATGCAACCAATATTACCACAAGAAGAAAATAATTATGGATTACCCAAGCAGGGAGGCCTATATAGGGATGAACCTCTCTCGATATCCCATCTATTCTAGATAGAAATTATCTTCCTAATTAAAATCCCACCTTCTCGATGATTGCTCCTTCATGAAACTAGAAAGAAATTGGAGCAGAATAAGATGAGAGGACTAGAAGCCCCTTCTATTTTTTGAGTAGCCAATATCATAAAGGTTCTTAATATGTCTCATAGAAATCTTCTAGAGTATTTTCCTAAATCTCCCTATGCCATAGAACCAATTTGATCCACCAAATTGGGTAAGGTGACTCATAACCTTTTCATGTTAGCTAAGCCTAGTCTTGTCAGAGAAGAAAAACTCTTAGCTAACACTAAAAAGGCTCTGAGTCTCATTTATTTTGTAGGGCCCCTTCTTAAAAGATGGTTTATCACTCCCTTATCATACAAGTAGGTGGGTGCGATAACCAATCTCTTCTCCCTAAGAAATTGGTTTTGTAACTTTTTGTAAATATCAAGAACAATGGAGGAAGAAGGGACCCAATATGACCATGCAAAAGACTACTAAAATTGGTGGGAGCATGTGATCTATGGGAACAATGGCCAAGCTTCCATAAAACATGTGTTTCCCTTGACCCCAAGAATTGGTCAACCTGATCTCAGGGGGAGAACCCCTGGGTATTTACATCTAAAGTCGTAATAATTATCCAATATAAAGACTTAGAGGTATAATAAAAAAGTATCAGTACGACATAAAAAAATAGGTAAATAAAAGAACATATGGAGGGGTAGAATTATGCTAGGAATAAGGATCAACGAAAAGAGTGTAGCCCAAACTCCTCACACCTTTCGGGAACAGGCAAGTCTTAAAGAAAATTTAAATTTTGTAGAAAGCTAGGAATTTCAAAAGCAAGAATTCCCCCTATTTTTGACTCCATGTTCAACGGATAAGACAACGGATTCCTAGGTTCCTTATCCTCATCAAGTTGAGGATCCCTATGAGTCACCAAAACTATAGTGAATTCTCACTACACTTGGGTGGAGAGAGGCCATTTAGCCATTTTTGAAGGCTAGTTTTGGTAAAATATTGAACCATCCAAGAATCGGATGAGGATCCAAGGCAAAATCAGATGAATCAAATCCCTAAGGAAGAATGTAGACAAACGTAAGCACAAAGACCTCGATGATCAGACCTACATAGTGAGGGCTCATATCAATAATTCATAACTAGAATTCTAGTAAAATTACAAGGCATTGTGGCATATTGGGTAGTCAGAACTGGAAAAGAAGTTTGGCTTGAGGATGCCCAACCAAGTTAAACAATCGATCACGATAGTAACTAGAACAATGGGATAAAGTAAAAGAGAGATATTGCCATGAGGAACTCCAACCAGATCAAGAAATGCATGAGGAATGATAATCAAATTTTGGTCAAAGTACCTCTATCATGCACTAATATTTTAGGAGACCTATTTTTACTTTATTGATCCCCTCCCTCGAACCCTCATATGGAGGGTTGTTGGGCCCCCATCCCCCCTAGTCGAGGTCGTTATCGTTGCCCTAAATTCTAGATGGTATGCAGAGGTGTACAGTCCTCTAGATGTATACCCTTTTCTCTGTAAGAAGGTGCAACATTTAAGATACTTTTATAAAACCTTCAAAGGAGCAACCATGGATATGAGAGCATTAATAGTAGAAGATATCTGCTACATATGTTTGGCATGAGTGACAAGACCATCATTTGAAGTGAATCCAAATTCTAAAGCCTTGAGATTGTGTGCTCTTAATATAAAAGTATTGTAAGCAAGAATTTTAAAAAGGGGGATTTTAAATATTGGGGGGAAGGTCCTCATATTGAAAATATATATCGTTCTTCTTATTGTGAATAATTGAAATTCATTTGTATTCCAAGGGGTGCTTTCCTTCATTTCCTCTTATGTTTCAACCTGGATCAAACCTTCTGCAGTCGGTTGAAGAGTTTTCAAACATCTTCTTTTTGCAGGTATGTAACTTAGTGTTCACACTAATAAGAATTTATAACTATTCATGAAATTCCTATCCTGGTTCTAGTGTGGGTGTTTGTTTTTGTGTGTTTATGGAGGGACCTATGTTCCTCATGCACTGTTGATTGTTTCGCATGTATTCACTTGAACCTATCGAGGAATGAAGGGTCTTATTTAGATCTTTGGTACATCACCACCCTTAGCTAGGCTAAATAGGCTTTTCAATTTCAACACTTTACTTTTCCACGTCATTTCCTATTTTTCTTTTCCTTTCCATTTTTCTTGGGGGCACCTGATGGAGTAGGAGAAGATGAGCAATAAAGATCACATCTAAAAGCAAGAAGTTGACCTTGGGTAAAAAATCCCAAGGGTCATTCAATGGAGAGTTGTGTTCCACGTTTTCTTTAGACTTCCCAATATGGGTGCCCCGACACAAGGCATAAGACACTAAACACACTCACTTAGAGGAGGCCAAAGAGTCGAGACTACAACCACAAGGGGTCGTGTTGCCCAAGGAGGATTCACATCTGGTCTGAATAGTTATTAAAATTTTAATACAAAAACAATAATAGCACATTGTGTTAGAATCTAAAACCTACTTGAATCTTGGTAAATAAGGAACACAATCAATATAAAAAAAAAACTTCAAGAGGTAACAAGATAAATAATTTCACTTACAATATTAAAAAAAAAAAAAAAATCATAAAATATATACATGAAATTATAGATAACTCCGCAACAATAAAAACTATAACAAATATTCTTAAAACTAAAATAAATATATATATATATATATATATATATATATATATATATATATAACTTTAAATTTTATACATAATTATTTTTGTCTTAATACTCTAATTTCTAACCTATCCCATTTGAAATATGTATTTAATAGCTTGTAGAAAACTAATTTATAAATCTATGACTTTATAAGAATATTGACTTTTAAATTTGAAAGATATCGTCTACTTGATGTAAACCTTCTCCAAAAACTAAAATAATAAATATATTTTTTAATTTGTTTAGATTAATGTAATTTTTTTAATTCCCTTGAATAAAAAGCCGAAAGCCTACAACAAGTTGGAAGAAAAATCAAACGGGAAATTCTTTCCTTATTATTAAGTAGAGATTTCAAATAAATTCAATTTGAATTAAGGTGGTATTTAATTACATTCTTTATTGCTACATTTAATGGCAATTACTTTTAAACTAAAGGCTCCACCCACATGTGATGTTCAATTTAGTATGTGTAATTAAAAAAAAAAAATTAAGGGTTATAAGAAATATTATTTTAATCCTTTAATGGGTATAAGTAGGTCAAAATTAAATAATATTGTTCAGGGATAATGTAATGGTACAGGCATTGGTTTTTATTCGGAAGGTTCAAGGTTAAGATTCAAACCATTATACCTGTGTGGTTGTGGGTTAAATTCCTTATTAATAGACTTAGCTCTCCCTTTATAAAAAGGCTATGGTAGGATAAAGATGTCCAAGCATTAAACGTTAGGAGTTTATAACACTAACCAAATCTTTAAAAAACTAAATAATATTATTTATAATATTAAAATATAAATTGGAAATTTTTAAAAGGTAAATTAAAAAGTGAAAATTAATTATATGTATATAAATAATTTTTGTGAAGTAATATAAAAATATAAGAAGTCTATACCTTCTCACGGATATATTTCGTGCGGGAAAGTGAAAAAGGTTAGTTTTACCTTAAGTTCTCCGTAATTATGATTACGTGTACATCTAATGAATCATAGTTTGACTTTTCAAAAAATTATTACATTCTCTTATGATAATTCCTTTAAGAGTATATATAACGGGTTAATATATAATTCTTCATATGTTGTTAAGTCAATGATTGTAATGATGGCATAGGCTTAGAAAATGTTTTTTTTCAACGGATAGTGCACTTGCAATTAGTACATAATCGATCATGACTTACCAGAAGTCATTAGATTTAAAGGTTACATTTTACTTTTTATATTTTTCTAAAAGGTTTTTGAATCTAGTTATATGATTGCCATAGAAAGTTGTGAATTCAGAATTTTCGAACCAAGTTATATGTGAAAATTTTATTAAAGTAATCATGTTGTTTCGTACAAAGGATAGCTTCTAGTTGTAGTTATACAAACTAATCATTGTCCTTTATGGATCATGGTTGCTTAACTAAGGGTCATTCATAACTGTATGGCTTTCTCCATTAAGAGCATGCCCAACATTGTATCATATCCCTTCATTATTCTTGGTAGCCTTAATATAAGGTTTTTTTTTTAAACGGTGAAATGTGTTTGGAGAAGGTTGGATGATTATGTCCATTATAGGCTTCGGTAAAGGATAAAATTCTTACATGTTTACCACCCTAACCAGGGGTCAAATATCTTTTAATAAATCAAAATAGGTGATACATAGATATATTTGCTATTTATAGGCATGGAATTTTACATTTTATTCAAAGGGTTTGCCATGCATCTCAACTTGATATTTAGACCTTTTCTATGTTTGACTATGAAGTAAAGTAATATGCTATAAGAATGGAAAGGATGTGTTTGCCAACCTAAGAGTCCACTCTAAGGAATGTGTCAAAATAGACTTAGTTGAATCTTTCCTATCCTATCTTAGCTACACATATTATCTATCCCTCAACTATCTCAAAAATTTAATGTTTGTTTTTAACACAAATAAAAGGCCATATCATTTGAGATTGCATCTCAACTTGCTATTTAGACCTTTTCTATGTTTGATTATAATTAAGTGAGGTAGAGTAATATGTTAAAAGAATGAAAAGGACGTGTTTGCTAACCTAAGAGTCCACCCAAGGAATGTGTCAAAATGTACTTAGTTGAATTCTTCCTATCTTATCTTAGCTACACGTATTACCCACCCCTCAACTATATCAAAAATTTAATGCTTGTTTTGAACGCAAAGAAGAAGGCCATCTCATTTGAGATTGCATCTTAACTTGGTATTTAGACATTTTCTATGTTTGATTATAATTAAGTGAGGTAGAGTAATATGTTACAAGAACAGAAAGGATGTATTTGCCAACCTAAGAGTCCACTCTAAAAAATGTGTCAAAATGGACTTAGTTGAATCCTTCCTATCTTATCTTAGCTACACGTATTACCCACCCCTCAACTATATCAAAAATTTAATGCTTGTTTTGAACACAAAGAAGAAGGCCATCTCATTTGAGATTGCATCTTAACTTGGTATGTAGACATTTTCTATGTTTGATTATAATTAAGTGAGGTAGAGTAATATGTTACAAGAACAGAAAGGATGTGTTTGCTAACCTAAGAGTCCACCCTAAGAAATGTGTCAAAATGGACTTAGTTGAATCCTTCCTATCCTATCTTAGCTATATGTATTATCCATCCCTCAAATATCTTAACAATTTAATTCCTGTTTTGAACACAAATAATAAGGTCATCTCATTTGAGATTGCATCTTAACTTGGTATTTAGACCTTTTCTTTATTTGATTATAATTGAGGTAGAGTAATATATTACAAGAACAGAAAGGATGTGTTTATTTTGAACACAGAGAAGAAGGCCATCTCATTTTAGATTATTCCAAACACAAGTCAAGATAAGCAAAAATACCCAATGCCAATAGTAAAGGATCCATCCCCATGAAAAATTCAAATGATAATGAAACACTAGTTATCAACACCCCCATTCTCAATGAACGTAAATAGAGAAACTTATATTCTAATCCCATCATGGAAGACTCTAATCAAAGTAAGGTGGTACCTACTATGTCAATTTCTCTTAACATTAATGATCTACCTTTTAACTTTAAGCTTTTAGCCAAGAAGACTAAAGGAGTTAATGGTTCAGATCCTACTTAGGTAGAGGTTGTTTTTCCTTGACAAATTCCTTATCCTAATAACTTAATAGATTCTCCCATGCAAGATAACTAAATGGTCGTTGTAAAGAAAAAAACAAGGATATTAATGACCTTAAAGTAGGTAAATATATCTATTCTACATCCAAAGAGAAGCCACATAATAGAGGAAACTTGGATCTCTTGGTGATTCTAAACCTTCAAGTAGGGAATCCTTATAACATATTGATTTTAATAGAAGCCACACTGAATCTATTAATATCTTTTTTTAATTGCTTCCCATGACTATGGTTAAAACCCTAAATATATCCATGAAGTGTAAAATTGTTTCTTGGAACATAAAAGATCTCTCCATCATTACATTTAGGGATAACGTTAAACACGTTTTTAGTGATTACAAACCTAGTATTCTTGTAAGAATTTAAAATCAACAATAAATTATTATCATGTAATCTATTCTTGGATCAAAATGAATAAAATTTACTATAAATACTTCATTCTAAAGGTAAAGGAATGTTTTTTGGTCTAGCATCTAGCTCAAAAGTGTTTCATAATTGGGAATAAGAATCTCATCACAAATTTGTGCAGGTAACCATAGTATAACTACTAGTCAAATTTGACTTTTGAGGGTTTGATGAAGAAAAACTACTCCGGGGATGGCAGCAGCTTCTGGAGGAGGTCTGAAAAATTGGAGGAATGTCATGATGGCATCGGGTCCAGCATAGAGAGTGCATGCTCGTGATTTTTTTTCATCTGAAAATGACTGGAAGGAACAAGATTTTCCAGTGCATGTCGGGAACCGCTTGTTAAATAACAATGGATGTTTGGAACGATGTGAAGCCAGGCCAGTTCTAGTGGTTCAACCAGACTCGATGGCGGAATATGTGGAGTATCTAACCAAACATACCCTTATTGGAAAATTTTTGGGCATCCGAATTTCTCTTCCCTTTGTGGAGGCTTGGGTCAGGAAGACTTGGAATCCTGAAGGCGATGTGGAGGTGATGTTGAGTGCGAACAACTATTTTATGGTGGTTTTCTCTTGTATTGCAGATCATAACAAAGCATTTAAATGGGGTCCTTATTTCTATAACCAAGTGGAATTCTTTCTTAAACCCTGGCATGTGTATTTCAACCCATCAGAGGAGCAGTCGTCGCAGGTTCCAGTATGGGTGCGGCTTCCATGGCTCCCATTGGAATTCTGGAGAACTGATATCTTGCATAAGATTACCCTTCTGCTTGGGAAGCCGGTTGGATCGTCACAACAGACAATGGATAAAAAGGTAATATCTGTTGCTTGTATTTGTGTTGAAATTGACTTAAATAATCCTATTCCATATTCTATTGAAATACAATTTGGATCAACTACATGGGCTCAAAAACTTGACTATGAAGCTCTTCCATTTTGTTGCCAAATTTACCGTGAATATGGCCACCTGCAAAGAAAATACCCTAATTTTGTCCCACCTGTGGCTTCAAATCCTGGGCCCTCTTGGCCTAGGCAAATTTTGGATAAAGGAAAAACCCTGATAAAGGAAGGGGAACGGGATAAGGAAGGCTTTGTTCTGGTAAAAGCCTGAAACAGAGGACGAAGGGCAAACAAAGATCTTAAGGATAGCCAGCCAGATGCTCTACTTAACCATTTTGAAATATTAGATGATCTTGATCAGTGCATGAAGATACCTGAAACGTCGCTACCTAATGCAAATATAACAAGGCCAAATCAAATGTCTCTTCTTGAGGGGGAACTTAAGAAATCAGATCTAGGGGGTTTAAATGAAGAACATAGGGCTTTGGATCTAAGTATAGGGGACATGGATGGGTCTAGCTCTATAAGAGAAACTATTTTGAAAAGTATAGATTTAGTTATGCCCTCTCATACTCAAGCACTGATGCACTCATCCTTGGACTGCAAAACTCCTACGGTGTTAGGATTGCAATAGAAAATAATTAAAAAGAAGTTTTTTGGATAAGAATATGAAGGTGGGTCGGAAGAAGGACCAAGATAAAATTAAGTTAATGGGGGATACTTTGGTGGAGTCAGGCTTGGTGAGAACATTGGACTCCCATTTTTATAACCCCAAAAAATGATTATCCTCTCATGGAATGTAAGGGGGTTGAACAACATCCCCAGATAAAAAGTTGTTCGTGATTTGGTTCGTGTGCATTCTTCGGATGTGGTGTTTATTTAGGAGACTAAATTGGCTATTGATAGTATGTTCAATATTGCTCCCAAGTTGTGGAGAAGGGATTAATGCCAATGTATTGGTGCATGTGGATATGCTGGTGGCATCGTTTGTTTATGGGATCCGGTTAAGATATCCTCTCTTACTTGGATTTCCAACAAATGGTCTATTTCGATGGTCGGGCATGATAATGAATCTGGTGAAACCATCCTACTTACAAATGTGTATGCTCCTGTTGATTACAATGGTAAAGTGAATTTTTGGGAGCACATTTGCTTTGTGAGAAGTTTGGTTCCCTTGTACCCATGGATTTTGGCTGGAGACTTCAACTCTATCACTTGTCTGGAGGAGAAACATGGTGGGGTGGACTGTCTCGAGCCTTTTTCTTCTATATTTAGTGCTCATATCTAGGCCCTAAACTTGGTTGAAATCAATCCAGATAATGGGATCTTTACTTGGCACAATAGGTGTGTGGAAGCTTCCATATTAGAGATACTGGATAGGTTTTTGATATCTAGTTATTGGATGGGTAATAACAGAAGTGCTAGTTCTGTGATTATGGAGGGTAGGGGATCTAATCATTGGCCTATCAAACACTCTGCTTTGGAGTTAGGGCTAAAAAATAGTCCCTCCTTTAAGTTTCAACTTATGTGACTTCATGATCCTAAGCTTCATGATTTCATACGAGGCTGGTGGACCACTGGCAAACCTCCTCATGGCATCGCTATGTATTCCTTTATGAAGTGACTACAATTTGTAAAACATAAATTGAAGATATGGAATAGACTAAATTTTGGGAACCTTTCCTTGGCTAAGCTGGCAATTTTTAGGAGTATGGAAGAAGCTTCAAGGAATATTAGAGATCAGGGATTCATGAAGGAGATTCTTGTTGAGGAATCTGAGGCTGCAAAAGACCTTGCTGTATGGGAACTGAGGGAAAAAAAAAATGGAAATAAAAATCTCGAGTAGATTGGCTTCAGGAAGGGGATATGAACACAACATTCTTTTATAACTCATTTAAGGCTTGCCGTAATGGTAACCTAATTACTTCTCTTGTGAATTATCAAGGTGCCCTACTCTCTTCTTTCAGGGATATTTCAGAAGAGACTAAGAGGTATTTTTCCTCTCTCTTCAAGGAGGACTCCCTATCAGATGATGAGAATGAAAAGCTTATTCTAAACTATATTCCAATGATTGTTTCTAGAGAGATGAATGAGCACTTGATGGGTCCAATTTCCCTTGAGGAGCTAGAAAATGTTGTATTCAAGATGAAAAAGGAAAATCCCTAGGCCCATATGGATTCCTGATTGAATTTTATCAGGAGTTTTGGAATTTAATCAAATTAGATATTTTGGAGGTGCTCCATGAGTCCCAAAAGAACAAACAAATGCTGAGGGCCCTAAATACTACCTTTGTGGTGATTATACCCAAAAAAGAGGGAGCAAATTCCTTGGATATGTTCAGGCCTATTGCTTTCTGCAATGTTGTGTATAAGATCATCACAAAAATTATTGCTGAGAGGCTGAAGATATGGTTGAGCAAAATCATCTCTGAGGAGCAAGGAGGGTTTGTTTCTAGTTGACAAATCTTGTATGGTGTTGTTATTGCTACAAAATCTATTCACTCGATGGAAAATTCTAAGGAGAAAACTATGTTTATTAAGTTGGACATGGCCAAAGCCTATGATCGGGTCAGATGGTCCTTTCTTCAGAAAGTTCTTACTGCTTTTGGACTTGAGGAGGAATGGATTAGATGGGTGATGAGCTATGTTTCTTCTTCCTCATTCTTTATTCTTGTTAATAATGAGCCATCAGAGCTGTTTGAGGCCTCAAGGGGATTGAGGCAAGGAGATCCTTTATCTCCTTATTTGTTTATCATTATTGCAGAAGGTTTGGGAATATTGCTCAAGTCTCAAGTCATGCAAGGTCTCATTCAGGGGTGGAAGTGGGATAGTAGTTTGCCACCTCTTTCCCACCTTCAATTTGTTGATGATACTGCTTTGTTGGTAGTTGCCACTATCAAGGAATATGGTAATATTAGACAGTATCTTGACATATATCTTGGTGCTTCTGGATAGTTGATTAATAAGGACAAGTCTTCTATTTTCTTCTTCAATACCCCTCCTCTTATTCAATCCAGGATTGCTCGCATTCTAAGATTCCAGGTTGGGACTCCCCCCTTCATTTATCTTGGTATTCCAATTTCATATCATCCTCTACCTAGATATTCTTGGCAGTCTATGCTTGATAAGTTTAGAAGGAAGGTGTATCACTGGACTTTCAGATGGCTATCCACTGCAGGTAGAGTGTTTCTTTTAAAATTTGTTGTTCAAGCTTTACCCATTTATAGATGTTTTGTACAAATAGCTCCCTCTCACTTCATCAAGGACATGGATGCTTTGTCAAGACAGTTTTTATGGTTTGGAAATCTTGATCAATCTAAATGGAGTTTGGTTAGGTGGGATTCTATATGTAGGTCGGTGCAAGAGGGAGGCCTTGGGTTGCGACAAAAAACTCTTTTTGGGCAGGCTTTGGCTGTAAAAATTTATTGGAGATGGTGTACCTATCAAGATCAGATTTGGGTTAAAATATTATCTTGTAAATACTTGAGAGGTATTTCTGAGGCTGGGATCCCTAGATTCAGCTTGGTTGGTAAAGGTTTAGTTATCTGGGACACTCTGAAAAGAGGAGCTAATTCAATCAAGTAGGGTTTGTTCTAGATTTGCAATCAGGGATAAAATGCTCTTTTTTGGGAGGATTCTTGGGATGGCCACCCTCCTATATTGAATCAATATCCTAGGTTACATTCCTTAAGCATTTTTTTCTTGGAAGCAGATTGGTCTCATGTGGAGGACTTTAAAAAAATCTAGTCTTTTGGAAATATGGAGATGTACATGTGGAAAGATCTACAAGAATGGCACCAGGGGGGACTGGCCAAGGACAAATAGGTGCTTACTCTTATTCTTATGGGGAGGTCTTGTTCTTCATTGAGGGGTAAAGATATTCTATCTTGGAACCCTAATCCTAAGGGAACCTACTTAGTAGCCTATGGTTATAAGGTTCTTGATAAGTAAAAGTATGGGAGTCTTCCTGTCACTTGGTGGAAAAAGGTGTGGAACAAATTTTCCTGGCCAAAATGTAACTTCTTTCTCTGGTTGGTAGCTCGTAATAAATTCCTCACTTGGGATAATGTGAGGAAGAGGGGATTCCAGGGTCCCTCTTTTTGTGTCCTTTGTAGTAAGAATGAGGATGACTCTTCTCATTTATTTTTCCAATGCTCCTTTGCCAGAGACATTTGGCACCATTGGTGGAGCGCCTGGAACCATCCATGTTTTCATGTGTTGTCCCTGGTGGATTTTTGGAGTATTTTGGGCAGAACTTCGGCCAAGGCCCCCTTCCTTCGGGTGGCTTGGAATTTGGGCCCTTCTTGCATCATATGGCAAATTTGGCTTGAACAAAACCAACGTATATTTCAGGGCAGTTATTTGGTTGTTCAATATATTTGGCAAAGGATCCTGTATATGGTTCAGGAAACCATCCATAGCAAATGTTATGTGGACCCTTTTTTGAATTCTAGGGAGGAGAAGGTACATCAAGCCCTTGGTCTCTTTGGGGATGGTGTGAACTCTTATAGCCCTAGTAGGGTTCCTCAGCTCAAAAATAAGGTTAGGAGAGATGGTAGGTGGAGGCCACCCCCTAGAGGAGTTTTAAAAATTAATACTGATGGATCGTCCAGGGGTAATCCTGGACATGCTGACATTGGCGGTGTTGGGAGAGATTCTACTGGTGGTGTCAGTTTTTTCTTTTCCATTTATAAAGATGTTCACTCCAACAATTTTATGGAAGCTCTTACAATTATTTAGGCCTTGCAAAGGGGGTTTTCTCTTGGCTGGCATAGTATTATCTGCGAGTCTGACTCTCAAATTGTGGTTAATATTTTAAATAGTAAAAGGGTGGAGGAATTTAATTGGCAGTTGGCCTCTATAGCCATTCAGATTCTTAGAATGAGTGAAGAGTTTGAATTTATATCCTTTGTGCACATTCCAAAGGAATGGAATGTGGTTTCTAATTACCTGGCCAAAAGGGCTTCTGAGCTGCTAGATCCTTAGAGTATCAATAATTGGGAGAGTATCCCATCTAGGACTCTCAACGTTTGTGGGAGTTGATCCACAAGGATGTACAGACTTAATGTGGTTTGTTCTTGTTTTCTTTTCTGGGTGTCATTCTAATCTAGTGGTTTTAGCCTATTTGGTTGTTTATTTGAGTCCTGGTTGGAAGCTCAGTTGTACTTTGTAATCCAAACTTTTTATCAATAAATTTTTACCCCTTTATTTAAAAAAAAAAAAACTACTAGTCAAATTTGTTTTTTGTTTACATTTTGCATTTACAAGTGAAGTTGTCATGTTAAGCTATTGTTTCTGTAGCCTAATATAGCTTCCATTACAATGTTTGTGCATTGATCCTATAAATCATCGAGGAGAAATAAGGACATTGTTTTTTATGATTCTTCACTCCATTTTTTGTTGGACATTTTGAGTCAAAGTTGTCATTGATGTCAAGGAATGAAGTTGTCATTGATGTCAAGGAATAAGCTATCATTGATGCCAAAAGGTCAAAAGGAGCAATGCAAAAGGTTGATGGCAAAAGAGTTTCATAATATTTATTTTTAATATTATGTGAAGCATAAGTAGAAGGGTTTATATTAAAACCATGGATGAGAAAAAATAAAAGGTTTTTATAAAAACCCAAGGAGGCTTTTAATTTCAAATTAGAAAGCCCAAGGAATTTTAATATTTAATTTATAAATATTTAAATTCAAATTGAATTTAAATTTTATAAATAAATATTATTTATTCGAAGTGGTAAAACCTAAGGAGGCTTTAATCTTTAATAAAGCCAAAAGATTTAAATATTAATTTATAATATTTAAATTCACTATTAAATAATAATAAATTCAATATTTCAAAGTTAAAACATAAGCGTCGACCCCCAAAGAATTCATCTCTGTCGACGTGCATGGGAACAAGGGCATAAGGTATTTATACCTTAGCCAAATCTTAGTTTGGCAATTTCGATTAATGCATCCCCGATATTCGTTGAAGAAAGCTTGTGCACTATACAAAACCCAAAATTCATGTGTTCAAAATGTTGAGGTGCTTGGTTTCTAGCACCATCCGATGGCTAGCTCAGGTGGCATTTGGCTTGGCGTTTATGGCAGAGTGGTTACGGGTTTGAAACCCGACGACAACACATTTAGAAAGTCCTTTTGCATTTTTTGTTTCGGTGGTGGTAGAGAAGGTGTTAAAGTGTGTGGGCACTCTAGCTCCCACATGAGCGCCTAGCTCACGTGGTATCCAAGGCTACGGCTATGACGCTTGGGGAGACAATGTCGTGGGTTCAAAACCCACTAAGGACAAAGGTACATTTTTAATTTAATTTTTATTGCCCTAAGGTTTGATGTGAGGTAGTTGGGAGGCATAAGGATTAATTAAAGTTTAATTTCTTGTGGTGATTTTTCATGGTAAAATAGTGAATGGAGTTATAAGGAGTTTGATTTTAATTTTAAAATAAAGTCCTAATTGTTATATTTGCATATTGGAGGAGTAAGCCTTTTAAGGTATTGATTTTATTTTAAAGGACTTTTTGCCAAAGGGATTATTGTGAAAGTAATTGTTCTAATATTTTTAAGGTGTTGGATGTTATTTTAAATATGGAGTGATAAGGTGTATTTGTTTTGATATTATCTTGTATTGTGAGAGAGATATTATTATCTTCTAACCTCCTTGAGTTTGGCAAATAAGTGTTTATGATTGTGGCAGATTTGTGTGATCTACTTCTACATCAAATAAAAGGTATGGGCACATTCTTCCTTGGTTGAGTTGATTGGTTGGTTTTCTGGAAAACAAATTTGGAGTGAAAAGGACTTGATTAGGTTTCCTTATTGAGTTGTTGAGCTATTGTGAAGTGAATGCTATGCACCTTGTTTGATAAGCATTGTTGTTGAAGTGAATGGTTGAGTGAAGAACTTGAACTAGGGTTTGTAAAAGAACATGAGTATCATTGTTATGTGAGATTGGTTGATAAGAATTATTGGAAATATTTTATTGAGTGTTCATATGCTTGGACTAGGGTTTGTGAGCAAGGATTATTTCATTAAGTGATTGGTTGAGTAGAGTTGGTTGAGCCTAGTCAAGTGGATGTGTGAAATGATAGTACAATTTACATGAAACATATTGTTCTATATTCTAAATTTATTTGAGAAATAGGTTGAGTGTTGATGGGTGTGAAACATATTGAGTCTCTAACAATTCTCTATATATTTATAAAAGAGTGATTTAAAATAATTGAGCATTGTGATGAGTGTGAAGCATATTGAGTCTCTAAAAATTCTCTTTATGTTTCTATGAGATTTGACAAGTTCTTAGTGAAGAATTGAGAATAGATTAGACAAGTTATAGAGAGGACTTGTGGACAGATTAGTGTGAGCTTTTGTGGAAGCTTACAAGGTATATTTGAGACAAGTCTTTGCGAAGACTTGAGAACAAAGTTGATTGATTGATTTGTTCAAACCTTAAGTTAAGGTTTAGGGTAGATCTAACAGTGTTGATATGTGATTGGATCAAGCTTTATGCTAAGGCTTGAGGACAAATATTGAAGATAGATTTGTGCTGGACTGAAGGACTGTGTTTAGTGTAGAGGACAAATATTGAGGATATATTTGTGCTAGATCGAAGGACTATGTTTAGTACAAATTCAAGGATAGAGTTTGTGCATATTTGAGGATAGGTTTATGCTAGACCAGAGACAAAGATTGAGCATATTTATGCTAGACCAAAGGACCATGTTTAGTACATATTTGAGACATAGCTTTGAAGGTGAGAGTATAGAAGACGATAGTCTCCAATGGATAGAGATCCATTAGCCAGGGCAGTGAGGATAGAAGTCTTTAGTGGATAGATATCCATTAGCCAGAGTAGTGGGGGCAGTAGTTCTTCTAGAAGTTCACCAGTTAGAGCTAAGGAGAAAGAAGTTATCCAATGGATAGAGATCCATGAACTTGATTAAGGGATTGGTGTCTCCTTTAGACAAGAGGTCCATAAACATTGTAATAGGGAAAGGATTCCCAATAGATTGATTGAGAAAATTTTAGTGAAATATTTTCTCCGTGGAGTAGCCCACATTAGGTGAACCACGTAAAATTGGTGTCTCTATTGTGTGTGATGATTTGTGCATTGCTTTGATTATTGCTATTGATATTGCTATATATACATTTCATAATATTTATTGGTAAAGAAAAGTAAAAAGTGGTCTTATATTGTTCACCCCCCTCTCAGTATAAGCTTGTGTTCTTCATTTTTATCCTATTTGTCACTATTATTAGACATAAATACTAAAATTGAAAAATTACAAGTATATAGGAAAGTTACTCCCATATACAAGGATTTCTATTTAAGCATGTGTTATTGATACAATGAATCCATTTCCTACTATGTTGGTACCACATATCATTCTCTTTCATGTACCTTGAGGTATCTCTCACATACAACCAAGTATATCGAAAGGACTGGCTTCTTCCATGTATCTATGGATATATAAGAAGGGTGGGTATATAGAAAGATTTGATACATTGAATTGGTGGTTTATTGAAAGGGAGACCATTTGGAATACATAAGGAACCCTCACCATTGTGTTGAAGAAAAAAAATTCTAAAGACTACAATGATTCACATCACTTAACCAATTGGAAAAGGCAAAAAGGAATTAATCCAAGAAGCATGCGAATGTTCAACGGTGTGAGACACCAGATAATGATATTTATTTTTATAAAATTAGTAAATATGGAGAGAAGAAAGTTATTCAAGAGGGTGTGACACAGATAAAGATATTTATTTACAAGAAGATAAATATCTTTATGAAGATAGATAATTCTTAACTCTAAGGTGTTACTTGTGAATAATTCTCAAAGAAGTTGATGTTTGTGAAGAACATTTTTAAAATGGTGTGACATTCCCTATAGATGTTGTGAGGATAGTATACATGGAATTAATTACTCTTGACATCTAAAAGCATAAAAAACAAGGGAAAATAAATGAAATATTGAAGGACAAATCTATAATGGCAAATGCTTGTTATGACACAAGCTACCTCAATCCTATGATGTCAAATATTTGTTTTGATACAAGCGATCTTATCCAAAGGACATATTTTTATTATAATATTGATGATTTAAAAATTGTTGGTGATAGTGGTGTTTAGCACAAGCCTATGATGGAAATTTTTTGTTGTGACACAAACGATCTTATCCAAAGGATAAATTTCACTTATGATACTAGTGATTTGAACATTGTTGATGGATAGTGGTGTTTGTTTTAAAAATGAGCATCATGATTTCATGCTCAATATTGTTGATTTTATTAGCCTTGAAAAATTCCATAGTTATTATGAAGAGTATGGTTGGTTGAATGTTGTTGGTGAAAGTAGTGTTGGCCATGTTGTTGAAGACCATAGTGATATGAAGAGATTGAGTGCTTTGAAAAGCACACCAAAGATATTAGCTCAAAATTAATGAAAATAAAGGATATAATGACATATAATTAGAAATATATGAGAATGTTATAAGAAATCTCATAAATCCAAATGTAAGCTCTAAAAATGAAGGCCTTTGTTATTATGGTTAAGCAGGAAGTGGTTAGACCAAGTTTATGAAAAGAGAAACATATGCAAAGGATGAAAATCTTAGAATAGTTTGTTTTAGCCATTATGAATGACTCAGACATGTGATAGCTAAGTTTTGGGATCTACATCCTTGTGAGATTTATGGTGGAAATAATCACTCTTAGAAATAGCCAAAAAGATACATGTTGATTATGGATAGATGAATGTGATAGAACGAGATAAAGTGAAAGAAATATTGAGTCTAAATTACAAGAGAAGGTTTTATCCTCAAAAGAGAGCAAGGATAAGATAAAGTTTGGTGGTTGAGAAAGACTACAATAATGGTTTTCCCATGGAGTAATGCAATATTAGGATTATTTAGAAGGTTTAAAAACAAGAGATACATAACACTTCTACACTGAAATTTTTAGACGTGATTTGAAATATGCCTAGAAATCTTGTAGTGATGGATCCTATAGTGAAACATCACATGAAATATTTTAAATGTGTGGTAGAAATTATCAAAGTGAGAGCCTAATCCAGAGCCAAAGCCAAAGCCAAAGCCAGAGTCAAAGCCTATGCTAGAGCCAAAGCCAGAGTCATAGCCTATGCTAGAGCCAAATCCAAACCATAACTTGTTGCATATCATGATAGGTTGAAATAAGTTGAACAATTAGAGATGAAGGTGAAGCACCAAGAGTCTCTTGAGACATCCAAGAGATATACCATTGTATGTATTTATATATGTACAAAATTGATATCTGTGAATAGTGCAATACAAATCTAGTTTAAAATATTTCAAATATCTAATCATATTAGGTTTCATTTTGACCAATGTAATTAATTATAATTCTATAATGACTTCATTGAAATTGATCAATATCATAATCTATTTAATAGAGTCTTCTTGCTTAGTGTTTCTACTTTCAATCTAGTTACTTTTACAACTAAATTTCTTTTGTGTTCCTTGTACCCATAAATAAGGACTTCAAAATTCATATACTTATTTTTATTTTCAAAGTATACATTTAAGTGAAGCACATGCTATTTAAATATTTAATAATTAAATTACTTAAAAAATGGGAAATTTCAATAATTATTTACACATGTAAGTAAAGCTTAGTTTTTTACTTTAAAAAACCTCTAAAGGTAAAATATAATACTAGATTAACTAATATGTCAAGAGACAAGGACTATCAAGATTCTCTTGTGACCCTTGTTAAATTTTGTATTATATATTCCTTTATTCAAAAGGACTTACTAACCTTGCTTAATACCATATTTTATATTAAATCCCCATATTCTACATTTGAAAGTCATATTTAATAAAAATGTCTATAAATAGAATTTGATGATAAATATATAGCTAACCATTTTCACATTCTAATTTCTAATATGTCACCAACTTGAACAAGTGATTCAAGACTATTGAGATCCACCTCAATTTTGTTAAGAAGAAGAAATATCCTTATCAATTAAAGATAACTCAAAATGCATTGAAAAATCTAATAACATCTATGTTTCTCCTTAAAATAAAATCTTTCAAAACTTTAAAATGGATCTTACAAAACCTATAATTTACTATGTTGAAGACTACGATATAAATAGGTTAATATATAAAATCTTTTAAATGATGTAATGTATATTAATTATGTTAATGGAAAAAAAGTCATTATTATACTCATAATTGTTTCCTAAAAAGGAAGAAAACTTCCCTTATTACTTCCATTTTTTCTATTATGCATGTTTTAATATAATCCATAAAAAATAATTAAGTTTAATGAACAATTTTGATATAGATACTTGTTATCACATCGTTGTTACTGAAGCTAGTTTGAAGATCATCTAGGAAAATGTAGATAGGAGGAGGCATGAATAACATATATAATGTATAGTTTGGTGAAGTCTTAAAGTATAGATTCAATTTTAGGTGCCATGAAGGAAGGTGAAGGTGGAAAATACCTTGTTTTATTTGATGTTACAATGATCTCTAATCCAAAGAGAAACAAAATTCTTAAAGATATTTAGGGCATTTTAAAAAAATCAAAGAAATGATGATTTATTGGTCAAGTTAGGTTGTATTAAGGTGATAGAAAAATAGCTAATGGTGAACTTCCCAATAGAAAATTAGAAACCAAAGAATAGCTTTTAAAAATATTAATTTTGATTTATAAATTTATGGGAAATTGACCTCAAGAAAATGAAGCCAAGATCGAGGAACTAAAACTTGAAAAGCACATGTACAATTTTATATAACCATCTATTCTATGGGTTTATTTCTATATATTTTCCAATGCAAAGGATAGAACAATAATTGTCAAGTGAAGCTTGTGGTTTTTGGGTAGTTCAAGATTTTTTATGATATCTTCAACTATAAAATTTAACTTCTCTAGGGAATATCCAATAGTATATATTATTTGATAATATTCTTACTAACTCATCTTATGTAGGAATTTATATTAAGTAAGATAAAAAATAAAAAAATAACTAGGTCCAATTATACATATTTCTCTATTATATTTTTCAAGGACCCATTGTGCCTATGTGAGATTTTGTTTATGATATTGTTGACCTAGGTCTAAAGAGATTTAGTTTATAATTTTGTTAGCATGGATGGTTTCCAAAAGAATTGATCATGGTGTGGGATCAAAATAGGGTTAAAGTTGTAGGATTGAAGAAACAATAGTCTTGTATAAGTGTTGAATTTTATCATTTATAAAAGGATTTTACAAGGGTAATCACTAATATTTGTATCCCAAGATTAGTAAAAGGAAAGGAGATATTTGATTCCTTCTCATGAGGAAGAAGATGAATTTAAGGAATTACTAGGATAATAGGAAAGGATTTCAACCATTACTTGATATTCTAAAAATCAAAGGCAATAAACAATTATTGGTGGACATAATAACATTTATAATAAACAACTGTCTTTTGGATGTGGAGTTGCAAAATGACATATATATTTTGTATAATAATCAAGTAGAAGAAAATGAGATTTTGGGAAGACAAAATATGTTTCTTTTTAGCAATAGGTGGATAGCTATAAACATACAAGTAAAGGATTTTATTAAAAGGTTAATGGGTTCAAATTATAATCTCATTCTTTTAAAGTTTTAGAAAATATCTAGAAGGGAAACTCATTTTGAATATGAACTAATTTGGTCTCTTAATGAATACATATAACATAGATATGGTAGAAAGAGTCTTTGGATGTGGTAAGGACATAAATATATAATTTACTCATAAAACATCATAAGGTTAAAAAAATGTAAGGTCAAAATAAGTAATTTGTTGGATATTTTATTTTAATAAGAAAATACAACTAGAGGAGAATATTGCTAAGGTTCATGGCCATATTTTGAGAGAAGGAATTTTGAATTTATAGAAGTCTAAGGAGATGGATCTGAAAGTTCAAATTAATAGAGAACTAGGGTAGAATTATATATGTTAAATGTCTAATTATTTAAGAGCAACTTAACTAATTGTTTACTTTGAAAGAATTACCTTGGCCCATATCAAAAGAATAATATTTTAAAAACACTATTATTAGAGTAAGGGAAAAAGACTATTATATCAAAAATAAGGCGATTAGCAATGTTTTTTTTTTAATTTACATGGTGGAATTGGTAGCCGCCATGAATTCGGGTAGATTGTCTAAATTTTATGGCCACCACAGTATTCTACGATGTCCGCCCTGAAGCTGCCACATAGATCTTCGCGTAGTCCGCCCCTATAACCACCATGCCACAATCATTTTAAACCTTTTACATCGTTGAAAGCACCAAGAAAGGGACAAACATTTAATATGATGAGGTCCGAGATTTGAACCTTGGACCTCTGCCCCCATTATAGGGTTTGATCAAACCAATTTATCTACACCTCGGACCTTGCGATTAGCAATGTTAAAAGTGTTAATATTTTAGATTTTTTTCCAAGATAAACTTTGTACTTATTTTGTATTATTATTTATCCCATGGGAAATTTTTACCTCGAGGTATAATCCCTGCATTATAGTGTGATCCATTAACATGTCAATATTCAGCATTATTAGGATCATATCATTGTGATATCAGTATTTATACATCCACTCATACATAATTTTATACTTTAGTTGGATATAATTTCACTTTTAGTAAAATATTTTGGTATTTAAGGGCAACATACCAATACTTTCTTATTTTAATTTTAATATTAGTATTTTAATTTTATTTTTCTATTTTTACATCCAAGTGGTGAGTTGATTCCTTTAATCCCTCTTTACATTGCAATATTTTATATGGTATCAGAGCAAGCTTTAATCTCTATGATTGATACATTTTTCATCCATATCTCATTATGGTGTTTCTTCATAATAGAGTCATGTTTCAAAGCTAGTGGAAGTAGAGTACTGGATGGGCTTATTTTCAAGTTATTCCTTTTATAACTTATTCTTTGATATTCCATTTTTTTTTTGCAAAGGTGAGATGCATAAAGGTACAAAGACTTTAGGCTAAGAATAGTTTACCACTTCATTAAAAAACTATGGATAACTTTAATTTACTAAAATATTTTTGGGTAAAACCTACTACCAAGAGTCTTATTTTTAGTCTGATAAAATTTGTTTTAGCATATGAATTATTTTAATTAAAGGAGGAATAGATAATAGTATGAGTCATAGTTTAGGGTTATATAAAGTAAATATTTACAAATTATGAATAAGTCCTTATATTTTAGAATATGTGAAAATTTCTATGGGTGTTCCAATTTAGTAGTTTCTTAATTTTTATCATTTTAAGATCTTATCTAATAATCAAGGTCTACCTTCTAAAAAAATCTATAGTTTTTAAATTTAATAATTATAAGGTTGCAAGAGAGGAGAGAACATTGTCAATCAAATAGAACTTTCTACCTCCTTTATATTATTTCCATGCATCCCTATTATCCTTTGTATCATTGCTAAGGGGTGTGGCTAATCCACATGTCTTTACAAATTCTTGATGGAAGGGGTAATACCTTATTAGGGTAGCCTCATACCATACCTCAACAAAACATGGTGAGCACCTAACCAACCTAGATAGTATCACATACTCCTAAGAACAAGATCATGGGTTTGACTCCCCTAGTCTCCTCTTTTGGGTATGCATACCTTAGCCTATAGGGACTCTCTAGATTTTTCCACTAATTTATACCCCATGAGGCTTGATAAGGTGTATAACACACCTAGAAAATATAGCTAGACAATATCCTCATGCGTAAGAGGTTGAAAGTTCAAATATCCCTCACTTATTACTCTTTAGTAGCATTCTTAAATTAAGGGATTCAACCCATATATTTGTATTGTTAATTTAGCATGATTTGAAACCTTTCATGGCTAGATGATGTGGTTCTTAGTTAGTGGAACAAAAATAATATACATACATACACCCACATATTTAATCACCCTAAACTTAAGCCTTCTAGCCATATGTATGTTCAACACCAAGTATTAGGATCCAATTTGTGAAAAGGTGTGCATGGGCTAACTATTAATTTCATGCTAAGCACCAAGGAAAATATTTGGAGGGAATTCTAAAGTCTAATTGTATTTTTGGTTCTATTAATAGGGATAAACTTTAGAAGGTCATAACTTTGAAATTTGATATTATTTTTCTCCTAGGTTTTATATTGTATAATTTGAGCTCTATGTAATAGTGGTGTATATTAATTTTGCTCCATTGGATTTCTGCAAGAACTTAATGAATCCAAAAGTAAGTGTGATTTGAATGAATATGAATAATTATAGAATTTACGTGAACCAAAATAATTCCTTAATAATAATTAAGGGTATATGAAGCATTTTAGATGTAGCAAAATCATCAATCCTTGATGGAGATGTCCTCTTGAATAGGACTAAATTAATAAAAATATTTATCTTTGTGCCTTATAATTATTGCAACTTAAATATATGAGATAAAAAATAAGAATATGGTCAATTCAAGGGATTTTAGTAACCTTTGGTATTTGAGTGTTTGATCTATAGTTTGTAAATGATATTATTTTTATAGGAAATTTAGGTATTTAAATTAAAAAAATTCGTCGAACTGAACGCTTGTCCCTTTCCTGGCGTAAAAGGTTTAAAATGATTGTGGCATGGTGGTTATAGGGGCAGACTGCATGAAGATCTATGTGGCGACTTATGGGGTAGACAAAGCAGAATACTGTGGCAGCCATAAAAATTTGGATAGCCTGCTCGGATTTGTGGCGGCTACCGATTCCACCATGTAAATTAAAAAAAATAAAAAATTAAAAAATACTTGAGTAGCTACAAATAATAAATAAGGATAATTATTGGTGGTAAATCCAACACCTAACGGGGATGCGGGGTTGGAGAAAAATTTGATGCATCCGTAGACCTGTACCAACATTGAACGGTTGCCATGCCTGGATGAGGTTGGGTGATCGATCTTTGGAGAAGGTTGGTTCCTTTGTCCTAGCTACTTGTGCCGCAAATGGGGGAAAATGGGGGATGGAAAGAGATAGGAAACATGCCATAGCCAGAACTCACAAGGATGGGTATAGTCACATCAAGACACATGCGTCATTACTGAAAACACAAGCAAACTACCTAACAAATCATCCAACCTTACCCTTATCTATCCTTATCGTGCCCTATTGAAAGCAAATTCTAGAATTGATGAATGAGATACGGGAAATCCAGATAGCAAAATTATCATGAAACATTCAGATATCTCTAATAAAAATAAACTCTTAACATTCACACATATGCATAAGAGTCAATTTGGAGACCAACCAGTAATAGACTTGCATTATCAAAAAAGCTTTACATATGAATTGTAATGGCTAAAGAGATGCCCTTTGGAATGGCTAACATTCTAGCATATATAGACCCTACAATAAATATTACATTGAATTCGGTAGGTAGCAGATGAGACCATTGGGTGACATCAATAGGGGTGGTCATACCACAAATCTATCTAAATATACTACAGATTACAATGGAGGATGGGTGTCGGGAGTACATTAGTCAGATTGTGTGAATCTGGACTCTTTTTCTAGAAGCCCTATTAGGTAATAAATTTGATATGACTTTACTCGAGGCACTAATTGCATGAGAGGAGGGGATGCGACTGACCAACATGATTTGATCGACTGTTGTGCATTGAGGGACCAAAATTCTTTTAATGCTAACCCATCATCGTACATTTTCTTAATTGAGGGCACGTGCCCTTTTCTAGAAGTCCTTAGATGTAAACAGGAAAAAAATTGATGGGTGGAATCTTGGGATGCCACTATTGATAGTTGTCGATCCAAAACTCCACCCATTATGCTTTGTATTGGATAGGACAAATCTTTGAGACCTCTTCTCCAGAATCCATTTTGGGTGTAATTTTAGGAGCACAAGGGAACTAATGGATGCTCGAATCTCCACAGGGTTCTTAAAATTGGATGGTTCTTCATCTTGCTTCTAGGGTAATATTTCAAGATTGACTCGACTTACTGCTATCCCAATTTTTTGCCCAACCATTAGGGCGGGGTTTTGGGACCCTCTTGAAATTTGCAAGTGCCCAATTTTCCACCCACCTTGTCATTTAGCTTCTTTTGGTGCTTTGAACTGGTAGAGCCTTGAGCGAGTATTTGAGGATTGCCTGATTATCCTCCTTCAACAATATTGAAAGCTCCATCACCTCCATGGCAACCCATTCCAGTGCCATCCACTATGTTAGTAAGGCTTGCTCTTAGCACCCATAGGTTTGGCTCACAAAACTTTTATTTACTATACTTTTTGATCTATCATCTTTATCAAAAGGAGTGCAAAATTTTACCCACAATAATTCATAAGAATTTTTCAATACACCTTATTTATGCTTATCTATTATAGATATCCTATATTTTCAAGCAAATTTGTTACTAAGTAAATATTCGAGGGCTGCCTTGTCTTGAGGGAGGATGGAGAGAGATTTATAGGGGGAATTTATAGATAGATTCTTAAAGAAATAAAATGGGAAAATAATGGTTGTATATCATGAGAAAAATATATTTATTATAGTCAATGTTGTGGACAATGTCAATTTTATGTAATGTCAATTTTGTAAGTGGTTAAAATTTTAAAAGAAAACATTTTAAAAGGCTAAAGAAGATAAGTTTATATTTGTTTGAATGAAATAGAAAGATGTTTGTAGGACTAAAACCTAGAGAGGTACACACATTATGTACTTAAATTATACTGATAAATCCTTATGAGCAAAGGTGACATGGAGGATTTAATCGAAGAAGTATCAACTATGGGGAAAATGGTAAGATAGAATTGTTCCAATAGAAATTACCTATTAGATATCTTATTTATCAATTCCATAAATGAGAAATCCATGTTATGGAATTTCATCTTTAGCTATAGGGATGTCATTGGAAAGCATATTCCATAGGATGTTTGGAAAGGAAACAATTTTTTTTCTGAAGAGACCATTGGTTAATGCTAATGTCATTGGTTAAATTAGAGTATTTCCATGGATTGTATGAACATAGGGGGTCATCAATTGGGATTAGAATCAAAGAGTATATTATAGGAATGGAAGACCAAGTGGACTTTTATGGATATAAACTGTGTTAAAAGCGCCAAGAAGAAAAATGGTAGATGTTGCAAGATTTTATCAAGCAATATAGGTGTTTAAATTAAAAGATCAAAAACAAGATAGTCTATATTGGTTGCTATTGGGTCAATTTTTTACCATATTAGGGAATATTATAGGAGTTTGATCAAGAAGAGAGTGTTACAACCTAGTTTTTAGAGAAATAGTTAGGAAAGTAAATCCTTTAAAGAGTATTTTACTAGTTGGCAATGATGAATAAAATCTTGACATATGTTAATTTATAAAGGAGAGGTTTTTTTCAAGTCTTTGATGTGATATTTTTGTTAGGAAGAAAATATATCATTTGGTCACCTATGAAAAGCTTGTAACCATGCATTGGATGCATGATAAAGGTTAATTGCATTTCTAAGTATTATTTTTCCCCTTGATATTCTATGATTATTCATTTATGTTTGGAAGTTAAACTTATTAAGGATGAAAAAATAAATGTTGAAGATTGGATGTATGCTCCTTCCATGTATACTATGCAAGTAAAGGAATTAGTCTTTAGGAATATTTCTAAGGATCCTCTTTAGTTATAAAAATATTTTAAAATCTACGCTAGAGATCCATTACCTAAATCCAAACCAAGAGAAGAAAAATGGTCAAAAGAGTAGGAAAAAAGGGAATGGAGAAGTATATTGTATGATAATATGTTAGGAACATTTAGATAAAAATAATCATAACCACAATAGAAATGGAGGAATTAATGGAAATGCCTATAAACTAAATGACCATGAAATAGAAATAATAAAAGTACTTAAGAAAATAATTGATTGGAAATATAACAAACTTATATTATTCAAGCAAAATTGATACCATAGGCCTCTTTTAGGGGGAACCTCTTTGGAAGTGGAGCTTTGATATAACTTGAGGAAGATATGAGATACATTCTACTCCAAACCCATGTCTTTATATAGACTCTTATTTACCCTACCCTAATGCTCAAGGGTCAAACCAAATAAAAGAGGGGGTCAAAAATACTAATTCCTACTTATCATAAAATTAAAGATACATCATAATGATCCTATACCCACTAAGCACCCAAGATGCAAATATACACCAACATTAGACAAGTACATAACAATGGTTGTGTCAAGTTAGGGTCGTAACATGCCCTCCTCCTTCAATAATATTTATCTTCAAATATTGAAGTGAGGAATGTGCTATTGTATTAATGGAGTAGCTCCCATGTGACATCTTTTGGTTGCAATCCATGCCATTGTACTAGAACATCAATGAGAGTCGATTGTGAAGTGTGCATGTATGTTGGTCTAAAATACTTATGGGTTCTAAGATGACTAAGCCTTCCTCATCCAACTAGGATAGTGTAAATTGGACGTATATACACTTTCCAAGGATCTTCTTTAAAAATGAGATATGGAAAATTGGATGTATCATGGAAGAAGGTAGCAATTCTAGCTTGTAGACCATGGGGCCAATCTGCTAGAGCACTTTATACGATCCATAATATTTTGGTGCTATATTTTGACTACCTTGTAGGGATGTAATCATAGGAAAAACATATCCCTAATGTTAAAAAATATGCTCAAAATGGTGTTGATATACTTGTTGTTACATATGGTTCTATGCCATGGTCAAATTACCTTTGAGATGTTGGAGCAATTGTGTATGCTTCATGAGAGTGGAATCCATTTCTTGAACCTTGGAGCAACCTAGAATGTATGACAAAATTTATAGTGGAGGGTGTCCATAAATTACTTCATATAGTGTCATCTTAGTGGAGGAGTGATATGAAGTATTATACTACCATTCATCCAAAGGAAACCATTTGATACAATGAGTCGATTGATCATATGCAAAGCAATAGAGATAAGTTTCCAAGTACTTGTTGATAATTTTAGTTTACCCATTGGTCTAGGTATGGTATGCCTAGATTATCTTGAGTTGTTTGTCATGCAACTTGAACCATTTCTACTATAAATGACTAGTGAATATGGTATCATGATCTAATATGATGGACTAGGGCATTCCATGGACACAAAAAATGGAATTAAGGAATATATGTGCAACTATTGAGACCTTGTAAGGGTGGGCTATGTTAGATTTTGAGGTAGATCGTAATGGGAGATGACAATCACAAGATGTAGAAATATGAGAGAAAGTAAATTTACGAGATTACAAAAATATGCTATAAATAGAAATGATGGAAATGAATACAATGTTGCTATGGAGGAAATGGACACTCCATGCAAGAAGCTACAAGACTACATTGTACTCCATCACTAATGGAGTTACACAATAATTCTACTACTACCTACTGTCTCATCAATCTCTTACAATGAGGCCCTTTTATAATGGAAGATAGATTCCTTGGCCAACACTCTACCTAGTTGTACAAGGGACACCTTGCACATTTACAACTTGCACATTGACACTTGTGCATTTATTACATTGCATAAAGTAACTAGATAACTTCCCCCTAAAGTAATCTAATGTCCTAAGTATGTACCTAGAAAGGTACATTTACATGATCCAAATGATGTAATAGACTCTAACTCTAACACCCCCCTGTATTACATTATTTGGGTATTGAAGACTTTAGTCTTCAATATGGATCTTCTTCTTCATCTTGAACTTTGTACTCTTCCTCTGGATTCTTTGTAACCTGTTCAAGAAAATGGTTAGTGTCTCTGTAATGTGTTACATTTGTTGATAGAGCTTTCTCCTCATAATTTTTTGTGTGTTCCTCCAGTTCTTCAATTTCTTCTATCCTCTGAACCAGGTGTCCTTTCTGATTCCCCTTTCGATACTCCAATTGAGGATAGTTGGTTGGTCACTGAAATTGTTGTTGACGAGAATTCCTTTGATATTGTCATGGTTGAAATTGATTCCCATTGTTTATCTGATTTCCTTGATTCTGGTTTCTGGGATTGTACCTGCAATAACTGGTACTATGACCTTTCTTTCTACATATCTGACAATACCATGTTCTCCATCCTTTTGCTGATGAAGCAATATTTCCCTATGAATTATCTTTTGATGTCAATGCAGTGTTAGTCATCTCATATTTCATAGTGTGTTCCACCTCATATTCCTAAAGGATATTGACTAAGTCATCAAAAGAAGTATCTTTACTTAGGATTTGTAAAGATGTGACCAAATGCTTATAGTTGTCTGGAAGTGCTCTCATGGTTACTTGAGTAAGAAGTTCATCTTTAGGCTCTTGTCCAAGGGTTAACAATTTCCCCTTAATATCTGCTACCTTCCTTAGAAATAGTTCTATGCTTTCCCCACTACTCATTTTCAAGGAATGTAGTTGAGTTTGTAGATGAAGAATGGTGGCTTTATTCTTTCCTTCGAATATTTTCTCTAAGCTTGTCCAAGCTTCAGTAGATGTTTTTGTTGAACTGATATAAGGTTGTATTTCATCAGTGATAGCAAATGTTATGATCATTAGGGCTTTTGAATCATTTTCCTCAAATTTTAGAATCTCAGTATCACCTGTGGTAGGTTTCTTTGTTTTCCCTTGGACAATATCCCAAAGTTTTTCATATACCAAGATTGCTTTTACTTTATTCTTCCAAGAGAAATAATTTGGGCCCTTGAGTAGTTGGGATTCGGCTAGGAAGAATTTGTTGGATGCCATTGAATTCCCTTTATCAACTCTTAGATTTTGTGGACTTCCTTATGTCTCCCTAATGATGAGAGTTCACAAACCTAATAAGATTTTAGGTTTTGTAGAAATCTTACATCTATCCAATGAATTTAGAACTTGATAATTTTTTATGGATGCTAATATTACCAAGTTTTGTAGAATGCCTTATGACTCCCTAGGATGTTTTGGATAGGATATATGATCAATATAGTGCTTTTTGTAAATTGTAGTTCAATTTTGGGTTGACTTTGTAAAATTTTGTAAACACCAAAATCAACTTTTTTATCTCCTTATTACTCCTATTGAACTAAGCACTATTTCAATTTTTGAAGAGGTTTTGATGTTGGATTTATTTTACCTCCTTTAAGTGTTTTTGAGACAACACTATTATAAAAATTCCAACCTTTGAAAATCTTTAATAAACCTCTTTAAATACCCCTTTTGGTTGATTTTTAATGTTTTCTAATTTCCAATTTCTAATTTGATGTTGTATTCCTTATAACTCCCAAATTTGGAAAAATTAGAAAATAATATTTGCAAATAATTTTAAATTTTAGTAATAACCCTTATTCCTCCTTGGTTACTTTTTGCAAATATTAACAATTCTGAAATATGCTTGCTTAATAAATCACTAATGCTGAATATTGCAGTAGTAGATATAAAGTACCCTTATAACTCCAAAGACCTTAAGTTTAAAGTAAGCTAATAATAAAATCAACCTTTACCTTAATAATCCTTCAATGTTGTGTGGTGGTAGATTCGTAGCTTTGTGTTGTGTAGCGCTCATGGGTAGTCAAAGCCCTCTTTGATCGATGTTGGTTTCCTCCTTGGTTGGTGCTCCTTCTCTATTGTAAATGACATCGAAAAATACCTTGAAATATGCTTTGCAAGGCTCCTCCGAATGCAAGCGTTGGTTCGTTGGTTTTATGATAATATCTTAAATGTTTCTCTTACACCTTTGAATGGTGTATGGCTTGAATTAGCCTTTTTCTCCAAGTAAGCTTCAATGCTTGACTTCGTTTGACTTTGCTATGTCTTCATTTCCAAGATAGATGCCTTAAATAGGATGAACTTCATTCTATCACTTGAAGCATTACTAGGTAGGTGTCTTCAATGTACCTTTGGTAAGATAACCTCCAAATATTCTTAACTCCCTCCAAAATGTATGTAACTCCCTTTTAGGTGAGCGCTTGGGTCTTCATGAATGTTGGGATGCTTAGAGAATTTGTGCCAAGTGGCACTCAAGACTTGTGCATGTAATGCTTCAAATATGAGCTTGCAACCCTAATTCTTCCTTTATCTTTGCATCCTACATGAGCTTGCTATGTTTCTTGAGATGCAAGCTTCCTTTTGCATGTTGGCTTGGTGAGGATGATGGATGGCTATAGTTGGATTGCTCCACGGTTCTATGGCACACTTTTGAGCTCCTTTTTCATGGATGTTTGCTTCAATGGATGCCTTAGGTATAGCTCCTTTCTCTTCACCTATTTGTAGGTTTTGTAGCTTGTTCTAATGCTGATTTGTGCCCTTCTTTAGTGCTTGAAAGATAGTGTTGTCTGTAACAGCCAATAGGTGGCCCTTTTTCTTGGCCTTTTATGTAGATAATTTGTCATTGAATGCTGCCCTTATTTCTATGTAAACATAATAGATAATACCTTCTTTCAATGGATCCACTATTGTAGGTGACATGCTGCTTATAGGGCTGGATTTGATGGAGGAAAATGGTGTTTTTAAACACCTCAATTCTTGGACATGTGAGCTCTTTGGTGGCTCCTTCCTCTTGTTGGGAATCTACTGGATATAATGATCATGTGAGCTCTTTGGTGGCTCCTTCTTCTAATGATCATGTGAGCTTCTTCGGTGGCTCCTTCCTCTTGCCAAAAATCTATTGGATATAACATCCTTACTGCCCCCTTGTAAATAGTAATACTTTTGTCCTTTCAAAGGAACAAAAGAGGTGCTTTTTTAATAGATAGATCTTGCACCAAAATGAAGAATTTTTACATAATCCTTCTTGCTTCTTCTTCTTTGGATGATAATCAATCCAAGCTAATGAAATGCTGTTTTTGAATAAGGATTCCTGCACTCTGTACTGAAATGAAACCCTTACTTTCTCCTTGAATCTTGAGACTTCCAAGGTCTCGATTTGAGGCTTCCTTCAAGGACTTCAATGGTGGCTTTCTTCTCCACTCTTTTTTTTTGTAATGGTGGCTTCTTTTGGCCATGAAAGTGCTATATATTTTGTGCTCATTTTTGTGCTTTTAACAACACAAACTAATTGAGAATAACTAGTTAAAAAATCAACTAGTATAGTGCTTAATAGATGCACTTTTAATGGTAACAATAATCTCACCTTATTGCTCCACTAATTTATCAAATATGCACTTAAAAATTCCACTACAACCTTTCAAGCATAATCTGGAATGAACTCTTGCAAATTTCACTACAAACATAGTTGTAGGATCTAGTCTTCTTTTTCTCTAAGATAGGTAGTTGATAGATAATTGTAACTCTAAAATCTAATCAACTCCTAATGTGCAAATGATCCTTAAAAGGAATTTTTCTCTTTTGCACTTTTGAAGACTGTAATTCAATTTGCAACTTTGCAATTTTGATCCAATATAGGGTGCTTTAACAAATCTGATAAGTAATCCAATTAATGAATCTACTTGCACCAATAGTTGCTTACCTTTTTGAAAGATTTTTGTAGAGGATGTAGATCAAGCTTGTTGCTTTGGATAGAGTTCTGCAACTTTTATTAGCTTTTCCAAAAATCCTCCTTCACCAAAAAGAGGTCTCAAACTTTCTTTCATGAGCCTAGGGTTTGGTGGCTTGTTCTTCTCTTGTAATATTCTCCTTTCTATTGTAGATTTGGAGAAATATTTATGCCTTCTTGTTGTGAAAGGTAATATTTAAATATTTTGGATTTGGTAAGCTTCTTCTATCTTCAAGTCTTCTTGTCAAATTTTGACTTCAAGCAGGATCTTCTTCTCAAGACTCTGAATGTCTTGAGGTCTTATGTATCTTCTTTGGCACTCCTTGCCAATTCTTCTTCTCCTTTTTGGGCTTGTTGTTAGATGGTGATAATTGTCCCAATTCTTTCCCTTATCAAAAACTTTCTTCTTGATGGAGAATTTCTCCAATGAGTTCTTCTAGGAACTCTTTTGATGATCTTGCTTCAACAACAAGGCTCTCCAAGCCTTTTTCCTTGAGACCTCTCCTAGGTCTTCGATTTTGCAGCTTCTTTGGTCTTCCTTGAGACCTTCTTCTTCAACTTCTAGAATTGAGATCTCCTTCCTGGATCTCTTGATTCTATTACTTCTGGATTTGAATATGACTCTCCTAGTCCTTCTCATTCTTCCAAGAATGGAAGTTTCTTCAATGAGATCTTCACTTGATCTCTTCACCTTCAAGTTTGCTTCAGGTGCTGGATTGATTCTGAAGAAGATACTCTTCCTAAATTTCTTGTAGGAAGTTTCCCAACTCATTGAATCTTCTTTCCCTACAACAAGTTATTAGTACTAAAATTTGAATCTACTTCTGAATCAGGTACTCTCTTCTAGAGTCTTCTTTAGGATCAAGGCTTCTATGGCCTTTCTTTAGATCAAGGCTTTTGTGGCTTTTAAGTTAAATCAAGGCTTTTGTGGCCTTTTTTAGATCAAGGCTTTTGTGGCCTTTTTTACTATGAATTTGACTCTTATCGATGGAGATATTTAATCTCTAGACTTCACCATGACTCTTTCTCCTAGAGTCTCTTCTGTAGTATTCTTCTCTTGCAACAACTAATCTCTGCACTATGAAGGCACTCCGACCTTTGGGCAATGAAGTTGAAATCTCCTAGCTTTCTATTGTAGGAGGTGTCCCAATCATCTGAGAGTTAGTTCCCTACAATAAAATAAACTTTAGGCAATAGTAAACTTTTTAGATCTCTTAGATGAGCTTCACTAGTTGATTCATCAAACTAGTGGATCAAATGTTGAGTCCTTATCTTCACGAGTTTTCCTACAACTCTGTGGGAAGACTCTGAGCCAAATGAATTTCATAATCTCTCTTTCTAGTCTGTTCTACCAAATAATCTTAAGGTAATAAAATTTACATGCAATGGGTCCAAAGGAACATCCAGTTTGTAAAAATTGAAGCTATGGTGATTGGCCCAATTTTTAACAATAGTACTTTCTCAAAGCTCTCCCTACCACCTTGATTCTTCTAAATATTTTTGCAAGAGCCTGTGCACTATGGCGAATCAGGTTCACAAAAATTTAGGCTCAATAATAATGGTGGTTCTCCTCTCAATCTACAGTAGCTAGTTCTACTGTGACTAGATCTACCATGGCTCTGATACCACTGTTAGCTTTTGAGGTAGATCACAATGGGAGATGGCAATCACAAGATGCAAAAATATGAGAGAAAGTAAATTTATGAGATTGCAAAAATATGCTATAAATAGAAATGATGAAAATGAATACAATGTTGCTATGGAGGAAATGGACACTCCATGCAAGAAGCTACAGGACTACATTGTACTCCATCACTAATGGAGTTACACAGTAATTCTACTACTACCTACTATCTCATCAATCTCTTACAATGAGGCCCTTTTATAATGGAAGATAGATTCCTTGGCCAACACTCTACCTAGTTGTACAAGGGACACCTTGCACATTTACAACTTGCACATTGACACTTGTGCATTTATTACATTGCATAAAGTAACTAGATAACTTCCCCCTAAAGTAATCTAATGTCCTAAGTATGTACCTAGAAAGGTACATTTACATGATCCAAATGATGTAATAGACTCTAACTCTAACAGACTAGAGAATATAAATGAGCATACTTAGAGAGATGATCCATCACTATAATAATGGGTACTTTCAAATTTAGGATCCCTTCAATAAAATCCATAGAAATATTCATCCAAATGGTCTCTATAATAGGAAGAGTCTAGAGTTAGTTTCACCCTTACCACACTAAAAATATCATATTTTGCAATAAAGGTCTTGATATCCTTTTTCATCCCTACCTAGAAAATGTGTGTTTAGCTCATTTAAGAATCCTAAATGTCCTAAAATCAAAGTATGAATTTCCTATAGTATAAAATCATAGAGTGGTGAAATTTTAGGGATAACAAGATGACCCTACTATTGTAGATGTTGTGCATCCCATGCATATCTTGGGTAAGAATCAACATCAGTTTTAAGTTGTTGAATTAATGATTGCAAGGTGGAATCTTGGGTCACTTCTCCTTGAAGCTAGTAGGTCCATTAAGGAAGTGGAGTAGAGATGACACATAGCATATCTTGATCCTCATATTGGAAGGATAGTGCATCAATGACTAAATTTTCCTTGCCCTTCTCTTAAATGATTTCATAGTCATAACCTAGAAATTTGGTAACCCTTTTTTTGTTTGGATGTAGGTACATGTTGCTCAAGAAAGTACTTAAGACTGTGGTGGTCTATTTTGATAGAAAAATATCATCCAATAATATAAGACCTCCATTGGTTGGCAACATGTAAGATCATCATTATCTCCTTCTCATAAGTTGATTTTCCTAGGTTTTTGTCTAAGTTGTCTTACTAGTGAAGGCCAATGCTCATACTTGCATAAACACTACACTAAGTTTACTTCTAGAGGTATCACTTTTAACCATAAATGGCTTGGATAAATTAGGTATATTTATCATGATATTAGAGAGCATAGCTTGTTTAAGAGAAAGGAATGTTCAATGGGTTCTAACTATAAAATAAGTTCTTCCATAACATAGATGTCAAAGGATATGTAATATTTCCATAATCATAGATAAATTTGAATAGCCAATGAGGCCTAGGAAACCTTGAAGATTTTTAAGAGTGTGTGGTTTAGGCCATTCTTGTATAGCAATAATCCTTTTAGGATCCACCTTGACCCCTTCTCCTAAAACTTTATAACCTAGGTTTTTCACTTCCTGCATCCCAAAATAATATTTAGATACATAGTTGATTATCATCTAGGAATTCTAGTCTCTAGTCTAAATGTTACAAATGTTCCACTTATGTACAATTGCAAATCATAATATCATAAAAAAAGACCAAAATAAATTTATGCATGAAGGGTTAAAATATTGTATTTATGACTCTAAAATGTGGATAGTACAATGTTATGATTGAGTGGTATGATGAGGAATTCATAATGGCCTTCATGAGTGAAGAATGCTATCTTTAGAATATCTTCTTCCTGCAATCTGATCTGATGATAAATTAAAGGAAGATCCAACTTTGAGAAGTGAGCACCATGGAGTTCATCTAGTAACTCATAAATAACATGAATGAGAAATTTGTCCTTGAAGGTAGTTTTGTTGAGTTCTTAAAAATCCACATGTAATCACCAAGATCTATCCTTCTTACAAACTAGAATTATTGGGAAATAATATGGGTTGACACTTAGTCAAATGACATCTACAACTAATAAATCCTACATCATCTTTTAATTTTAATCTTTTGCACATATGGGTACTGGTAGAGATGAATTTGCAATGGTAAGATTTTGAAAACAATCTTGATGACATGGTCATGGATGCACTATGGTGATAACCCTTATGGTTCTACAAACATAGGTGCATGCTTATCCATAATATCCTATAATCAGTTGGTTGAACTATATCATTAGTATTTGGGGATTATAGTGGAAATATTTGTGCCACCACCTCTTGAGAAAAATTCTTTAAAAGTTTTTCCATTGATGTGAGTTTATAAGTTGGTTAGGGCCCATGGTCATTACACGAAGAGTGTAGTGCTTCCCATATTCAATGAATTGCATTCATAGCTCAAAAAATATTTGTTTTCCTCTCTGATTATCCTGATCACTAGACATGGTGTGGACTAGGAAGATGGTAGAGATCATGCCTCATGTGGAGCAACAAAACAAGGCCAGTCCTGAGAGCATGGGGTTTGGCTCATTTGGGGGTCTTCAATATTTTGACAAAGGTCAGCTCTTTTATAGGATGAGATCTCTAGTGCACTTTTCCTAATCTAAAAACTTGGGAGGAAAGAGATAGAGAGAAAAATAAAAACAATGAAAGTAAAAGCCTAAGCTAAAAAGATGAGGATGCACCAAATATCAAATAAGATCTCCTTGCATAAAAGCTTTGAACATAATGTGTTGGCATGAATACTCCCTCTTCTTGACATAGATAAGCATACAAATATTAAAACACAAACACACACATAAAAGAGATGGGCCAGGGCATGAGATCCACAAATGGACTCAAATAATATGTGTATACCTCTAATATAGATATATACAAGCAAAATGTATTACAAAATATTATGCCAAAAGTGGGGGTTCAACTACCCGTAAGATCGTCCAAAAATACACACACTGCTATACAAGGATAAATGAAAGGAAAGCTTTACAAACTTTTCGATCCTTTACAAAGCCTAAATTACTATTATTTATAGATTATTATGAGGAGGATTTCCATCCAAAATGCATGCAAAGACTTCAAGATGACTGCCACCACTCTTGATGGCAGGTCATGTCTTCATTTAAATTGTTGGGCTCTCCAATATCTTTAGATCTAAAATCATAAATATCAAATGGTTATGAGTCTTTGTATGAACAACTATCACCCTTATTTCCATCTACCCCTTTTTGGAAATTCCTGTAATCTAGGTGCAAAAGATTTCTTCATTTAATGCTTCAAATTTGGGGGGTGCTTTTGTTGTGGCTTCCATGCTATTATTTTCCTTTCTGGGAGATATGTCATATTCTTTTGCAAAAAATAACAGGACTATACACTTCAACATAATGCACAATATCTAGGTATTTTCAACCATTAGAAGCTTCCTCACCATTTATCATTAGGTCTTCTATAATTTTTTACTTTGAAACTTTTTATGCCAATTGACTACATAATTTCATGTATCAAGACTTTTGCCTCTCATATTTGGTCAGGGATTTTATAAAATTTTGACTCTCGAAGTTTAGTTTATCTTTCTTATGCTTTTTGGAACTTTTACTTTTCAATTTTTGAAACCTTTTATCTAAAGTTTTTATCCACACTTGTCTACCACTTTATCTTCCACTTTCTACCATCAAAATAGTGCATCTCTATGGGTGTAGTAAGAATTCACTACAAGTATCATACTATTAGGCCTAGGGTATGAAGCCATTGAGTTCCTAACACAATGTCACAATCCCCAAAGGAAGGGTAAACATGTCTTCCCTAAGGTTGTAATCACTCATCATCACCTTTACATTTATGCATTTTCCTTTGCATGGTAGAGTACCCCCATTGCCAACCATGAATTCACATTAATTACAAGAGTAGATGTAACAGGCTACTTTTTAGCTACATGAGGATCAATAAAATTGTGGGTACTACTAGAATTATTGAGGATTATGAGTTGAACCCTTGAAATGCCCTATCACTTTCATGGTTCGAGGAGTAGAAATCCTAGCTAATGCATGTACTAAAATTTTAGGTAGTTGGTCCTATGTTGGTTTAAACTCTTTAGGTTGATCTTCTTCTCTATGGTCCTCCCCTTCATCATGTGGTTTCTTGGTGGAAGATTCACCCACATCAAGTAAATATAGTTTTAGTTGTACATACTTATGGCCCAAAGAATATTTATCATCACAGTTATAACATAGTCTTTGTACCCTATGTGCCTTCATTTCTTCTTGGGTGATACATCTGATCTAGGTTGGTTTGTTTCTTGAGTTTGATGATGTCTATGATGGATATGAGGTTCGAGCTTATGAAGGTTTAAAACTATGTCTTTTTGCTACAAATTTATCTTCAACAAACCTAGCCAATCCTACAGCTACCATAATATTTCCTAGCTTGAACATTTTCACTTAAATATAGATATCTTCTTTTAATCCACTAATAAAATAACTTTAGAAAAATTCAACACCCAATCCCCTAGTGCAATTTGCTAACTTTTCAAACTGTGTCTAGTAATCACAAACATATGTCATATATCTTAACTTGGTGAGGGATCTAGTGAAATATTCATACTTACTAGGTTAAGAACGGATGAGTAATTCTATCTTAATTTTAGCCCAAGTGAGTCATGGGTGCATATTCTTTGACCAATGGTAACATTGATCTGCTTCATATTCTAGGTTGAAAGATAAAATTGTGAGCCTTCGATTGTGGGGTAGCATGAAGAGAAAAATATTGTTCATGTCGATACAACCAACTGGTTGGGTCCTCTCCATAAAATTTTAGAAAGTTTAGCTTGGGCATTTTTTGAATTGTATTTAGAGGTAAGGTACTTCATGCTCTCCCCTCAAAACTACCATCTTGATTCCTTGGTGATTGTCTTGTCAAAATATCATATTTTGCATTTAGGTTTGTTAAATGACTCTTGAGATCATCAATATTATCTATTTTTTCTACTTTGGATAATGCCTAAAATATTTGTGATTGATGGTTTTCAATTTGTTTCATCTGGCTGCCTAATCCCTTTAGCTCTTGGGTAGCTTTGGTTCCACTAGCTATTCTTGGTCACTTTAGGGTCTCCAATTTTTTTATCAGAGTTATATGTCAACATAATTGGCTCAAAGAGAGGATTAGAATAGATTATACCACAAAATGATGACTTTTGGTTTTTTTGTATTTTTATTAACTACTAAAAATTGAATGCTCTAATTGTTAGAGTGGTTATTCTCTACACTATTTGACTGACAACTAATTGCTCTAACAACTGTCAATTGACTACCCTGATTGTTAGATTGTATATTTTCTATATTGTTAGACTATATACTCTCTATACTATCAAACTATATATTCTCTATATTATTATTTTAAATATTCTCTATATTGTCAGACTATGATTGGAGTAATCTCTTCTATAATATGATCAAGTTTGGTTTTGGTTTTAACTGAGAAAGGACTTAAAACAAGGTTTCTAATAAGGATAACTTAAGTCAAAGTGTGTCTGATGTTATGGTCTCTTTGATATACAATCTTGTTTATGATTAACAAATGACCCAATATTTTAGAGTTCTAACTATAGAGGGTTCCACAATACCCATAGTCACACCATCCATTTCTAAGGGTACTATGAGAGTAACTTTATAGGGCTAATTGCTTATTGATGCACCATAAAACTTAAACAACCAATATCTTCCTATGGGTGAAGACTTCTCCTATTTCTAGGGGGTTCCCTATATACTTGAGGGTACATGGGAGCTTGTAGATGTATACAAGGGCTATCTGAGGCCTAGGTATTAGAGTTTGAACACCCCTTGCTTCACTAGATGATTTATTGGCAATTTAGCTTAGCCAAAAATGATAGCTCCTCTATGATATTTGTAAAATCATCAACATAGGGTTTCTAACCTAATCCACTAAAAACAAAAAAATATTTTTTTGGAAAGATACTTTAATGGATAATGAGCAGAATGAAAAAATATAGAATAGAAAAATGGATGGAAGGACAATAATTATTGCTACTGTTGTTGAACACAACCATGGGAAAAGCTCCAATACCACTTGTTAGGAACCTTCAAAAAAATAAGCATAATCGTAAGAGAAATGTAAGAATTAATGGAAATGCTTATAAACTAAATGACCATGAAATAAATAAGTGGTTAAGAGAATAATTGATTGGAAATACAAAAAACTTATATTAATCAAGGAAAATAGATATCACAAGCCTCATTAAGGAGGCAACCTCCTTGGAAGCAGAGCTCTAATACAATTCAAGAAAAATATGAGATACATTTTACTCCAAAGTCATGTCCTTATATAGACTCTTATTTACCTAACTCTAATGCTCAAGGGTCAAACCGCATGAAAGAGGATACCAGAGCTACTAATTCCTACTTATAATAAAAGTAAAGGTTATAGCATAATGAGGTCATACACACTAGGAGCCTAAGGTGCAAACATACACCAACACTAGACAAATACATAAAAACGGTTGTGTTAAGATAAGGTCATAACACAATCCATAACCTAGTTGCTTGGAGCTAAATTTTGATGGATCTTCAAGAGGTAATCTAAGAAAGATAGGTGTAAGAGGGATCTCCTAGGACCATATTATTAGTTTTAGTTTTAACATTAGTCTCATTTGATCAATCTAACAAATAATCACACAAAATTAGAAGGATTGATAATAGGATTAGATATTCTTATCAAAAAAGAAAATTTAGATAATTATTATAGAAGAAAATTTTGAGGTCACAATCAAATACATACATGAAGAAATATTTTTAGTATTGGAGACTGAAAATAGGATAAGATAAAGCATTAATATTAATCAAGAGATTCAATTTTTTGACTTTTATCAGCCATTTAGAGAATATAGTATGTTTTCTACTTATTAGTTAAGTGGGCTATGGATTAAGATATGGAGCTTTTACATTTAGAATAAGAGAAAAATATCTATGAGGGCAGGTAAGAGATTTTAGTTCAAGATAGAAATGGACTACATGATGATAGTAATAGATTAAAATATATTTTCATAATGATTGTGATGAATTAAGAATTTATTAACATATTAAATATAGGCTATGGAGGAATGAGGATAGTAATGGTGATTGAAATTAATGTCACATTTGTAAGGATGTAGAGAAATGAAAAGGGAGGATGGAGGAGTTGGTAACCTTATATAAGTGGATGAGATAAATAAATACATTGGTTTAAATTAAATGGTTGATGTTGAAGCAATAAAGTTGTAAGGAATGATAAAAGGAGGCATGGATGGGTTATTACGAGAAGCAAGACTTCAAGAGATGTGTTGTGATTTTATGGCTATATATGTAAGGGAGGAAGAGACAACACTATTGTTTGAGATCTAAAAAAGACATTAAAAGGTCTTGATAAAGACTTAACTTAGGTTAATTTTCAATTTGAAGGGGATATTAACATTGAATATTAATTGTGTGAAGTGGAGACCTTTGATTGATTAAAGCAAAGATGGTTTGTGGGGAGAGAGAACAGGTCCATAAATATTTTAAAGATTTCAAGAAATAGTGTGAAGATGTTATAAAGCCAATGCAGATTGTTGGTTAACATTCTGAAGGGGAACAATTGGTAGTGGTTTGGAAGGTGCTTCTACTATGGCATTACTACCATGAAATCTAGAAAGAAATCATTGGAGTACAAAATAAGGATAAAGCCACATGGAAGATAGATGGAGATGCATATAAACTTTCATAAAACTAGTTATTTTAAAGTTAAATTTGAGATGTCTTTTTTTGTCTTAAAGATTTATCATGAAACAATTTGGGATATATTATTTTTAATATCGATGATGAATTAGATTAGACAATTTTGAGGCTTGGGACTAGACGAAAGTGAAACAAAAGATGACATGTAAAAGTGATACATGGAGAAGTGACTCTATAAGGACTTTTTTTGGTATGGGTGTTGTAAGGAGAATGGAGGAGAATATATGGAGTACATATAAAACTTTATGGAGGACTTAATTTTATTAAGAAAGATAATAAAATTGTGTATGATGAATGCATTGATGTTGTGCTTGATGTTATTATGGCTACCCTTATGCTTAGATCAAGAAAATCATTAGAGAAGAGCCAAAGTTGGAATGACAATTTTAAAGATGGAAATAACTTAATGATGATAGTAGGGATGGAGAGTATGTTTGGGAACAAATGCCATTAAATATGGTTTTGGGATGGGATCATGTAGAAGTTAAAAAATAAAAAATTTAATTAGATATCAAAACCTATGGGAGAGGTTTGTAACATGATACATAAGGTCTAAAATTATTTCTTGTTGAGAGTGCTTGAGCAACAAGAAAATTAAGTTGTCCATTGAACTTTGTAATTTAAGAAGAAAATTGGGGCGATGAGTGTTATAGGATTAATGGTGGGAAATGACAAGTCAATTAGCTCAAAAGGATAAGATCATATGGAGTAGTGCAATGGGATTGAATGTGGTGGATTTTATGGAGTAGTGCTACAGGACTGAATGTGGTGGATCATATGGAGTGTGTAATGGAACTTAATGTGGTGGTGTAAGAAGGTATGACATATGTCCATAAAAATGGTAGACAATGTAGAGTATGGTCTAACAGTACCTCCAAATAGACCATGATCAAAGCATGAAGGAAAACTAGTTTTAGTATGCAATTATTGTAGCACATCTTGAGAGAAGAGAATATTGTGAATAAGGTACTATGGCTAGAGAATGCCATCATGCTTGTTGTATGTTGTGTTATCCCATGTATATGGAAGAAATAAGAGAAAATTGTACATATCAAGAGGCTATGTTGGAGTTATGAAGGGGCTTGATGAGATAAAGACAAGCATGTGAGACATGGTGATGAAAGTTGATGTAATAACAAAAATATAATTGTTTGAGCTTTCAAGAGGGAATGCAGACTTATTAGTCGTATGTATAACATCATGGAATGCATGCAATATTTAATGTGGAGGTTGGCATTAATAATTTCTCTCTCAGTATTACTTTTCTATTGAACTTGGTAACATCTAAGTATCTTGTTTTGTCTTTGTTTATTATAAGAAATAATTTATTATGTCTTTATCTAATAACAAATTATAACAATAATATTCTATAAAACATAAAAACTTTGTATATATGAATAGTAGATACTTAACCTAATATAACTTAATATAAATTATCTTAACTATAAAAAATATATATAACAAAAACTAATATTATAACTTTATTAAAATAATAACCATTTTAATATGATAAAAATAACCTAAATAATATATATTATTATTATTATTATTTATTTAAAGATAAAAAACACACCCAACATAAAATCCAATGGCCATCATTGGATAAAATTGTAGATCTCCTTAAAAATGATATTAGTAGGGATTCGCTGATCTGCCTCCTTTAATAAAATTTTTTAAATATAAATCTAGAAGTTAGTTTGTTATTATCCTCTCTAACTCTAATATTAATAAATATAATTTTTTTAAAGTGCCAACGACATTACCCCTTACTTGTAAATGTCTCCTTTTATGTCCTTTTTTAATTATGCTTATCCTTTTAATAATAATATATAACCGTGGCAACTAAGATTTGGTCTCACGCCTGCATACATCTCACCTCCCCCGAAGGTGCACATGTACCTCTTTTATGCAAATTAGTTGGCACATAACATCATTCATAACTTTCACCGTCTGGGTTGGGTCGGGTCGGCTCCATCCGATATGCTTCTAATTTAAGATTATTGTATTTTTCAAAAAATTTAAATTTATTAAATAAAAATGAAGTTACAAAGATTTTTAATTATCATGTAAATTATAAAATCAAAATAAGAAATAACTACCAACCCATTTATTTTTATGTCAAAGGATGCCCATAAAAAATTTTCATGGCTTTACATATGAATAGATTATGTTAGATATGTTAGGTATATGGCCTGGCCATGAATTCATGAGCACTTATGAGTTTTCCAATATAGTATGAATCCAGTAAGCACCCACCCACTCGAGTGGATTGTTTGCTATGCCAAATTCATTACGTTGAGTACATCATCTCATCCACTAGTCTTTTTGGTGGTTTCGCGCTCAAGAGAGAGTAATTCTATCAGCATTTGCAGTTAGGTAAGTGGGAGCAGTCTGTGCAATGTTGTTAAGAATTTAGTTTTTAGATGATTGGTAAGTGTTAGTATGGTTGGATATTTACTAAGAAGAGACCTAAGTTTAAATTTTGAGGGTGCTATTTAGCAAAGGAAGTAGTCTGATCTGAATCTTTTGAGTGCGTGTCAAAACGATAATGACGGTACAAACCTTGAGCGAGTGGTGGTCTCCATCTCATATCGGGTTAACAACAACGAACGACTAGGCTTGTTGGGAGCAGTTCTTGTGGTTTGAACCCTGCACTTACCAGCTACTAAAAACATTGGTTGTAACCAACTCCCTTATGTAACAAAAAAAGATCAACCGATGATGACGGTACGAACCCCGAGCGACCAATGGTCTCCATCTCATGTCGGGTCAACAACAACAACAAGACTAAGCTTGTTGGGAGCAGTCCTTGTAGTTTAAATCCTGCACTTACCAGCTATTGAAAACAGTGGTTGTAACGAACTCCCATATGTAACCAAAAAAGATCAACCGATGACGACGGTATGAACCCTGAACGACCAGTGGTCTCCATCTCATGTCGGGTTAACAACAACGAGATGACTAGGCTTGTTAGGAGCAGTCCCTTTGAACCCTGCACTCAACAACTACTAAAAACAGTGATTATAACCAACTTTCTTTCTTATATGTAACAAAAAAATCAATCCAATTTGTTTTGGATTTACATTTGTCAACTAAGGACCTCCATCATGCCGCCCTTTTTCAGATATGACGGTTTTTGTTTTGATCGGCAATCTGAAAGATCGAAAGTTACATGAAATTAAGCGAGATGTTTGCCTACTTGGCCATTAGGGTTAAAGGGAAAAATGTACCAAGGGTGCTCAATGATGCTTGGCTTTTCAGATGTGATCAAACCTTGTTTTGTATGCCGCCCATTAAGTAAGATAGGATGCATGAAATTGAGGGCTCTTACAGAGATATGGGCCACTCTAAGATAAGTGACCATTGCAATTTTAGATTAAAAAAATTAAAATAATGAGGTTTCAAATCCCCAAATCTCCGTGGGCAAGAATCCCACGAACTTTTACCATAGGAAAGGATTTGAAAACACTAAAAAGGTGAATGGGTTGTGCAAACATTGGCAATTATCTTGTCGGTAAATATTTAAAATTTTTCTTAAAGTTGTGGAAGGTGTGATAAATCATTCCAACAAACTCGATTAATGATGTCAGCGGCGCTGACATGGCAGCCACGTCGTTCCAGACTAGCGGACCTTATTGTGTTATCAAAAGGTCCCGCACAATAATGACAATAAATACGCTGGGTCTCTGTGTTCCCGTCACCCGGTCTCCGACCCCTTCGGAAACACATACGTACTATACAGTTGGCATCGTATGTACGCCGTATATGAAATGTTATCTAAGGCTGTTGACCGCTTGACCCCGTAAACTAAGATTTTTTCTCGCGAAATGTCACTGGTCAACACGAGTCGGAGGGCCACGTTAACGTCGAGTTTACTGTACGTGACGTGAAACTGCCCGACAGATTATGACGGTTTGTTACAGCAGAGTAAATGTTTTCGATATGGCTGTAGGATATGTTGTTCAGAGGCATAATACGGTGAGGGTTTGGAATGCTTTGAGGTCGAAAAATGGCAGTGGCCTCCGGCAAGGGTGGACGAGAAATAATGTACTGTTCCGGGACGGCGGTTTCATGAAGCTTTACGGGAAGGTGTGTGGTTTTCTTTTTTTAGGATTTAAAGGCCGTTGGCTTTGTTTTTCGAATTCGTCGAAGAAGCTCTTGTCTGCTTGTCTTATGCTTTGGATTGTCTTTACGAGTTTCGAAAATGTGGCGTAGGTTTTAAGGTGAAGGAAGTGAGAAGAAAGAAAGAATCTGTCAAGTTTTTGGAAGCCATGGATCTGAGAATGGCGCGGGAAGCTGCACTGTTTCGGCTGCATTTTGTTGTGTTCGGCTTGATTTTAATGGCGTTCGGCTTGACTGCTGGAGGCTCGCAGGATGAACTCATTTTGCTGGATTTGAAGCGCGGATTTGACGATCCGGATGGAGCTTTGAGTGACTGGAAAGAGAGCGATGGCTCTCCCTGTGGTTGGACGGGAATTACGTGCGACGCAAGCAAGAAATTTGTGGAAGAAATCGATCTCTCCAACAAGAATGTAATTGGACCGTTTCCGACGGTCGTCTGCAGGCTCGCCGGGCTCAAAAATCTTTCCCTGGCGAATAATTACGTCAACGGTTCGATTCCGGCGGACTTGAGAAGGTGCACGCTGCTTGAGCGGCTGGATTTGTCTCAGAATCTCATAGTAGGGGAGCTGCCGGATTTTATTTCCGAGCTCTCGAAGTTACAATATCTGGATCTCTCCGGCAACAACTTCAGCGGCTCCATTCCGCCAGCATTCGGCGATCTGCCCGAGCTGCGAGTGTTGAACCTCTTCTCCAATCTTTTGAACTGCACGGTTCCGCCATTTCTCGGAAACCTCTCGAATCTTGTCGAGCTTAATTTGGCCTACAATCCTATGACCGGAACTTTGCCGCCGCAGCTCGGGAACCTTGCGAAGCTGCAAAATTTATGGTTTGCAGGCTGCAACCTCGGCGGGAAGATTCCGGAGGAGATTGGCAACCTCGCGGAGCTCACAAACTTCGACATATCGATGAACCGTTTCTCAGGTTCGATTCCCGAGAGCATCACGAAGCTGAAGAAGCTTGTACAGCTTGAGCTTTACCAGAACCTTTTGTCGGGGCCCATTCCCGCGGCCATAGGGGACCTCAAAGCCCTAAGGCGCCTCGATGCTTCCATGAATATGTTATCCGGTCCGATTCCGACCGGAATGGGGAGCCTGAATCTCGAATCCCTGAATCTTTACGAGAACCGGCTGGTCGGAGAAATACCCGTCGGTTTCGGCTCGTTCACTCTCCTAACAGAGCTCAAGCTGTTTACGAACAATTTTACCGGTCAACTGCCGGAGAATCTTGGGAGGAATTCTCGGCTGGCGACGCTGGATATCGCAACCAACAGGTTCTTCGGTACACTCCCGCCGGATCTCTGCAAGAACAAGAACCTCGGGATTCTCAGCATCTTCAACAATGAGATTTCCGGACCATTGCCGGAAAGCGTGGGTAGCTGCTCGACCTTAAACAGAGTAAGACTCGGCAACAATAAATTGAACGGTACGGTGCCGGGCTCTTTCTGGGGTCTCCCGCATGTTTCGCTTCTGGAGCTTCAGCACAACAATTTCGAAGGCTCCATTTCTTCTGAGATTGGGAACGCCAAAAATCTCTCGCAACTCAATCTCAGCGGGAACAGATTTTCCGGCGCGCTCCCGGCGGAAATGGGCGAGTTGTGGAACCTGAGCCTGATCGTTGCCCGGGGTAATCTTCTTTCCGGCGGTATTCCCCCGAGCCTGGGAACTATGCACCATCTTGGAAAGCTGGACCTGAGCGATAACCAACTCTCTGGAGAGCTCCTGACGGAAGTATATTCATGGGAACAGCTCATGGAACTCAACCTGTCGAAGAACCGGTTGACAGGTTCGATTCCTGGGGCGCTTGGGTCGCTGCCGGTGCTCACTTATCTGGACCTCTCGGGCAACAATCTCTCGGGGCCGATTCCAACGGAGCTCGGGAATTTGAAGCTCAATATTTTCAACGTCTCCAACAACCGCCTCAGCGGGCCTGTGCCTCAGGGGCTCGATAACGCTGCGTACGCAGACAGTTTTCTGGGCAACGAGGGGTTGTGCAGCAATATCCGCCTCAACGGCACGGTCACGTGTGCGCAGGAAAGAGCCGAGAGAGCCCGGCACCGGGGCGGGGCGTGGCTCCTGCGTTGCCTCTTCGCATTGGCGGGCATTATTCTGGTTGTGGGTCTCGCCTGGTTTTACCGGAGATACCGCGGCTTCGCCCGGGCGGAGGGGAAAGCCTCCCTCGATAAGTCTTCCTGGATGCTCACCTCTTTCCACCGGCTGGGATTCAGTGAATACGAGATTCTGGACTGCCTGGACGAGGACAATGTCATCGGCACTGGCGGTGCCGGTAAAGTTTACAAGGCCACGCTGAGCAATGGGGACACAGTGGCGGTGAAGAGGCTCTGGAGCAGCGGCAAGAGCGAGGATGCTTCCGGTGATAATGGCTTCAAAGCTGAGGTTGATACCTTGGGGAAGATCAGGCACAAGAATATAGTGAAGCTTTGGTGTTGCTGTACTAACAGAGACTCCAATCTGTTGGTTTACGAGTATATGCCGAATGGGAGCTTGGGGGATCTTCTTCATGGGCCAAAGGCGAGTGTGCTGGACTGGCCTATAAGATACAGGATTGCTGTTGGGGCGGCCCATGGGCTCGCTTATCTTCACCATGACTGCGTGCCTGCGATCGTTCATAGGGATGTGAAGTCGAACAATATTTTGCTGGATGGGGACTTTGTGGCTCATGTGGCGGATTTCGGGCTTGCCAAGATTTTGCAGAGCTGTGCCAAGGGAACTGATTCCATGTCGATAATTGCGGGTTCCTACGGCTACATAGCTCCTGGTTAGTAGTTCTGCATGTTCTCTATGAATTTGATCTCGTGATCTTGTTATTTATGAATTGGTTGTGGGCTTTTTAGTTTTGACTTTTATGTTGTGCTTTATATTCGGCTGCTAAGGTTTGGAGTGCAACCATGCTTTGCTTTCTCCTTAAGGAATGCTGACTTGTAATTTTTAATTTAGTATCTGAATCTTTTGGCGTGGATTCACACCCACGATCATCCTCTGTTATTACCCAGCTAATTACCTTTGGTTGACAGCGTCCTCTAAGAGTGTGAATCGGTATCTCCAACACCCGCCGCAACGCAGACTCTAATTGAATTCGTCTTCTCCTCAAAGCCGTACTCCAAACTGGTTTTGATATGCTGAAACCAACCGTCATTCTATGGCGAGTAGGCTGCTATACCAAAAAACCAGTCGTCCTTCTTCATGACAGGGTTTCTCTGGAACTCTGAATTAACAACTCCCATATTTCCACAAGACGGACGCAGGTTGATACTGTAGCACTGTTTCTGATACCCTGTTAAAAAATTTAACAAATTACTATTCAAACTGACAGCAGCTTATCTTCACCCCGGACAACTCGTTCATATGTCCAAATACATCTTCTCAAGCGACACTGCAATTGGCTCTATACCCATTTATCAAAGCTAAGCTGCAATGATACCATGTTAGGAAACAGCACAGGCAGCAGGCTATAATTCAAACCTAAGACCAAACTCTAGCCATGCGGCTGCTTTACTCAGAGATACTTCCCTATATTTGACAGGGATTCTCTGTAATAGTTACTGTGGATCGATACCGCAAACAGATCTTTTGCTTGTTTCCTTTTGTTTTTCATTGATCCTAATAACTAGCTTTCATTAACCCCTCGTGAACTTTATAGATGATAAGGCATGTCTTGTGCTTGATTATTTTCTGTAATCTGAAATCCTTGCTATTGTTAAGCAATCATTTTGGACCAGTGTTATAATTTCAAGGTTTACCTTGGTTCTTTTCAGTCCAAACTTTCAGCTTGTTCTCCTACCAACTAAATTAGATGCTGATGTAATCTGTTTGAAGGGCAATCAATCTTGTGGTTCTGCTTGCTAGTTTCTTTAGTCTAAAATTGTGCTTTTTTAACTTCACAATTCAAGGATGATATTGTTTAATTGAAAATTCTTCTTGGTAGTTCCTTTGAAGTGTGTTTTTACCTGGTTTCCTTCTTAATTCAAAGATTATAATTAAGGGGACCTTGTTCTCGCGAGTTTCTCTGAAGTCTGAAGGGGTCATTTTTGTTTGTTTGACCTTTGAAAGGGGATTTTGTGATTCTTCAACTTAGGACATGATATTGATTTTGTGTTTTTTTGTACCCATTAATTTTGAGGTTATTGTCCGTCCTGATATTATCCCCAAGTTTGGGCCCTTATCTTTTGAACTTGCTATTCTTTAACTTGTTTCCCCTTGAATTTAGGCTTTGGCCTTGTGGTTCACGGATTTTTATCTTGAAGTGACTGTCATCACGAATGTAATGCTGATTATGTTCCTTTTTGATGCAATTTCTGGTTTTATGTGGGGAAGAACTTGGTTCCTATTGTTTGATTTGACTTATTCAATTTGTTTTGAGCTTTGTTTCCTTGGTTGGAAAGGTTGCACAATCTTATTATGGTAAACCTTATATTCTTCATACTATAACAATCCTTGCGATTAGTCTCGTAAAACTGATGTGTGATTCTTTTTGCAGAATACGCCTACACTCTCAAGGTGAATGAAAAGAGCGACATTTACAGTTTTGGAGTGGTACTGCTAGAACTGCTGACTGGCCGGCGACCAGTAGACCCTGATTTCGGAGATAACAGGGATCTTGTCAAGTGGGTATGCAGTAGAATTGAGAAAAAGAATGGATTGGATGAGGTTTTGGATCCCAAGCTGGTGGGTTGCTTCAGAGAGGAAATGGCCATGGTCCTCAAAGTAGCACTTCTCTGTACAAGTGCCCTGCCCATCAACAGGCCATCAATGAGGAGGGTTGTAGAGATGCTGCAAGAAGCCAACCCACAGCAGAAGGCCAAGTCAAGTGGTAAGGGTGGAAAGCTATCACCCTACTATTACGAGGAACCCACAATGCAAGATAACAGTGTGTAGCCAATTGAATGTTAATCACGTTGTTGGAATAAGTACGTGGCAGTTTACACTAGATGAAGTTTTCTGAAGCCACATTTGTACATTACAATGAACACTCATGGGAAACATGAGCTAACTAGTTTTCGCCCATTTTCCTCTGTCATCTCCCTTCTTTGGGCAGATCTGTATTTCCGTTAGGTAATTTCTTAAATGTGGGTAGGGTTTTAAGCTTTGGTTATGTATAACTTTTGAATCTGGCAGCAATACTAATACTATTGCACAGATTAGCAGCTTGCTCCATTAAACTTTGGATCTCATTTAAATTCTGCAGAATGCTGGCTATTCCGCTCTTGGGTGTCATGAATAAGCCAGTCATTCAATATTCATGGGCCCGGTTACTGGAGTTTCATCCCTGACAAAGAGGGAAGAAGTGACGAAAGAGCTTTTGATATTGCATGTTCGATTTCATTAATGAGCTCCATCTCCCACGGCAGAGACCTTCAATTTTAAACCAAACACTAAAGTATTTAGTTCAATACAGTAAGGATGATGCTAGCCCGTATTGAATGTTTATTTATCATCCGGCCTGAATCATTGATGTAACATTATTACTAGTCCTCTTTGTAGATAGGCGTCGGCAATCAACTACTACTTTTCTCTAAACTACTGGAAGCATTTTTAATTTATGGTAATTGTTTAGTCACACGAAAATCGAAAACTAACCGGATGCACTACTTGTACCGTTTTGAATTAAAAATTTAACACTTGAAAAGACCAGCTAACCCGGTGGGGCCTTTCTGAATTAACGATTTGCCTTGGTGCAATCGAAAGCTTTCGAACTCGTCTTCCCAAAGCGAAAGTTAGACGGCAAAAGCTACTTTGAAGGGTAGAAAGCGAAAAAGACTCCTCTACTATAATATTTTAGAAAAGTTTCTAGAAACATGGGCGGCCTTTAACTATTCATTGTTGGAATTAGTGAAATAAGCACACTCGCTTACAACATAACGTGGGGAACATTAATAAACCTGCCAAGATAAACTACTAATGGATGTCGATGTCACTAGTCTGACATCAATTACGACAATATTGGCTAGAATCTTCATAAAAACGTTGATCCAAGACTAGATTCTCGAGATTAAATCATTCAATTTGTAATTATAATTATCTCAATGCGAGGAAGGAAAGGTGGGGGAGATGTCAATGAAGTCACGGCCATAAACTATGTATGTCGAATAGTGAAATTGATATCGGAAAATGTGCCAGGAGTCAACGGGCACTCGGCATATAAGTTGGAAAGGACTGGCAATTGGCAATTGAACCTACCTCTCGGGTTACAGTATATGGTGGAAGAATCTCTATAATAAGGAAAAAAACAATGAAAAACCAAGATGGAACAGCGAAATGTGATTAGGAAAGGTTATTGTGTTGTTGGTAGATCTTTTGTTCTAATGGTTCACAATCCATTTAATACAGGTACCTTAGTTTCAAAGTGATTTAGCCAATCTATTATTTCCTGCGTTGTTTTCTTTTAAAAAAAAAAAAAAAAAACTTTTAGTTAGAAACTTAGTTTCTGAATATTTAATTTGTTTCTACACTAATGTCATATTCAGAAACTAAGTGTATTGGCCAAATCACTTAGTTCAGAAATGAAACATTAGTGGAGAGCCGTCAAATCTTCTATTTAGGTAGCTCTACTGAGGTCCCAGCTTTTTCATTAAAAATATCAAAGATAAAAATGCAATAGAACAACTATATATATATATATATTTTAACACCCTTCACTATAGAGATTCTGCTTTGCATTCACGCAAATGATCACCGAATCTACTGTAACATTGTAGATATAATCTCTTATCGAAAAGAGTTAACAACCCTGGATGTCCGTATGCAGCGTCATGGCCCACCATAGAAGCTGCATTCTCAGAAATTATTTAAATTTCCCTCTATAGGGAGAAATTGTGGGAAAGCAAGCATGATCCTGCAAATTTAGAATGGTGTGTGGGATTGCAACTTTTCATTCTTTTGTACTCATACGAAAGAAAAAGACATTGGTGTAAAACAACCCGACGATCATATTTTGGAAGATGGTTGAACATATCATGTCCAAAGTACAGCCCAGATGAGTGAGAAAGAACGTACATAAGAATGCATTAATGCGCCATCAAATTTTTTTCTTACCAATTTAAGACTTACACTAGATGATATTTAAATTACTAATTACAAATCTACATGTTGCCATCCCATCGGAAGGGATAAAAAGGCCCTTAAGTTTGTTTGACATACCTTTTTATAAATTCTCTATTTTAAAGGATACTTTCTTTTATTTGTAAAGTGGAATATATGTGTGGAGTGGAAGGCTTATTCAAGCTAAACGCATGGCATCATATGACGATATCAAGGTACTAGGATGTTTCTACTTCATGTCATAGACCTTTATAATATCTTGAAACTTAGAAAGGGTAGTCATTTTTACCAAAATATTATTTATGTTTCTAACAATTAAGTTTGCCTACATACAAATGCAACAGTATCATTTCACTGTTCCTAATAGGATTATTCCTTCTCGTACTTTTTTTTTATGGTGAAACACTGAACAGCACACTTGTAAATATTTTACTTGTTCATTGACTTGATATATTATGTTGATGGATGCGAATGTTATTGGATGAATGTGTTATTTTATTATTGCTTTTTATATAAATTTAAAGACTTATACTTTGGTCTTATTTGGTAAAATATTATGATTCATGAGGATGCAACTTAATTACTTGCACAATTATTATGCTCATAAATATATAAAAATATCAAATAAATAAATTATAGTGTAATAATCTCAACAAGAGATAACACCAAACAATACTTTTTAAAGAAGGAATAAATTTACAATATCTTCTATGATAAAAGGGTCACTCTAAGTAAAAATTATTACAAAGTAAATTTTGATATGATATGATTACAACATAATACCCCAATACAATAAGCCTTATGTTATGTATGACCTGTGCCAACTATCCACAATACCCATATAATATACAATATCACATCCTTAGATACTTATCCCTAAGCACAATACCATTCCATGGTCCACCCCATTAACATGTTTCATCCTCGAAACATGGGAAAAAACATGTACTGATCTTGATCTTCTAATATTTGCTAACAAATGATATCAACATGACCTTCTAATCATTGCTAACAAATGGTATTGATCTTGATCATCCATCCATCCTAATGGAATCTTATTTGGTGATGGTCCTTTATAGTTCTTTTATTTTGTTATGATACTTTGGTATTCATTGTTTTTGCTCAATTGTTTCTATGCTTTCTTTGTGCCACTCTGATATCCATTATAAGTGTCCTTTTAATTTTGTGTTTCTATTGTGCCACACTAATACCCATGATGATTGCTCCTTTAATTCCATATTTCTATTGCACTACTTTGATATCCATAATTATTACTCTTTTGCTCTCATGCTTTCATTCAATTTTTTTGATGCTCTCTGCCATACTACATGATTGTGACATCTCACAGTGGTGAGGGTGTCGATATACATGACCTTAGCCATTTGTTCTATTTTGTTTGACTCTTTAACCTTATGTTTTTATATTTTATTTTCTTTTAGATCATCCTCCCTAGATTATCCCTCATGCTCTTCCTTCTTTTGCCCTTGTTTTGGTTCCTCATAATCTTCTTTTGGTACTTCCTTGGGCTCTTGCTTCTTCGTTTGATTTTGATTCTTCTACTGGTTCTTCAATTTGTTTCATCAAAAACAAATGTTCTTGCTTCTCCTTGGAAGCTTGCTCCTTAACTTAAGAAGTATCTTCTAATGTTATCTTTCCTTTCCTATACCATAACTTCATGAAATTCCTTTGCAAATTAATGTTAACAGTACCCAATGAGTTGAACCAAGGAGATCCAAGAACAATATCCACATCATCCATAGATAAACCATAAAATTTTGAATACAAAATATGTTTATTCATACTAGTCTTCATATCTTAAAAAACCTCAACATGTATGTCCTTGATACTATTTGCTTGAACCTTCATTCTCGTAGCCAAATTAATATTGATAAAATTATAGTTGCTAGTGGGGTTTATGGAAATAATAGCCTTCTATTTTTTAATGCATCCATGAACCTATAAAATATAATTTATAGATGGAAACATGTCTCTTTGATCATTCACTTATTGTTTTGAATCCATAGGTGTGGTTTCTTCTTTCTCGTCAAGCACTTTTATCTCTTCTTTATATCCCTTGGTGGTATCCTTTATGCTAGTTATCTTGCTTTTAGGTCCTCATTTCCTCAACAATGTTTGTTCCATTTCTTCCCAAGTTGTTTTGTTATCATTGTCAAGGCTCTTAAAACTTTTCTGCCAAAACAAAGCTTGCTTTTCTAAAGAATATGAAATACATCATTATTAGATAAAAGTTATACCATGATATAAAGATATAAATTTTTACCACCAATTGTTAGCTTCAAAACCTCTCTAAAAACATTGGGTAGCTCTATGATCACACACATAAATTCTAAATAGATGAAAGTAGAGTTTCATAAAAACAATATTTAATATATCTCCTCATCAATAATTTGTAGCCAAAAATCTATAAAAACAATTAGACCTAAATTTTTACTTTAAATAGAGCAAATAACAATTGGTTTGCTTACTTGAACTAGAATATATCTTATTTTTTTTCCAGAAAACATGAATTTAAAGATGTCACTGAAAATTGTTCCAAATTGCTAATTTTAAGAGGCCATATCTCCCTTAATATTGATTGGATTTCTTAATATGACTACTCATTTTGAATATTTTGAAGTTAAAAAATATGGATAAACAATTGTTTAAAACCAATACCTTTGTGTAAAGGTACGACTTGTTGTGTATATGATGCTTTTTAGAAAAATTATTGTAAATTCTAAAATTTAAAAAATCCTTACTTTGCCAAATTCACTACTTTGATATCACATATTATGGACCTTGGTGCTTATGAGCATAAATCATCCATATAAAATGCATCAACCACAATTTAATAACCCACATAAAAGATAAATATATATAATACATGTAAGATAGGGCATCAACAAATAATACTCCTTAATAAAGAAATAACTCCACAAGATCTCCAAGATGAGGTCATTCCATTGGAAAATATGAATACAAATAAAAACTTGATATGATCAATGAATCATTATAATTACATGATCTTTTTATGCTTTTCACCTAAATCTACTTGGAGAGGGTATAACCCTAACTGTAGCCAAGTCAATATTACAATATAATATCCCAATATAATAAAAATATGGATTATATGTGATCCATGCTAGCTATCAATAACACCCTTATACAATACAATATCATATCCTTAGATACCTATCCTTAGGTACTATAACATATTTGGAATTCTACCCCTTTCTTCTTCCACTTGTTAAGCCTCCTATTAAATTCAATGGATTTTCTCTCTTCTTCCTCCTCTAATAAGGGATCATTAATAACATGTACAAGCACTAATGCTCTTCTCTTAGATTATCTCTATCGCTTCTCCTCTAGCTTTACTTTAATTCTTTATTTACATATTTCTAGTTATATAGAGGATTTAAACAATTTCTTCTCTTGCTTAAACCTTCCATTCTGTAATATTTTTTGGTTTATATCCTCTTTTTCCTCATGTCTTTTTTGTTGAGTTTTATATGCTCCTTCATTTTTCCAAATACACATGGTTTATACCCAATGAAAGCCTTTGTATTCATTTCAATTTTCAATTTTAGTTTTTTATACACTTCTTGTTAACATCTTAAAATTATGACAACTATTCATTTGACCTCCATCACTTATTGGATTCAATCCAATTTTCTTGCCTAATATATGTTTATTATCTATTTAGTTCTATTTTGTTTATCATATTTACTTCTATTAGTGTTTTTAGTTTGATAGTAATTTTCTCTCTTAGTAAAAGCTTCACTTCTTTCATCAATCACTATTTATAACTCAAATGAATTTATAGATGGAAACATGTCTCTTTGATCATTCACTTATTGTTTTGAATCCATAGGTGTGGTTTCTTCTTTCTCCTCAAGCACTTTTATCTCTTCTTTATATCCCTTGGTGGTATCCTTTATGCTAGTTATCTTGCTTTTAGGTCCCCATTTGCTCAATAATGTTTGTTCCATTTCTTCCCAAGTTGATTTGTTATCATTGTCAAGGCTCTTAAATTTTTTCTGCCAAAACAAAGCTTGCTTTTCTAAAGAATATGAAATACACCATTGTTAGATAAAAGTTATACCATGATATAAAGATATAAACTTTTACCACCAATTGTTAGCTTCAAATCCTCTCTAAAAATATTGGGTAGCTCTATGATCACACACATAAATTCTAAATAGATGAAAGTAGAGTTTCATAAAAACAATATTTAATATATCTCCTCATCAATAATTTGTAGCCAAAAATCTATAAAAACAATTAGACCTAAATTTTTACTTTAAATAGAACAAATAACAATTGGTTTGCTTACTTGAACTAGAATATATCTTATTTTTTTGTTCTAGAAAACATGAATTTAAAGATGTCACTAAAAATTGTTCCAAATTGCTAATTTTAAGAGGCCATATCTCCCTTAAAATTGATTGGATTTCTTAATATGTCTACTCATTTTGAATATTTTGAAGTTAAAAAATATGGAGAAACAATTGTTTAAAACCAATACCTTTGTGTAAATGTACGACTTGTTGAGTATATGATGCTTTTTAGAAAACATATTGTAAATTCTAAAATTTAAAAAATTCTTACTTTGCCAAAATCACTACTTTGATATCACATATTATGGACCTTGGTGCTTATGAGCATAAATCATCCATATAAAATGCATCAACCACAATTTAATAATCCACATAAAAGATAAATATATATAATACCTGTAATATAGGGCATCAACAAATAATACTCCTTAATAAAGAAATAACTCCACAAGATCTTCAAGATGAGGTCATTCCATTGGAAAATATGAATACAAATAAAAACTTGATATGATCAATGAATCATTACAATTATATGTGTTGGAAATTTGAGTTATTTCATGTTGTCATTGATGTCACATGGATCATTGATGTCACATGGATCACATTGAGTTTTGGTGGCCAAATGATATTTTGGAAAGCATGGATAAATACAGGGTTTTTGTGAAAACCAAGGCAGGCAAAATAAAAGGTTTTATTTAAAACTATGGATGGCAGATTTGAATTGGGTTTTTCTTAAAACCCAATTTGGCCTTTCGTTTCATCGAAAAATGTGCCCCGGTGATGGAGATATTTAATTTTTAATATTTAGTTTAAATTTTAATTATTTAAAATTAAAATTAAATATGCAAGATTTCCGCTGACGTCATAGAAAATAATAAGGAGGCTATATAAAGGGGATACCTAAGGTTCATAAACTGATCCTTGCTCATGGTTAATAATCGTTGGCTAAGCATCCGAATTGAGCTCATGCGAAAATATTTTAGAAAGCAGAAGCAACGAATAAACAAAGGTTGGTCAAAGTCCAAAGTCATCATGGGCAGAGTGGTGCATTGGCAGTTGGCTTTTGGCTAAGGTGTGTGGTAGCACAAACATCAAGGTTTCAAATCCCCTTGACTGCGTTCGAAAGGCATTGGAAGAAAAGCGCTCGAAGCGCTTTTGATTTGTGGAAAGGGAGGAAAGGTTTTAAGGCACGTTGTGCATTTTCCTTTTGAATGAGCGACTAGCTTGTGTGGCAACATTAGTTGTGGCTAAGGCGCTCGTGGTGTGGGCAAGTCGGGGTTCGAATCCCCTTGAGGAGGTAAATACGTTTTTGCATTAATTATTTTTGTTAAGGCCCTAAGTTGGAGTTATAAGGTGGTTAGAGGAAATTAAAGTTTTAATTAAACTTTGTTTTTAAGGGCTGTGATTATTATTTCAAAGGTTGATGAGTTAATGATTTAATTGATGGTTATTGAGAATTAAATTTAGGAGAAATAAGGAGTTGTTATAAAGTAATTTTTGAGAGGCTTATTGATTATTATTTTTGATAAGGGTTTTTATTAAAAGGACTTTGGTGGATGTGTTTATTAAGTTGGAGTAAAAAGGTGCAAATTGAGTTATGCTTTATCTTGTGATTATTATTTGAAGTCCACTAACCCTTATTGATATTGGAAAGGAAAGTTGTGTTTAGTGTGGCAGACTTTGTGGACAACTTCTTGGCATAAAAAAGGCATGGGCACATTCTCCTATTGATTGTTTATGGTGGTTGATTTCTGAAATATCATTGGAGTGAAAAGGATTGATTATGGTTTCCTTTTTGAAAGTGGTTGGTTGAATGCTTCAAGGTTTTCTGGTTTGAGAGTTGTGTTTAAACCTTGTTTTATAAGCATAGTTGTTGAAGCCCATTGGTTATGTAAAGAACTTGAAAAGAGCATGAGTATCATTGTTATGTTAGATTTGTGGCTGAGCATTGTTGGAAACATTTGAGTTGGTTGATACATGCTTGGACTAGGGTTTTGTGAGAAAGAGTTGTCCCTTGTGGTGATTGGTTGAGTTGAGTTGATTGAGCCTAGTCAAGTGATTCTGTGAGGTGATTGTTCAAACAAACTATTCTATAATTATGATTTGAGTTAAGATTGAGCTTAGAACATATTGAGTCTCTAACAGTTCTCTTTATGCTTCTATGAGTTGACTTGAGTTGAGATTGATTTGAGTTAAGTTGAGTTGAGATCATTGTGGATCATTGTTGTCATCCATTGTAGAGTGCATTGCCATTCATTGTTGAGTTCATATTTGAGCCTTGCCTTCATAGATTTGTGGATGAGATTTGAGTACTACTTGAGCATGATTGATTGAGCCTTTGAGAAGGCCTTTGGGATAGATTTATGGATAGATTTTGGCAGTTTGTGTATGATTTATTGAGCCTTTGAGAAGGCTTTGTGGACAATTTTTGGGACAACTTTGTGGACAGTTTTAGACAGATTTGTGGATAGATTAGGGACAAATTTTTATGATGTTCTGAGTGATCCTATTGAGCAGAGTTGAACAAGTTCTTGGTGAGCTTGCTAGAGCAGATTTGGACAAGTTTTTAGTGAGCTTGTTGGAGTATATTTGAGCAAGTTTTTGGTGAGCTTGCTAGAGCAGATTTGGACAAGTTCTTAGTGAGTTTGTTGGAGCAAATTTGAGCAAATTTTGTGTGAGCTTGTTGAGTAAATTTGGACAAGTTCTGTGTGAGCTTGTTGAGCAGTTTTAGACAAGTTCTATGTGAGATTGTTATGTAGATTTGGACAAGTTCTGTGTGAGCTTGTTATTGCCTAGCTTTGAGCAGATCAAAGAAATTTAGACAAGTTCTATGTGATATTGTTGAGCAGTTTTGGACAAGTTCTATGTGAGCTTGTTATTGCCTAACTTTGAGCAAATCAAAGAAATAATTGTATTGGATAAGGATCCTTATTTTTGTGTGAAATATTATAAGGAGATTATCTTGTGGAGTACCCCACATTGGGGGAACCACGTTAAATCTTGTGTCTCAATTGTGTATGGTGACTTGTGCTCTTGCTTACTATTGCTATCTGAATTATTAATGCACACTACTATGTTTGGTTATTGCAATTAAGGACATTAATTGATATTGGTTTGGAAAGAAATTAAAAAGTGGGTGCTATACTATTCACCCCCCCTCCCCTCTCAGTATAAGCTTGTGTTCTTCAACATGATATTTTTATGATTTTCACCTAAATCTACTTGGAGAGGGTATAACCCTAACTGTAGCCAAGTCAATATTACAATATAATATCCCAATACAATAAAATGTGGATTATATATTGTCCATGCTAGCTATCAATAACACCCTTATACAATACAATATCATATCCTTAGATACATATCCTTAGGTACTATAACATATTTGTAATTCTACCCCTTTCTTCTTCCACTTGTTAAGCCTCCTATTAAATTCAATGGATTTTATCTCTTCTTCCTCCTCTAATAAGGGATCATTAATAACATGTACAAGCACTAATGCTCTTCTCTTAGATTATCTCTACCGCTTCTCCTCTAGCTTTAATTTAATTCTTGATTTACATATTTCTAGATATATAGAGGATTTAAACAATTTATTCTCTTGCTTAAAGCTTCCATTTTGTAATATTTTTTGGTTTATATCCTCTTTTTCCTCATGTATTTTTTGTTGAGTTTTATATCCTCCTTCATTTTTCCAAATACACATGGTTTATACCCAATGAAAGCCTTTGTATTCATTTCATTTTTCATTTTTAGTATTTTATACACTTGTTAACATCTTAAAATTATGACAACTATTCATTTGACCTTCATCACTTATTGGATTCAATCCAATTTTCTTGCCTAATATATTTTTATTATCTATTTAGTTCTATTTTGTTTATCATATTTACTTCTATTAGTGTTTTTAGTTTGATAGTAATTTTCTCTCTTAGTAAAAATTTCACTTCTTTCATCAATGACTATTTGTAACTCAAATGAATTCATAACTAACAAAAATTTTGTATATACTTTTGAATGATATTGTATTGTAGCATGTATATAACCATAATGATATATCGACACAAAACAAAAGTATATAAAATAGGAGAATATGTTTGCACACCCAAAAACATATTACACTTGTAATTGCAAGACTTAGGTGAGAAAATCCATTTTTCTCTGACATATGTATTGAAGCACATATTATATTGCTATGGTGTCTAAGGATAGATATTATACTATAGATAAGTATTTTAGATAGTTAGCATGTGCCACATATAGCTGAAGGTTTATTGTATTAAAATATCATAATATAATAATGAGTTCGATAAGGGTTTAGAAGTCAACTAGGGATAGGGTTATACCCTCATCAAAGTAGCATTAGAATATGGGTATATAAAGAAGATATATTATCATTGTAAGAAATCATTGATCATATCAAATATTATCTTGTAATTGTCATTACTCGTGGAGTGGACTCTCATCATGGAATATCTTTTGGAGCTCTTCATTCCTTAAGGAGTATTGTGGTGTTTCCCTACCCTAATGTCGTTATCTATTTGTATCTCATTATATGGATTATTGTATTATGGATTGTTATGTGTGGATGAATAATGTAATATTTCTACATATTGGTAAATAATTTGTGTTTATAAGATTTAAGTTTTGTAACATTCAATGATGTGAAAATAGATTGATTACAAAATAAGGGATGTGTGCCCTAGATATAGCAAAATGTACAACCAAAACCTTGATGGAATTTTTTCCATAGTATTATATAATATTGGTTTTCATCTGCCATCACTCTCTAGGACAGTCTAGTACATCATTTTCACTACAAGTTACTGATATGATTAGACACAATGAACCTATTACCATAATTTACTTATGAGTTTTATATCGAAATAGCTCATCTTACATTACTTTAGTTTTTAGGTATACATCATGTATCTAATACCCTTAGATTCATGTTCATCTACAATAATATCTCTAAATATATATTTTATTTAAAAATTCCACCTAAGAATTTATTAGATTAGTATTTTGAGTAAATATTGAATAGGATTTTTTTAGTAGAATCCTAACTAGTAAATATTTGGGACATGTAAACCCAAATGAGGTGGGTCATTTTCCTTTGGTTGGTAATGGATCCTTAGTGTGGCAGACTCTCAAGTTAGGATCTCAGGTAGTAAAATATTGCTTATTTTGGAAAGTGGGGAGAGGGGAGAAGGCACGATTTTGGACAGATTCATGGGATCAACACCCACCTATCATTGTTGAATTTCCTGAATTGCAACCAATAAAAATAGCCATAGAAACCAAGGGATGGGTCAAAATTGAAAGTTATTTCTCCACTAGTCAGTTGGGGGATTATAAGTTTAAACAGTTTAAGAAGTTGGAGGAGTGGCCAATTCCAATCCCTCCATATTTGGCACCCATCATGACTAAAATCTTGACAGAAATATTTCTCACAGGTAGAGATGAAGAGGATGAATTAGCTTGGGGCTATGGGAGCCTTGGTGTCTACACAATGAAGGATAGATATGATAAGATCCTTCCAAAGCCTCCCCCTCATACTTATCCGATTGAGGATTAGAGAAAGATTTGGCAGTCCAAGGGTTGGTCGAAAGTAAACTTTTTTGCCTGGCAGTTCATGCATAATGGAATTCTTACTTTTGATAATCTCAGATGTAAAGGAATCATTGGTCCATATCAATGTGTCTTATGCTACAAGAGCAAGGAAACAACTGATCACTTGATGTTTGAGTGCCCATTCACACGCCAAATTTGGGAGAGATGGTTTTCATATTTTAAAATTCAAGTTAATGGTGACTTGAATCGGATTAACATCTGGGAAAGGTGGAAGAAGGGTAGATTTAAATCTAAAGCTCTTTGTATTGGTTGGGAGCTTGGATTAAACTTTATTTGGTGGCAAGTGTGGTTGGAGAGAAATGCTAGAATTTTTACAGAAAATTTTTCTTCTTTAGATGGAGTTTGGCAGGTCATTTGGAGCAAAGTTACAGAAACTGTGGTCGTCTATGCTAAAGAGGAATATCAAGTTGTTATTGGGGCAATGGAACAAGAAGTTGAAGTGCAAGAGGGACAGGACAGAGCTAGTTGGAAACCACCCCCAGAAGGTTGGATTAAAATTAATACCGATGGAGCTGCAAAAGGCAATCCGGGTAGAGCTGGAATTGGAGTGGTTTACCAGAATCATATTGGAACAATGCTCTATTGGGAACTGCAAGGCTTGGGAAGAGCCACAAACAATGAAGCAAAAGCCATAGCTATCAAATCTGATTCTATTTGGGCAATAAAACAGGGCCATAGGAGGATAATACTTGAATCAGATTCTCAAATAATGGTTGGAGCTCTAGATTGCATGAGGAACTTTGCTTTGAAAGCATGGAGGTTGAGGATTCTTGTCACTCAAATTAAGGAATTATGGAGGGAATTAGATGATGTGATTCTAGTTTATGTGAGCAGGGATTTAAATAAAGTGGCTGACTTCCTGGTTAAGATGGGTGCTGAGAAGGAGCTAGGGGTTCAGTTGCACAGTGACATGGCTATTGAGGTTGAGGTGATTAGGCAGGGTCTTGAAAGGTCTCTGAGCTAATGATCAAAGAAAAAAGCAAAGGTTGGAAAGGTGTCGTGATATCATGACATGTTGCTTCGTCACGGCCAAGGTTGGAAAGGTGTCACGATATCATGACATGTTGCTTCGTCATGGCCAAGGTTGGAAAGGTGTCGTGATATCGTGACATGTTGCTTCGTCGCGGCCAAGGTTGGAAAGGTGTCACAATATCGCGACATGTTGCTTCGTCGTGGCCAAGGTTGGAAAGGTGTCGCGATATCGTGACATGTTGCTTCGTCATGGCCCTAGGAGGAAAGGTGTCACGATATTGCGACATGTTGCTTCGTCGTGGACAAGGGAAAAAAGTGTCGCGATATCATGACATGTTGCATTGTTGCGGCCAAAGGAGAAAAAGTGTCACGATATCGCGACATGTTGCTTCGTCGCGGCCAAGGGAAAAAAGTGTCGCGATATCACGACATGTTGCATTGTTGCAACCAAAGGAGAAAAAATGTCATGATATTGCGACATGTTGCTTCGTCGCGGCCAAGGGAAAAAAGTGTCGCGATATCGTGACATGTTGCATTGTTGTCGCCAAAGGAGAAAGTGTCGCGATATCGTGACATGTTGCTTCGTGGCGGCCAAGGGAAAAAAGTGTCGCGATATCGCGACATGTTGCATTGTTGCGGCCAAAGGAGAAAAAGTGTCGTGATATTGCGACATGTTGCTTCGTGCAGCCAAAGGAGAAAAAGTGTCACGATTTCGTGACATGTTGCATCATTACGGTCAAAGGAGAAAAAGTGTTGCGATATCACGACATGTTGCATTGTTGCGGCCAAAGGAGAAAAAGTGTAGCGATATCGTGACATGTTGCATCGATGCGGCCAAAGGAGAAAAAGTGTAGCGATATCGCGACATGTTGCATCGATGCGGCCAAAGGAGAAAAAGTGTCACGATATCGCGACATGTTGCATCGATGCGGCCAAAGGAGAAAAAGTGTCGCGATTTCGTGACAGGTTGCAGTGTCGCGGCCAAAGGAGAAAAAGTGTCACGATTTTAAGACATGTTGCAACATCACGACCGAAAGAGAAAAAGTGTTGCGATTTCACGACATGTTCCTTCATTGCGGCCAAAGGAGGAAAAGGTGTCGCGATATCGTGACATGTTGCAACGCCGCGGCCCAAGGAGAAAAAGTGTCACGATATCGCGACATGTTGCATTGCCACGACAAATGGAGGAAAAAGTGTCACGATATCGCGACATGTTGCTTCGTCACGGCCAAAGAGAAAAAGTGTCGCGATATCGCGACATGTAGCTTCATTGCGGCCAAAAGAAAAAAAGTGTCATGATATCGCGACATGTTGCTTCGTCGAGGCCAAGGGAGGAAATAGTATCACAATATCGCGACATGTTGCAACGTTGCGGCTAGAAGAGGAAAAAGTGTCGCGATATCGCGACATGTTGCATTTTCACGGCCAAAGGAGAAAAGTGTCGTGATATAACGACATGTTGCATTTTCACGGCCAAAGGAGAAAAGTATCACGATATCGTGACATGTTGCATTTCCGCGGCCAAGAGACAAGAAGGAAAAAGTGTCGCGATATCGCGACAAGTTGCATCAACAGTCCAAACCGATCCCCCTGGCAACATCTCACATTGTGTGATCATTGAATCCTGTTGGATCATGCCTTAGGCCATTGGGGAAGGTGTTTCTCCACTCTTGATTTTCAGATTTGCCATCTCCCCTGCTAGCTAGTTATTGGTTTAAGATATTTGGCTCCATTGCAAATATTCTTTTACTATTGTAAGCATGTGTTCTCTCTGTCTATGGCTGGGAAAAGTCTCTTCCCATATTGTAAATGATCTTTGTTTTAATACAAGTTTTTTCAAATTTTCTCAAAAAAAAATATTGAATAGGATTAATGATAGTCTCCTATGGACCTCGACGAGGTAGGAAATACTCATTGGTAAAACTTATTTTTTTCACATATACTCTTATGCTCAAGGGAAATGTAAAACATGATCAAAAATAAAAATCATACAAAATTTTGACAAAGATGATTTAATAAGAAAGAATTTTGAGTTAGAATTCCTCAAAGCAATTTATTATGCTTTAAATGGAATAATTACAATAATTATGAACCACAATATATTTTTTTGATGTAGAATCATTTTGGGTGCTTTTAAGACCTTTATAGTGTTATCTTAGTGGTGTATTTATTTATTTATAATGGAATGGTTTATATATGGTTTTGTAGCCCCTTATTTGCAAAGTCAACCACTTGAACTAACTAGTTCTATCTATTATATAAAGTGAATATGAAGACTATTGAACTTATGGTAAGCTCTAGATAATGTTTTCTCATATCTAGTTCATTTTGAGTTCTTATAATAATCTCTTAACACTCCTACCATGCTTATATCTCTTCATCTCTATTCATGCATGACAATGAATAACCTTCCTTCTTCGTAGTCATCTTTCCTTATTGAATATTGTAATGTGTAATCTGTCCTCATTAGCTAAGGATGATATTTTATTTTTTGGTTTATTATGTAGTCCTATAAGAAAAATCCATATAATAAAAATGGATTTTATTGCATAAGCCTATGGGATCACATTTAACTTTGTAAGTGTTGTTGTCTTTGAATGCATTGTCTTGTTGGGGTGGAAGCCCAACATGTTGAGGGCATGTGTGCCTTAGGTAGAGCAACATAGCATGAAGTGTCATGGTCAAAGGAATTGCCTTTAGGGAAAACTTCGAGGTTTTTTTCCAAGGTCAAATCCTCATCAAATCAAATATTTGGTGCACTAGGGCCTTCATGAGCTAAGACCTACTTTTCTTGGGGTTGCACAAAAAGGAATTGCAATGAAAGTAAAAAATACAAGAAGTGTAAAGGGACATGAAAGTAAACTTTGTAAAAAATAAAACCAAATATACAAGGGTGATGTACCAAGATTAAAGTTTCCCTCTTGACTACATGAAACAGATTTGAAATGAATGCATTCACCATAGTCTAATATCTAGAAAATGAACACACTAAATTTTGCACAAACTTAAATCATAAACACATTAAAGTAGGATAGAGAGAAATTAGTCACAACTTCCATTCATGTGCTAGGATTATTACAAGGCATGTGGCCTGAAGAGGCTCAATGCTTCTTAGACAAATATTCAAGGTTTGAGCTACTCATATAATCAAGGAGTGAAAAGAAGAGCCTACAAGGCTAGATATAAGGAATGAGCAAGTAACTTCCAATGCCTTTACAATGAAAATACTAGCCTATTTATTGGCTAGAATGAGGTTTCTTTCCCTCTGTAATTCTCCTCTACTCTATAGCAAAAATCCTTCTAAAACCATAATCGACAACTTAGAGATTTTTAGATTTAGGGCCATCAATATTGGAGGTTTCTAGGCCCTTGGATGATAAATCGTTGCTGCTACACTAGGGTGATCATATCATTAAGATATCGCCACTCCTCTAGAATCTCCCACTTACGGATGTAGCAAAAATGACCTCTTGTAATGGTGTCGGATGGTTGGGTAGGCTTACCTGTGTGATGGGTGATCTTTGCATTAATACACAAATGGTTCTGACAATCTAGACTATAAGATTCAATCTTAATGAACAATAGTGGATGCCCTCATAAATGCCCTTTTGGATTGCTTCCTGGTATGTGTGTGGGTGTCACATATCTTTGGATGAGGCAAGATCTCCTTCAACCACTAGCATGCCTTCTTCAATTAGGCTCTAACATCTTTCTCTTTCGGCTTTTGACCAACTACCACATGTCCAAATTTGGATTATGTCGGGGTCTCTTCTCCTTTTTGCACTTTCCTTTATTAGAAGGATTGTATGGACTATTGGATGGAAAATTGATAACCCATGGTCCTTAGCATTTCCAATCCATTTGCCTTAGGTAGAAATATAGTACCGACCATTAATGGGAGATCTAAAAACCAATGTGGTTTCAAGTCCATCTATATTTATTTCTACTATCAAAGCTAACACTTACCCTAATTACCAAAGGATAATTACTCCTTTTGACCACCTCCTTTTACTTATGTTGCTTCTTTGAATAGCAGAGTCAAAATCGACTGTGGTTCTAATATTGTTAGGTGCTCCCAGAGGTTTATCCATGGATCCCACTACTAGATGCCATAGAGTAGTTGACCTTCATGGGTGATAAAGGCTTCAAAGCACTCTTGCAATCTATTCTTGGAATCCTCTACACATGGGTTTCACAAGGATTCCTTATTTGTCCTATGACCTTTGACTTCTCCTCACCCAATCCCCCTAGTGTGGTGGAAAGATGACATATTATAGTAGGGGGCACGATGCCAAGTAGACGTAGATAATATTTAGTTTTGTGAGCCCTCTTGTGGGGAAGTCATATTAACTTGAAATATTTTCCTTGGTCACAACCCCACTAGAAAAAAAGTTTCTTTAGTTATAATTAGAAGGTCTCTATGGCTTCTTATCCTAGTGGGGTCCAATTTAGATATCGTTGAGAGGGCTATCATAGATGACATATGCCATAAAATACTCATAATGGATAATTGGTATAGAGGGATGATTTACAAATTTTCATTATTTTTTTGAACCTCTATAGATAATCTCCTCAATCAACCTTCTAGGCAAACTCATGATGTAAGTCATGGGGTGGCAGCATGTAATGAACCTTCACTACAATAAGATTAATTATCATACACTAATCTATACGTAGGTTATGTGGTGTGTATTAGATCTATAACTAATAGATGTATTTAAATAAATCTTAAATGTATTTAGGTGCCTAAGGACATCCTTCCATATTTACCTCCTTATCCTTATCTTATGAATCTCTATTTCTATTTGTTATGAGATCTATATCATGTGTTATTCTAGTCTATTCTAATAAATATTATGAATCCCAACATGGTATGAAAGCAAGTTTGAATCTCAATTATTTGATCACACAAGGGTTTTTCTTTAAAATATTTCCTTGCTTTGGATTATCAAGGTGAATTGACATCCAATAATTCATAATTCATCATATATTCAAGCAACATAAGAACAAATGATATTTAATTTTTTGGAGGTGTTCTAATTATCTGAATCTAACGTTAGGCATAAATTTCAATTCATAAAGGAAATATTTTATTTTTCCAAGTTATGGAAGGGAAATTTAAATTTCTTAACCTTGTATTGGTACAAAAAATGGACCACATACATACTTTTCCTTATTTGATCAAGTTTTCATAGTTTAATAAATACTTTTATCTAAGATCAAATGATCATATATTTGTGCTGTACACTTGGGATCAGGTTTCATTCCCTTCATAGGTTAGCATTCATATTTCTATAATATTTGGAAGGAGGAAGGTAATTCATCAATATCTTATCGTCTATTCCTTCTCCATGTTGGGTATGGAAAATGTGGTGCTAATTATTTCATAAAGGTGATCTATGAAATGTCATGGCTTGAACCCCTTAGTGCCTCATTTTTCTTAAAAGAATGATATTTTTGTGTGGCTATGAGATGTATCTATGAAGTATCCATTTTCACACATGATGACATCATGTGTTGCCTCAAATAAGTGAATGTTATTTAGATGTTGTAACAAAAATGTTACAACAATGATTCATATGAATTCTATTTTTGGCATTTGAAGGGTCATTTAAATGATAATACATATATTGTAATTGAAGAGGAGAGAAGTGTTCTTCAAGGATGCACTTTATTTGCATTTAAATTTGGAGTGAATGTCATGTTAGTATCCATGTATATGATAAGTTATATAAGACAAATAGGTTATGATTTCAAGTCTCAAATTTTTGTACCCAATGTTGGTGTTTAGTGGTCTTCTTTACCTCAAGAGGTGTGGAAGATACCCACTACCCAACTCGTGGGTGTGGGAACTTGACTAGCTTGGATAGCCTTGGGTGTTCATTGACAAGAGACATGCGTTAAAATATTGTTGACCTTCCTATTACATAATACTTATTCTATGTTTGGCTATATTAGATGACATGGAAATTTATGTGGAAGAACAAAAGATACAAAGCATATTTTTACATAAATAGAGAAAACTATTCAATACAATCAAACAAAGTGTCCAACCTTCACTCACTCATAGTACATAGTGGTAGGTAGGTAATAAATTAAGGTTAATGATGTCATTTCTAAGGTTTTAAAGATAAATATATTTTGTTACCTTGGGAACTCAGAGGAAAAAACTTTCAAAGGCCATAATTTTTGCATACAAAAGCATCTTAAGCCTATTTTTTAAATCACATATTTTCAAGATCTTTAAATTGGTAGCATTTATTCAAGGACTTATGATATTGTGAGAGATGATTATGGTCATGATGGATCCTTAGGGTTATGTTATCCACTTGAATGAGCATAATTATAGTCTACGTTCAACTCAAATAGTTGGGCTACTACAATATTTGGAATCTAACCTAATTAGGCCAAGGTTAGTAATGATGAAGCATGTACAGGTGCTCTTGATGTAGCCTACAAAATTTTGCTATGTAAGCCTATGAACATATTTCTATGTAAGCCTATAGGCATTATTCTATGTAAGCCTATGAGCATTATTTTATGTAATAATTTGGGCATCTTGATTTAATCCTATGGCTACTTTTGATGTATTCAGCCTTAGCGATTTTGGTTAATCCACCTCTATGGTTAACCTTGATTAAAGGGTTTGACACATTTATTATATTCTAATTGAACCTTCAAGTCATGTTGGCTTGAGGTTAATGCCTTATCAAGAATTTGGTATCAATATAAATACCCTCCAATGGTTATTTCATTGTATCAGTTGTTGATATATGATATCATGGAGGTGCCCTTAGGAACCCTTTCATTATTTCTTATTTCTATTTTTTTTGTTTATCTGTTTCTCTATGTTCATATATATGCTCCTTTATTTCATTCATGATTCTTTTTTTTTTATATACGATTACAGTGAATGTATGTTTCACAATGTTTCTTGAGATAATTGTGAATTCTTACATGGTATCAAAGGAAAGATGAAGTAACTTTGCTTAATCAAATAAAAAGTATGTACGAGGTCAACCATGGCAAATATGGATGAACCATCAATTCTATTATATTCCTTACAAAATTATAGAAGGGGTTATAGTTTTACAATTTTGGATATTTTGTCATTTAATGCTTATTTTTTTTTCTAACAAAGATACCTATTTTCCCTCTAAAACTTGAAATTCAAAATTTTAAATTTGGAATATTCCACAGAATATTCTACTATGCAATGGGGGAGGGCATATAGGTGCATGTGGGTTGTTGGTAGCAATTTTAAGAGGAAGGAATTATGTAAATAAGAAATGGTTCTAGTAGGTACCTGATAGTGCATTGATATGGTGTTCAAGTTGGAGAACATATGTTTTGCATTTGATAAATAGTGGTAAGATTTTTTTGAGCATACAATCCTTTTCTCTTGATTTTAAAATCAAGGTTATATTTTAAAGGTTTCTTTCTTTTCCATATATAATGGTGACAGTGGTAAGACTCATTCCTTTTTACCTAGAAGTTATAGGTTTTGGTCGTGATGATGTGAGGATATAAATGATATTGTTTGTGTATTTTATTTTGGACCTGTGACCTGGAAACTAATCAAGTAAAAGTGCCCATATTTTCAAGGTATGTTCTCATCTGTAGCATAGTGGTAAGAAGTTCACATGTGAAGGTTGAGACTTGGGATCGAATTCCATCATGACCAACCATTTTTACTTTTGTTCTTATAGAGGCACTATGATGCATTCAAATGGAAAATTTGATTTTTTTGTTTCAAAGTCTTAGTGAGTGTGCTTGGCTAGGCTAGTAATCCTAGCACACTTATTGCCTATCATACCTAAGTTTGAATCTCGACTAGTAGCCGATGTAACCTATGCCTTGGGCATATTATTCATTTTATTTTTTATATGCATATATGAGAAACCCATCCAATCAAAATCTTCTAGATATCAATACCTAATTCACCATTCACCATCCCATTTGACTATCCTATCAATGTATGATATTAGTAGAGTTGATATTTGATGATAACAAAAGAAAAATTCTGATTGATTAATTTTTTTCTAAGGTCTATCATTTAATTTTCACTCTTTTTTTATCTCTAGTATGCCCAAAATTTTGAACGTCGTAACTTTTGACATATAGAAGAATTTTGGATCCATTTTTTAAAATTGAATAAATTTTTGAACTCTATAGATACATGACATTAGTTCAATGACTTATTACTATTTCTTATGAGAAATTTTCTATGCAAAAAGGACCCAATTGGTATTCTTCTTTCTAATATGATTTTAACTACAACTATTTATTGACATGATAGTTGGCAAATTTACTCACATCTAGCTCATGTATAATTTAAAAGTCTTCTTCTGGAAGGTCATATGTTTAAAACTCATTTTATTTTATTTCTTTTATGACAATAGGTTTGATGTCTTCATGGAGAACCAAATATCTAACTCCAATTGATCTTGTTGGTGTAGTGGTTGGTCAGCTATACTATATTCGAGAGGTTTCAAATTTCATGTTTTTATCCTTATGTTTTCTTATAATGGATGTTTGGTCTTAACTCCAACTACCTGTTGGCATGATTTTTGGTAATTTATTAGGTTGTAAGAGGATTAGATTTTGGATTATCTATGTAAGGTACACCTTGTCCCTATGGTCCCTTTCTAGCCATTGGGGGTATTTATTTAGATACCTACCTATTGTTTCATGATTGAGTTGCTTATTCTTGAGATTGAAGGATAAATTTTGGTCACCATAGTGAATTTGAATATCTTCTCAAAGGAATATTAATATCTTAAGATAGGAAGTGGAGTTATAAATTCATGTTCGAGGAGACATTGTTCTAGTTCATATATATTTGACAAGTAAAGTTAGTAGGATCCATTGGCCCATATGAGCATTCATTATGGGGGGATGTATCATATCTAATGTATTCTCTCCTTGGCCCCTCAATTTTAATTATAAGGGGTGTTGAAGTATTTGTAATATGACCTTATTAGACCAATTCCAATAGTGATGAAGTACCTATAAGTGCTTTTGATGTATCCTATGAGAAAGTACTATGTAAACCTATGGGTATTCTTCTATGTATACCTACAGGTATTTATGTGTAATCCTACAAGCATCTTCATGTAAGCCTACGGGCACTTTTTATGTAGTCACCCTTAGTGATATCAATTAATCTACTTCTATGGTTAACCTTGTTTAATGAGTATAATTTATTTATTATATTTTAATTTAACCTTCAATTCAAGTTATGTTGACTCGAGGTTAACATTTAATTAGGAATTTGGTATCACTATAAATACCCCCAATGACTGATCCCTTGTATCAATTTGTGATATGTGAGATATTAAGGTGTGTACAAACACCACCTCTTATTCCTTCTATCTATTATTTCTATTCATTTTATTTATCTCTCTTTCTATTTTTTCATCTATATGCTTCTTTATATAACTCTTTATGGGGTGGAAAATTTTGTGCTCTTGACTTGGGGTGGATCTCTGAAATCCCTGCCTTGACAACAAGCTTTACCATGCATTGGGAAAAAGTTTTGGGCCATTGGAATTATACTGCCCATTGTAATGTACCACCCAAGAAAGGGTTTCTCGATGGAGGTTTGGGCAGAAAAAAATCCAAGGCAACTCCCAAAAACCTCGCCCAAATGTAATCGGGAGTTTAGAAGGCTTATAAGGGCAAAGCTATTCCAAAGCCCCGCCCTTACCTGGGTGGCTATTTAGAAAAGGGAGTGAGGATGGAAGGACTCTAAAGTGTCGCTCGAACAAAGTAGGTAGGGCAAAGAATAAGTAATTGATGACAAAAGGAAGCACCCCAAATTCCTGTCCATGGTGAATACTTTGTAGAAAGGAAGGAAGAGCCAAAGAAAATAATGACCTAGGGTGCTATCCTACGCATAGGTCAGCTCTGGGTGAAATTAATGGAGGCTGATAAATTTTAATAAGCCTTCCATAGAACCTAATTTTAAAGTTTGAAGATTTGGTTTCCCACTAGTGTGCTACAATCGAAGAAGGGGTAGGTTGCACACAGAGTCAATGCCCAACTACCATGGCTAGAAGAGTAAAAGTATGAAGTAAAACAACATCGTCAGGTGCATAAGCAGATCACAGAAGCAGAGGAATGTAGTTAATGCAGCCAGACTGGATGATGTAGACATTTCACAATGTTGTTCCATAAAATGTAGAATATTTTTAGAGGCTATCTGTTGTTGTAGTGATACCTCATTAATTAGATGTAACTGACCAACAAGGAAAAGGGAGAAGGATTTTTTATCTATAAATAATAGAATGAAATGTATTATGGGGATCAAAACTTAGCCATTATAATTTGTATGCAATATTTGAAATATATTGAATATAGAAAACCATTGTCTAACCTTCAAACACTTTCATGTTTGTATGAACCCTATGGTTATTTATTTCTGCTAAAATTGGTGAATGATAAGTTTTAGTTCTTCATTCTAGATTCTAACTGTTTATTCATTAGTTCTGGAATTTGCAAACAGAGATTGTACGTTATTGATATTAAAATATATTAGCTGGTCTTTTAGATGGTTTGGATGCATACTATTATGTTTCAGTCCAATTATTATATGTATTGATGCAGCTAATCCATTTCTTTATATTGTAAGGTGTTATATTAGGTCTCTTTATTTTTCCTTCCTTTAGCCCAAGCAAAAATAGTTAGAATCCTATAAGAAATTGGCCTACTCCGAATATTGGTTGCAAGACCACAGAGTCTTGTGGCCTTTCAATGTTTATTATCTGTAAGACATGCAACTCTTTCCATTAGGTACATATTCTCGACCAACAATTTTTGGCACACTCGATGGGACACAAAAAGTTTGACATCTTGAGTATTCTAGAGTTAGGTGATTCTCTACTTCTCTTAGTTATTCATTAACCACCTGACAACTCTGCTAATGAAATAACCCAAAAAGTTAAATATAAATATTTCATGGTTACAAGACATAAAGCTAGTTTATCTAAAGTCTGTGTTGAGTTCTTTGAGTTATCTTCTATAAAAGGTAATCATATACATCTACTGAGCCTATCTCACTCCTCACAATAGATCATGACCTTGGTTATTCATATTTTTAGGAAACCTCTTATCCCTTCAAGAGCAATGGCCCAAAATAAAAATTAGAACTAGAATCAAAACCTGGGATATCCCACCTAGGATAACACTGGCCCCATTAATCTCAATAATCAGAATATCATTCCCCTATAGCCTTGAAATATTTAACCATATATGATGGTATCAGGAATACTGCATATGAACACTGCTAGGATGTGGCAATACTAGCTTCTATCCACAATATTTGGGAGGAGGATGTCATGATCAGGCTATTGGTAGTCTCTTTAAAGGGAAAAATGTTTTATTGGTATAGGACCCTTCATAATGGGAGTATCACCTCATAAGAGGACCTGGTGGGGAGATTGGTGGTGAAATTTAATGAAAAACTGATTCCTTTTCCATGCTTGCTCAGTTCACAACTATACAGAAGCATCCTTAGGAAGAAATAGTTGATTTCAATATCAAATTTAGTCGTACCTGGCATAAGGTCCCTGAGGATCTTTGACCAACTAATGAGCATGTTGTTTATTATTATCTGAGAGTCTTTAGTTTAGACCTAAGCTTATTAATAATATAGTCTAATATCCTAACCTTCCTGTAGATATTTCAGGAAGCCATAAAATCCAAAAAAAACCTTATTTCCATTGTTTGGTTGCCTCCTAAACCCACAATACCTATTTTTTATAAGCTTTTCTAGAACTAGCTGCAACCTATGTCCTCAACACTAGCTTACCCTATAATTTCTTCCCAGCACATGTACCACAATGGCTTGTTGCTTTAGTGGCACCAGTCCTTCCAAAAATACCCATGTTGCCATCATTGGTTGCTCCTCCTACAAACCTGACACTTTCAACATCAGATTCTTAAACAACCATTTTGCTAGACCAACAAAATTCCATGAAGAATCTCTCCAATGAGATGACCCTTATGAAGAGAAGAGAGGCAGAAAGGAACTTCCAACCCAGAATATTTTCTTATGTGTCTAGAGACCAAGTTGCATATATGAGTAAGCACCTTGAAAGAATAAGCACAATCCTAACAAATGAAGAAGTGGAACTCTTTTCTTCCACATCCCAGTATGACTATTGGTGCTCCACATGTAATGATCCTCATGTAGAAAATACATGCATGATGCACCAACACTATATACAAAATATGGTGTTGGAGAGGGTGGATCGGGCTTAGAAAGGACGCATCAACATAATCAAGGAAAGTGAACATAATTTTATGATATCATTTGATGAACATATTTCTATCTTAATATTATCTAGAAAGAAGCCATTGCAAGCGAGCCCAGAACAATTGAATCCCATGAAAATATCCAATGAATCCAAGGAAAATGGGAAATCAAAAAGAAAATTCCACAAAGAGCCTCTATCTAGAAATCATCCATGTAGCATAAAAAAGGGGACGACTACCAGTATAGTACAATAGAAGATAATGGAGACGCAAGAGGAAGCTAGGGATAAACTGAAGTACCCTTCCTTGACGAAGTGGTAATGAATAGAAGCAACCAATGAATACTAAAATAAATATGAACCCTATCAAAGAGACAGATAGAGGCAACCTGTAACTCCCACCTTCAATATAGTTGAAGAACTAAAGAAGACCCCTTAAAATATTAGCATGTACGATGCCTTGCTGATCCCTGGACAAATCAATCTACTTTAGGTAGCACTTAAGCAAATTAAAAGTCAGAATAAGTTACCACCTGAGTATAATCTAGGTCAAGAGACTCCTGTTATGGGGGTGAGTAAGAATAGACCCTCACCATTCTATCTATCTCTAGAAATGGTAGGATGGATAGTGCACTATTGCATGATGGACTCAGGATCTGCCACTATAGTTATGCCCAAAGCAATGTATAATATTATGGACATGGAGTGTACAAGAAGCTACCCTAAATTATTGTATTGAGATGATACACCTATCAAAACTATAGGTATGATAAAGGATGTCCTCTTGGTGCTACATAAACTACCCCAAGTCACAATCATACAGGAGATTGTGGTGGTGTACCTTGAGCTATATTGTGGAATGTGTCTATTAAAGGAATTTATTGCTAAATTAGGAGGATACCTATACCTAGATTATTTCCACATGGAGATACCCTTCAAAGGTATAAGAGTGAATATTTTCTCTAAAAACACCTCTTCATTTCATATAGAAAATTTGGAAGAAGCAGATCAGGAAGCGAGTGCAATTGGCATACTCACTAAGAAAGAATACCTGATGGAGGAGGTTCTAGATGAACTTCAAATTGAAGATCATTTTTCCTTGAAATATTTCAATGCCATGATAGAAACTGGGATTGGCACTTATTCCATTCAGAGGCCAAAGGAAAAGAAGTCGAAAGAGTTGATACCCTTGTCATATCAACTATGAAAGTTGTATTTTGATGGGGTAAGGTGTAAAAATGGTGCTGGAGCAAGAGTGGTGTTGATTTCACCTACAAGGACTCAAAAAACCTTCTCTTACAGGCTCACATGGAGCTGTACTAATAATGCAGTGAAGTATGAAGCCCTGTGCCTGGGACTAAGGAAAATTGAGAAACTTGGAATCAAGCAACTACAAATATTTTGCGATTCTAAGTTGATAGTTAACCAAATTACTGAGAAATGCATAAGCAAACAACACTATCTTAAGGCATATATGAATAAATTCTAGGATTTACTGGAAGCTTTTGAGGCCCTGAACATCAAAGCCATTCCCAAAGACCAAAACACCCATGTTGATACTCTAGCAGCCATGGGAGCTAGTTATTACCCCATGTCAAATATTATACATAGGCCTAAGATAGTGAGGCTGATATGCTGACCTTATGTACCAGATAGGGACATCCTTTGGTAGGTGTTTGAAAATGACAAACAGATAGTGGACTTATTAATTTAGGAAATGAATTATTCTACTAGACATATGGAGGATGAAAATCAGGAAGAAGAGGAGGAATGATTCCTCTAGTTAAAAAACAACCATATCCCTAAAGGCTTAATTGCCTTGGAGAGCCTATTTGACAATAGTGACCACCCAACCAGTCACATAATTAAAATTTATGACAAGGGGTCCAAGGAGATTGCATTAGCCCCAGGGAAATATTTGAAGTATAGATTATTCTGAAGATGGAGTGAATCAAATCTAGGAGCTATGCAAAAGGTATGATGATATTATTGCCTAGATGTATGATGAGCTCAAGGTTTATAATAAAAACACCATTCAACATACTATTGAGCTAGAATTAGATGCAAAACCAGTTTGACATAAGTAAATGCTAGTTAATACAAATATTGAGGTCCTGATGAAACAAGAGCTTTTGAATTTGCTTAATTCCAAACTAATATACCCTATTAAGAATTCAACTTGGATGGAAAACCTAGTTCCAATTAGAAAAAAGAATGGGGACATCAGGATCTGTGTTGATTTTTAAAGTCTGAATAGAGTCTCCTTGAAGGATCATTATTCTTTTTTGCAAATAGACCAGATACTACACACGGTAGTAGGAGCAGAGATATTTTATCTATTAGATGGCTTCTCATGATTCAATCAAATTTGGGTCCAAGATGAAGATCAATACAAGATAGCCTTCACTAATAAATGGGGAACCTTTACCTATCAATGCATGCCATTTGGACTTTCTAATGTAGGAGCCACTTTTCAAAGGGAAATGGATATGGCGTTTGGTGAATTGGTAAATAAAGTAATTGTTATTTACATGAATGACATGATAGTGTTTTCTCATAGAAAGTAGGATCATATAGAACACCTTACCCAAGTATTTGAGAAATGTAGGGAATTTGGGATATCACTTAACCCAAAAAAGTCAGTATTTGTTGTCCAAGAAGGGAAGTTACTGGGACATGTTGTATCTAAAAAAGGGCTTGCTATTGACCCAGATAGGGTAAAAGCCATTTTAGAATTACCCCTCCCCATGAATAAGAAAGGACTTTAGTCCTTCTTTGGGCAGATCAACTTCATGTGGAATTTTATCTCTAATTTTACCCAAAAAATTAAACCCATGACAGAGATGCTAAAAAATAATATAGAGTTCAAATGGACTGAAGCACAACGATATGCTTTTAGAAGAATAAAATAATCAATTTCAAGAGCCCCAGTCCTTACCAATCCATACTACTCAAAAGACTTTATCATGTATGTGTTCAGAGCAGAGGAGAGCTACACAACAGTTCTTACTCAAAAGGGAGAAGACAAAAATGAGAGACCAATTGCTTTCCTTAGTCAGACCTTGTAGGAGCATGAAGAGAAATACAATTTTATTGAAAGACAAGTGTATGCCATTATGAAATCCCTAAATAAGTTTAGGTGCTTTTTGTATTAGAGCAAGATCCTTGTGTACGTAGTGCATCCATATGTGAGAAATTTTATTATACAAGGGAAACTGGGTGAAATAAGAGCAGGTTGGGCTTCAAAGGTTTAAGATTTTGATGTAGAGATCAAACCAATAAAGCTTGTCAGGGGGAGAGCTCTCTATTAGTAGCTGGTCCATTTTGTAGCCAAACAATCTAATGCATATATAGAGGAAGGCAATTCTACAAAGCAATAACAAAATCTAAGTGTCATAAATGACATGGATAGATCAATTAGTGCACTATTTCAATTTTGGGAGGTATATAAAGGGATTGACAACATCTCAGATGAAAAAATATAGGTTTTAGGCAAGAAGTTACATGCTGAATTATATGTCTTCTATCGATGAAAATTTAATGGAGTACTTTTGAGGTGTATATCGCTAGAAAATACCAAGAGAATATTAGAAGAATTTCATGGAGGATTCTCAGAAGGGCATTATTCTGGCCAGACCATGACAACAAATATTTTGAGAGCTGGATTTTATTGGCCATCTATATTCTTTGATGCATTTAAATTTGTATGTGTATATGACAAATATCAAATATTTATTAGAAAGACCAAACATGCTACCATGCCACTATAACTAGTAGTAGCAGAAGAACCTTTTTAGCAGTGGGGATTGGATTTCATTTGTGAAATCAACCAAATTCATTAGTTGATCACAAATATATTATTACAACTACTGACTATTTCACAAAGTGGACCGAAGCATAAGACACCAAGCATACTTATCAATAGATGATGATTGATTTCTTAGAAAGACTAATAACTAGGTTTGGAATCCCTGCCACCATTGTATCTTATAATGGTACTTATTTCATAGGTGCCAAAACCATGTATTTTGCTAGAAAGTATGGCATTAACTAGAATGCATCTTCAAACTATTACCCAAAAGGAAACGGTTTGGTAGAGGCTACTAACAAGAATATGCTGAAGATAATCAAGCGTAATATAGAGCACAACCCCAAGACATGGCAAATTATTCTTGATCAGGTGCTATGGGTAGATAGAATTATACCTAAGAAAACATTGAAGACATCATATTATGCCCTTGTTTATGGAAAGGAGGCGATTCTCCCAATAAATCTAGAACTCTTAGCTCTTAGATTCACGAGTGAGATGGAGGTGGAAGACTTTCCTGCTATGGAAAAAATGTTAGTATAACTAATGCAACTAGAAGAAGAATGTGGTAAGGCGTACAATAACGTGTGTCATCACCAAGATATTATCAAGCATTGGTTTGATAGGAAGGCCACACCTAAAACATTTTGTGAAGGAGACCTTGTCCTAAAATGGGATGTTAATTGGGCAAAACCAGGTGCTCATGACAATTTTGATTCTTTTCGGTCAGGACTGTATTTCATTCAAAGCTGTAAACACTCAAATGCATACCAGCTACAGGACTTTGAGGGAAGATTTCTCTCAATTCCTATGAATGGTTAGTATCTTAAGCATTACGCTTAGTCTTAATTATGACCTAGAATGTACATATGTAAATAGTCATTTTGTTCATGTGTGTTTCTTTTTAAGGTTGTATTGTATAAGTAGTTCATAAATATGTTATTTTATTTTTGGTTGCTTAATATATCTTTGAACCAAACTTGCACCTAGTATAGAAGATAGGATGCTATCCAAACCGCAGCTGCACAAATTAAAAGCCACCCTGGTGGATCAAGCAAGTTAAGATGAAGGCTGAAAAAGTTGGGTAGGGCAAAAAGATAGTGTAGAACCTTATGACCCACAAAACCAAGGACCCCACCCACAATGGGCAGAGAAAAAGGAAACTTTGAATCCCGATGAAATATAAAAGTACTGCCTTGATAAAAGAACAACAGTTGGGTCGAGCGACAAGTTAAAGCAAGTAAAAAGGTAGAAGATGCCAAAAATGCTGCCCATGAACCTGGTTTCACAACAAGTAAAATATGGGTAGACATTTGAGACACAACACACTTTCCAAGAGCTTCAAATTCCTATCATGAGAATTTACATCTGAGATCATTAGAATATAGTTGTCCACTCACTTTCTAGGAAGAAGACATGCGTGGAGATCGATCTGCACCAACCGGATGTCAGGAGTACTTTTATCCACATTAATCGATGAAGGGTACCATTAATGTAGATCATGGGAATACCAATCATCATGGTAGTCATAGTGGAATGGTTTAATTATTTTCCCAGTGGACAGGATGTTTTGTACCCCAAGAATTCCAAAGAGGTAACAATTGAAGAAATAAGAACTGACCAGGTGGGCGTGCCTCGAATAAACACATCAACTAGTTATCAAAACCAATGCAAGAAAAAGGGCACATCGTCCTAAGAAATTTGTGGGCTATCATAAATAAAAAATTTTATGTGCAACATGCTAGCAACCAATAGGACCCTAGAAAAATCATGGTGGCATAACAATTAAGAAAATTCTAATTTAGAAGATACCTAGACCCTGTTGCCTTAGGCTAGCAAAAGCAGTAAATGCAGCCACCTCATTGGCTAATGATTCACTTCCCAAGGTAAATTTGTACATACAGACTGTTAAAAGAGGTATATCTAAAAAAATTTACCTTGGTCCAAGCAAATTCCCCTTAATGGTCCTGATGCCACCCCAATCGCAACTCCAATTACATGTTATAAAATAGGAAGCAGGAGAGTCAGCTTGCTTCTTTATGCATTATCTAATTTACTAATACAGAATTGGGAGTGATATCAAAGTCTTATGAAAATTGTAAGTGGAGGAAGCTTTCCAAATTCTAGTGACCACCCATTTTTGGATAAAGGAGATTCTAAAAGAATGGCGAGGACAAGAGTTAATAAGAAGATGGAAGATTCATTTGAAGAACTCAGAGACACTAAGATAACAATCAGAGGTAAGATTAAAATCAATCTCAAAGTTGTAGTAGTTTTAGTAGCTAAAGCTTCTAATAATAGCCCAATGATCGTATCCTGGAGAAGCCACTTAAGCCCATTCATGCCATTCCCCATTAACTCCTATTTTGAGTTGGTGCATATTGTTATGAAGTTATATGATACATCCACTAGTGTAGTGTGAGATGTTGAAGGTCGAGTGTTGTTTAGCATAAGTGCTAACACCATTTGGGAAACATTTTTTCCTAAAGCCTCATTTGCCCATGAGCCTTAAGGCAACGTGAGGTTGTGAGTCATTAACATAAATGAATATGAGCAGTGAAAGTAGTTGCTCAAGTATGGTCCTAAGAAATGGGTGATACAAGCTCTTAGTAAGTTACTAGATGATTAATTGGACAATCCTTGATCAATAAAGGAGTTTTAGAAAGGATTTTGGCCCATATTGTCTTTGCTGGCCACCCTACTGGGTCTTTCGTCAGATGATGAGGTATATCCATATCAGATGGAAATGAGCTATGTTATTTTATGGGACTACAAGTGTTTAAGATTTGACTGGGTAAAATTTTTATCCAAGAATATTTGAAAGCAATTGGCCGAGTATCAAAGTGGAGCAAGAAAAGAATTCAAATATGTATCACATATGGCCTGGTTATTCTTCTGTAATATGCCCCATGATAGATAAACTATAGAAATTTAGAACAAATACAAGAGTGGATGAATGTGCCCAATGGTGAAATGGACACATGCACTTAGAAGGAGCATCTCCTATTTGAAGTTCAACAAGTAGTTCCTGGGACTCATCCTCACATATCATCCTTGCATATATTCATAAGGCTTATCCACATCTATCAAAAAGAGTAGAAGATTTCTTGAAAACTAGTACTCAAGATATCGATGACTAGTACTTCCTTAAGGAGGGAACATGCATCCGACTGTACAATTTCTTAGATTTTCCCTATCTACTCACCTTCTATGTTATGGATTGGATCTTTGATATGGAGGTATATCAATGGATCTATTTCATTGAATAAAAGTAAGGGCTTGGAGCCAAAAAGAGGGTAATTTTCTCACAATCAATATTATTCAAGCCCATCCTTCTGCCCAGGAAGGAGGATATTTAATTTTAGCAACTCGATGAAAAGATATTTGCCATTGGTATCCCCATGGTGCCTGATAGATGGAACTATGACCTTGATCATATCCTACAAATGAGGGTTACTGATAACAATAGGTCATGGTAGTTAAAGCATCATGCGAATGAAGCCAATAAAAAAATGTTGGACTACAAAAACTTATCAGGGGATCAAGTCATACCCCTAACAAGGTTTCAAATGTGTAAGCAACTGTTGTGGAGGTCCTGCTATCCATATGTGAAAGTATTTAACCCTAAAAAGGATTCCACTTAGTTAATAAAAGATTGTATGTTCTAAGAGATAATCTGCCAAAAGAAATGGGTGGATCACAAAGTTGAGCAATGGTGGATTATGTAGTGTGAGCTGGATGATATTAAGAAGGTATTCTCAAGAATATTAGATGGTGAATTCTCCACCAATTATGATGTCAAATTTAGGCTCTCATAGAAGAAGGATGGGGATGATCGAAATAAGAAGGATGTAGAAGACCTCACCCCTGAGGTCTTGAGAAAGGAAGATACACCTAGCCCTAGGCAATGTGAGGAGTATTTAGAGAATGATGATGAGGAGAAAGAGGCCTAAAGCAGCCATTATGCACTAGCAAGCCCACCCAAGGCAAAACTAAATGAGCAAAAAATCCCTCCTAAAGAGCCTCTAGTGGAGGTTCGAGTTACCATGTCATCAAATTCTAGTGGAGCAAAAATTCAAAAACCCTCAACTCCTACACTTCAAAAAGCCTAATCAAGCAAAAAGAGGAAAGGTACTTTGAGCCCCAATACATCCCAATATTAGCTAGTGGTAAGTGAAGGGTGAAATTTACCTCTCAAGATAGCAAAGATAGAAGGAATGGTGGCCTCGGGCAAGATCCATAAGCAACAGCTAGTGGTAAAGGAGTCCTTGAAGGTGATGCATGAGTAATTCATAATGGAATAGGTGGACTCACATTCACCATCTCCTCAATGAACCCAATTATTGTAAACCATAGAGGATTCCCCTACCTTGTCTTAGACACATTTCATGGGGATGATACCAGCCATAGATCATATGATGCCTCCTCCTCATCCCTATCATACGCCTCCTAAGATATTATTGGAGTTTTCACCGCTTCTACCTTCCAATCCTTCTATCACAACTTCTCACCTATAGCAACCTTCATTTGAAGATATCCCTTTGGCCTGTTCACCCCATAAACAACCTATCTAATCTCAACTAGTTAAGCCATCCACTTCATTTCCAAATCCAAAGCAGTTAAGTGAAACTGAGAGCTCACTCCAGACCCACACCTTGTCCTCCTATCTAGTAACCCCTCTTCCATCATTTTTGAATACCCTGATCCTCATGTAGATTATATAAGAAGACTTACTAGAGGTTTACATTATGGTAAGAAGCATTCAAGATAATCAAAGGAAATGGGAAGATTAGCAATGGGAGGAATTAGCAAAAGAACGTGCATCGACGGTTCCCACAATGTGTTTGGAGATTGATCCAATAGAAGAAAAGATGCATGAGATAAAATTTGTGCCCAAGGTCAATAAAGCCCTCATGTATATGGGGTAGAAAGAGTGATATTTCCAGATAACATCCAAGGATGTTTCAAAAATACCCAAGGTATAGATCCTACAAAATTTGCATGTGTAGGCCAATATGTTGTTCTGGTAGAATAGTAAGGAGAAAAAGGATTTGAAGCTTACAAAGAAAAATATTACTAGATCAAAAAAGTGAAGGCATAGCAGTGAGCCCTACAATTCCAGGTGAAACAACTCTAGGAAGGACTGAATAAAGCCCCCTCCTAGATATTGCTGGAGCAAAAATATGAGAAGATCAATGCATGGAAAGCTAAGTTCCATATTTTCCAAAAATAAACTGAGAAGTAGTATGTTGAGGCTCAAGCTAAAATGCAACAATTGGAAAAATCCTTGAATAATGTTCTAGATGAGCTCCAAAGAGAAATAAGTATACCTCGTGGATAAAAAATTTCAAAGGACTAGATAAAATATGTTGAGAAGTTCTATCTAGACAAGATAAGGGAGGTGACACTGAAGGTTCTCCCCACATTTGCATGTAGGCTAGCGAACATTCTGTTAGTATCCAAGCAAGTGAAGATAGAATTAACTAACATAGGAAAAATAGTCCACGACATGGGCCCTCAAGCATTGGCAGTAAAATCTCTATTCAGAAGAGCGAATGCTACTTTGATGACATAATCAGAATGTGTTAGCTTTTGATACAACATGTAATGGGAGATAGCAATCACAAGATGCTGAATAATAATAAAGAAAGTAAATATGTGAGATGATTGAAATATACTATAAATAAAAATGATGAAAATGATTACAAAAGTAGCTATGGAGAAAATGAACACTCCATGATCTAAGCTACTACTCAATGAATGAGCTCTAAGATTATAGCTCACACACTCTACACTACTGCATTGTCATACACTATTGTATTATCACATTACTATCTATGGCCCTTTATATAGAAATATAGGTTCCTTGGCCAACACTCTACCTAGTTGTACAAGGGACACCTTGCACATATACAACTTGCACATTGACACTTGTGCATTTATTACATTGCATGAAGTAAATAGATAACTTCCCAAAAGTAATCTAATTTTGTAAGTATGTACCACGAAAGGTACATTTACATGATCCAAATGATGTAATATAATATATTTATAATAGAACAGGAGAAGGATCAAGTCAGGCACCGCATGAACTAGACACTCTTGGTCATGGACCTCTACAACAAAAGCAAAGAAATTCAAGTGACATTAAAGAAGTAAGTGGAAAAAATGAACATGATCAATGTTGAGCTAAAAAAAATTGGTTCTCCAAGATTTTGGGAGAACAACATGCAATTCCATACAGTGTAGGATCTTATCAAGAAATTTGAGACCATGAGGCAGGATCATAGCGATATCATCACACTTAAAGCATCTGTGGCAATGGATAAAATGATGAATGTTATCCTAAGATTCTCTGAGCTTCATACAAAAATAGAAGAAGTGGTTGAACATTATCAAGATCCTTCCTACAAAGACCTGTATCGACTGGAGGATATCAGCGACCAGATCAATAATGATTTCCTTCCTACTAAAATTTGGGAGTACATCTACGATAACCTCAAAGTTTAAATTCCTACAAGGGTAGTGTATCAAGTCGAATCTTTTGGAGAATGAGAACATCAGCGAGCCAAAGTAGGAGGGGTGATAGACTTTTGAAAAATCATGAAGGCCCCTACAAGCCTAATTTAATTTTTGTAGGAAGTTATTTGGTTGACTCTATGGCCCAATGGATGATGGCTAAGGTCATTTGTTATTTCAAATTTTATTTCAAGTAATCCAAGGGATTGCTTCCATCTCTAGGTACATGGGTTCTCCTACTTCTACAAGTAAAAGGCCCCAAAGGTTGCCAAGAATGTGGGGCAAAAAATTTAGCGCTCTTGACTTGTGATGGATCTTCGAAATCCCCACCCTAATAATAGGCTTTACCATGCGTTGGGTGGAATTTTTGGGCCATTGGAATTCTACAACCCATCACAAAGTACCACCCAAGCCAAGGTTTCCCGATGGAGGTTTGAGCACATAAAAATCCAAGGCAACTCTCCAAAACCTCACCCAAACCTAGGCAAGAGTTTAGAAGGTTTATAAGGTTGGAGTTATTCCAAAGCCCCACCCTAAGCTGGGTGGCTATTTAGAAAAGGAAGTGAGGGCAGAAGGACTCTAAAGTGTCACCTGAACAAAGCAAGTAGGGTGGAGAATAAGTAGTTGATGATGAAAGGAAGCACCCCAAAGTCCCACCCAAGATGAATACTTGGTAGAAAGGAAGGAAGATCCAAATTCAATACCAGCCTAGGGTGCTATCCTGTGCATATGTCAGATCTGGGTGAAATTATTGTAGGCTAAAATTTTTTCAAGGATCCCACCATAGAACCTAATTTGAAAGTTTGAAGATTTGGTTTCCTGCCAATGTGCTACACTCGAAGAAGGGGTAGGTTGCAAACATAGTTAATGTCTAGCTGCTATGGCCTAAAGAGTAAATGTATGAAGTATAGTAGTGTCGTCATGCATAGAATCAGATTAAAGGAGCATATGAACGTAGTTAATGCAGCTATATTGGATGATGCAGATATTTCACAGTGTTGTTCCATCAAGTGCAAAATATTTGTAGAGGCTATCCGTTGCTGTAGCGGTACCTCATTAATTAGATGTAACCGTATGACAAGGAAAAGGGAGAGGGACTTCTTATCTATAAATAATAGAATGAAATGTATTCTAAGGGTTGGAACTTAGCCATTACAATTTGTATGTAAGATTTGAAACATATTGAATATAGGAAACCATTGTCTGGCCTTCAAATGCTTTCATGTATGTATGAACCCTATGGTTGTTTATTTATGCTAAAACTGGTGAATGATAATTTTTAGTTCTGCATTATGGATTCGAACTGTTTTTTCATTAGTTCTAGAATTTGCAAACATATATTGTGCATTATTGATATTGAAATGTGTTGGCTGGTCTGTTAGATGGTTTGGATGTATACTATTATGTTTCAATCTAGTTCTTATATATATATATTGATGCATCTAACCCATCCATTTATATTGTAATGTGTTAGGTTAGGTCTCTTTCTCTTTCCTTCCTTTAGAGCAAGCAAAAATATTTAGAATCCTATAAGAAATTGGCCTACTCTAGAGATTGGTTGCAAGACCATAGAGTCTTGTGGCCTTTCAATGTTGGTTAAGTCAGTAAGGTGCACAACTCTTTCCATTAGGTACAAATTCCCGATCAAGACTCTTCTTTCTTTTTTTTAAACATGATTATAGTGAATGCATGTTTTAGGATGTTTCTCAAAAGTATTGTGAATTCCAACATGGACTATTGTAAAGTAATAATTTTTACTGCATATTTAACAAGGAAACAATTGATGTTCTTGATGAAAAACTCATCAATTTAAGTAAGGGCAAGTTCTAGTCTTGTTTTCATTGTTGATTGATTCAGATTTATTTTTCATGTCAAATATAAAGGTGATCCCATAAATATATAGACCATGTTGAAGGATTATTTGAAAAAGTGAATACTATGAATGTCCATCACTTGGAATTAAAGCTTGCTTCTCTTAAAATGGTATATTTAAATAATATTGATGGCTATATTAGAATATTTAAGTCTTTGAGATTAGGTATTGTATATTTTGGTGGAACTAAGATGGAAATTCAAAAAGTGTTCAAATTTATGTCTTGAATCTATTTTTTTCTTTTTATATGCTTGGATTAATGAGGCATAAGAAATAACCCTTAAGGAGTTCTTCTCTCTTCTATTTATGTATTAGATCAGGTCATACCCCTAACCAAGTTTCAAATGCACAAGTGGCTATTGTGGAGGTCCTGCTATCCATATGTGAAAGTATTTAACCCTAAAAAGGATTCCACTATCGCCAAAAGAAATGGGTGGATCACAAAGTTGAGCAATGGTGGATTATGTAGTGTGAGATGAATGATATTAATAAGGTATTCCCAAGAAGAGCAGATGGTGAATTCTCCACCAATTATGATGCCAAATTTAGGCCCGCATAGAAGAAGTATGGGGATGATCGAAATGAGAAGTATGTAGAAGACCTCACCCCTGAGGTCTTGAGAAAGGAAGATACACCTAGACCTAGGAAAAGTGAGGAGTATTTAGAGGATGATGATGAGGAGAAAGAGGTCTAAAGCAGCCACTAGGCACTAGGAAGCCCACCCAAGGCAAAACTAAATGAGCAAAAAATACCTCCTAAAGAGCCTCTAGTGGAGGTTCGAGTTACTAGGTCATCCAAATCTAGTGGAGAAAAAGTTCAAAAACCCTCAACTCCTACACTTCAAAAAGCCTAATCAAGCAAAAATAGGAAAGGTACTTTGAGCTCCAATACATCCCAATCTTAGCTAGTGGTAAGTGAAGGGTGAAATCTGCCTCTCAAGATACCAAATATAGAAGGAATGGTGGCCTCAGGCAAGATCCACAAGCAGCAGTTAGTGGTAAAAGAGTCCTTGAAGGTGATCCAGGAGTCATTCATAGTGGAAGAGGTGGACTCACATTCACCATCTCCTCAATGAACCCCATCATTGTAAACCATAGAGTATTCCCCTACCTTGTATCAGACACATTTCATAGGGATGATACCAGCCATAGCTCATATGATGCCTCCTCCTCATCCCTATATTCCTCCTAAGAGATTAATGGAGTTTTCACCGCTTCTACCTCCCAATCCTTCTATTTATGTCTTGAATCTATTTTTTTATTTTTTCTTTTTTCTTATCTTTTAATGGGGCACAAGAAATGACCCTTAAGGAGTTCTTCTCTCTTCTATTCATATTTAAGTAGCTCAAATAAACAATGATGATTCTCCTCACATAAAGGCTTATGTAAACAAATATAAGGATATGTTCATTAAGTGATCTAAGGACAAGTTTAAGTCTTTCAAAAAATCAAAACCACTTGTGAATACTATAAGAGAGAATGTTATGCTAAGAAGTGTTTATTTTTAGGTATTTCAAGGCTCATTTTCACTTGATAAGCACATAAAACTATACTAATAACCTTTAAAATACAAATAATTAAAATGTTAATCCTTTTGAATATAGTTAAGGTGACCTGGATTTGACTCTTTTGAGAACTTGAAATGTTCTAAAATAGTTTTTATATTTCTTTTAGTGTCATTTGCATGTACATTAAACTTGCAATTAACACATTATGCATAGGTGCTTATTCACTAGAAGTCAATTCATGTTTCTAGGCTCTAGGTATATATTTTGACATCTCGGGTCAATATTGTGTCATTGGTTAACATGTCCAAATTATTAGTGACCAATATCAAAGTTTAAAATGAAGACACCTTATATTTTCCTAGTCATGGTTCTTCATGCTTGAGCGATAACTTCATGAGCTAATTATATCTCATTTTGGTAATATATATAAGATGGTACCAAATCTGAATTGACTAACTTTATTAACATAACATATGCAAATTTCATTATCCCATATTTTCTAATATTTTTTTTGAATGATGGTAAGTGAATATACAAAGTTGCTTATTAGAACAATCATAACGAATTGTATTCAACACAATTACATGAAGAATGAATCATTGAAGAATCCATCATTCCAAAGTACATATAATTCAAAATAAAATAGAGAAACGTTAAGAAAAGAAACACTATATAAAAAAAGAAATAATAACTATAGAATATCTTAAGATTGAACAAGATGATTCAAATGATAAAATTAGATACCTTTACATAGGATTAATCTTGCGAGGTTATCCCTTAATTATATGTTATATAATAATAATAAATTATTCTAATATAGGTCATGTTAAACAAAGGACCTAGTGAATGGTTTTCATGTTCTAACATTCCTCCTTAATCACAAGTTGCATGGGCTATGTGAATTTGCAATATTATCCAAAAACCTCCCAAAATATGCATTCACCACAATCAAATGCCAAAAATAAGACAATGCATTTGAATATCATAATAATAATGATGGTAAATAAATGAAGGGATATGATAAGATGTATAAGGTGGGTGCCTATGGGAACCATAATACATCACATTCTATTTACACCTACTATATAAATGGATCCTCATTGAGGGGTATTTATAGTGATATCAAAACCTCAATAGAGTTTAACCTTAGTCCAAAATTGACTTAATATTGAGGTTAACCTTAAAATATAATAATAATAAATTATCTTTTAACTGAGGTTATCCAAAAAATATGGATTAACAAATACCACTAAGGGTGATATATGAAAGAGGCCCATAGGATTACATGAGTGTGTCGGTAGGTTGACATAAATGAGGAATTACCACAAGATTACATAATCACATGCCCATATGCTACATGAATGGTGCTCATAAGCACCTTATCACACATTTGACCTTGGCCTAAACAAGATTAAATTACACATATTTTAACACTCCTATAGTCTGAGTTGAGAGGGCCAAGGAGAGGAGGCACTAGATGCAACACCTCCTCGCATAATGTATTCTCTAGTGGGCCTCCTTTTTTCCTCCTTTGTCCCCATATTCATCATCAAAAAGCTTGTTACTAGCCCTAAATAATTTTTATCAATATTCTTCAATATTGTAATGCATTTCTTGGAGTGTCCTTTCCTTCTAGAACACTCATAATTTTTTTGACTTCTTTAAAACCTTAGACTTACCCTTTGGTACATGTGCCTTAGATTCCATTGAATTGAAGTCTTTTGTATGAGCTTGCATATGAGAAAGAGCTCCAAAATAATTTATTGCTACTTCATAGTGGACTATAAGCTTAAAAATACCTTTATGAGAGTTGGGTTGTGGTTCTTTGATAGCCACGGAATTCACATAAGGAACCAAGCCAACTATGTGAAAAGGAGGAGAAAGACTGAAAGTAATAGATTTGACATACTCTTCTTTTTATTCTCCAATAAGGAAACCTTCATAACATCATGTTGCATTGATGCTAATAAAATAAACATTGGAAGTGATGGAGTTTTTCTAATTTCCAAAATGACCATTGGGTCTTCTTGAGAAAAGAAGTGTGATGGTCATAGGGCACACACAACTTATGAAGTTTGTAAAGAAGCCTTCCTTAATATGAAAATATTAGAAATATGTTAGGTTTAAAGACGTTGGATGTTGAAGACTTTTATATAACTGCTCAAAATCTAGATCACCTACATATAGAGAAGTCAAGTCCAAAATCCAAGGTGTGAAGTGGTGACCATTATCAAGGCATGAGTTGAAAGCAATTAGATCAAACAATCTACAACAATGTTTGTATTCCCTTATTATACTTGATGATCAAATGAAAATATTACAAATATGTTGTCCATTTTATTTATGTGCATATTTAATTTTGGTTTGATATTAAAGTAAATATAAAAGCATATGAACAAACACAATTGTTTCCTTACCTAAAATTAAAGTTTCTAGTACTTGATGGCTTGAACTAGTGCATGCAATTACTTATCATATGTGGAGTAGTTTCATTTTGTGATTGATAATCTCTCTTAATCATAAGCCACTAAGTGGCCATTCTACTTCAAAATTGCTCCCAATGCAAATTGAGAGACATTTGTCTCAATATCAAAAGGTTGTGAGAGATTAGGCAATACAAATACTAGTGTTGAACATAGTCTTTATTTTAAGGTGTTAAATGCACAAGAGAAAACTTATATTTTTTCAACTAGTGCAAAGGTGTAGCAATCTTTGAATAACCAAGAATGAAATTTTGGTAAAATTTTCCAAGACCAAGGAAACTCTTTAACTTAGTGATGGTGAAAGTAGTTGTCCATTTGGGCAAAAGTTCCACTTTGGTAGAATCTACCTAAATATATCAATGACAAGTCTAAGAAATGAGATTTCTACTTGTGCAAATGAACGCTTAGGTTTCTATAAAATTTGTTTCCCTAAATAAATCATTCCAATTGTTGAAGATGTGCCTTCCATGTTTTATAGAAGAAAATAATATCATCCAAATATATGATAACAAACTAGTTAAGGATTTTCTTAAAAATATTATTCATCAATCTCGTAAATGTGGAAGTTGCATTGGTGATCCCAAAAGGCACTATAAGGAATTCAAAGTTGTATTTTATGTGTCTTCTCCCTGAAATTTGACTAGGTGATATCCACTTTTAAGATCAATTTTAGAAAGGAATTATGCACTTTAATTTGTTCTATCAAATCATCAATATAAAGAAGTGGTCACTTTGTTAAGGTAATTTTATTTTATGCTTGGAAATTTATGATAAGGCATCAAGTCCCATATTTCTTCAACATAATTAAAATCATATAAGCAAAATGATATGTACTTGGCTTGATGAACCCTTTTTTTAACAAGTATTAAATTTATTAACCTCTTCACTTTGTACCATTGATGTTCAATATAATGGGGTATTAGGAAGAGAAACACTAGGTAGAAGTTTAATTGAGTGATTTATTGCTTGATTTAATGGAAGTGCTTTGGGCTTTTGAAACACATGTATATATGTTTCTAAAATTTATTGAAGATATGCATGCTATGTGGAGAATGTGATGCTTTATTTCTTTGGATTATCTTATGGCTTGAAGAAAATTAATGCTAATTTTGTGGCTTTATTAATTAATTAATGTGCTTGCTTATATGTGATAACCAAATTTGTTATTTTTATAGTGCTTTTTATTAAGTAGTTTTTATCACCTTTTTGCACTGTATAGGTGTTGTTATATGCATCATATTGGGATTTCCTATTGTACTAATAGGGTTTTCCAAGTAATAATCCACAATATTCTAGGTCAATTAGATTATAAGAGTCCTTATACACATACTTGGGACCAAAAGCAAAGGACATGTCACATAGTGCATGTGTATGTGATTGATGTAAATAAACCAAGATCCTTCCATCCAAGAGCATATGGATGTGAATGAGGCTCTATTAGCAAATGCAACATTGATTATGGATCTCACAATTAGTTTCTATTGCAAGATATTATCAATGATACAATCTATTAAGAATTCATGTGTAAGTTAGGCATGAGTGATAAACAAACTACCTTAGCCCCCAAAATGGAATGGTGATGCATTAAGGTGACCTTGTTGAGTTGAAATTTCAATTCCTAATATGATCTATCTTCGCTATGGGTCTAAATGGAAATGCTACTTGTTTTCGCATGATGAGATGATACAATAAAGGTCTTATTATTCAAGTTGATACACTCAAACATTTCATGTCCTAGCTTGTTACATGATTACAAAACTTATAAGATTTTCTAACAATAAAAGAATAAGAATGAGAATAAGAAGATTTATTTCCAATATGAGAGAAATATGGTATATGAAACCCCTAAAGAGGAAGAAGGTTGCCTTATTGGAGAAGAATTTGATTGTCTACTAATTGTTGATGGTTATGTTGGTCTTGAAAATAATGACCTAAAGGTGTCATCTAAAAATGACATGGTCCTATGTACTTTGAAAAATATCTTTTTTCCAAATATGCTTGGTTAAATTTTGCATCAAGTATTTCTATGATCACATGTTTTATCTCCTAATATAAATATTCTCATAATCCACTCTTGAACTTTAGGATAAGATTTACTACATCATCTACAACATTCAATATGATTCACAAATGGCTAACTTGGTAGATATAATCTTTCATAGACATATTGGGTCCTTATCACAAGAAAAGCCATTTTATGCCCAAATACTCCAAGTAATGAGAAGGAAATAATGTGACCTTAAGAGCTGTAACAAGCTCAACCCATGTGTTGATGAGATTCTATGATTATTTTCAATCTGAGATTAGGGTTTTGGCCATGCCAATGAGCTTCAATTTGGTGAATGGAACCTTTTCCTCTTTTGCAATAATGTTTTACTCTAACCATATATTCATGTTCAAGATACACTTGACAAGGATCTCTAAATTACAAGGGCCACTATACACCTTGACTTCACATTTTGTCTGGTAGGTATATTAGGGTAGAAATTGAGATATCATTAACTTTGTCAATCAAGGTAGCCACCACATTGGCTAGCTTGATCATCCTTTTAGTAAGTGTGGTGGTTGACATTTTATTTGTTTTTCATTAATTAGGATGACTTTTCCTTTCAACAATTAAATTTAGGCTACCTATAATAAGATTTACTACACATTTATCTCTAGACTATGGGATAAACCATTAGAGTAAGTGATTGTATGATAAATATGCCAACATATGATAAAGTATCAAAGAGTTGAAGTTTTCAACTCTTGTTAGGGTGAAAATAATTGTCATTGATTATAATTTGGAATCACTAAATATTTTTCCACTATTAAAATTTCCTACTTGCTACCAAATAAACATGTCATGGAGTATATCATTGGAAATCACTTGAGTCTATTTTCCAACAATACTTAAGTTATGAAAAAATAATTTAGTGTGCAAGAGATAAAAGATTAAATGTATAGAGAGGTATAAATAAGCCTTGTTTTAGGTAGAAAGTATTTCTTCCTCATATGACCACAAGATTACTGAGCATAAAAATGCTACAAATAAAACATTTTAACACACCTCCCACCAAAAAAACCCATAGGATTAGAAATATTATTGATGATATCCATAACAAAAGAAAACGAGGTGTGCAACAAATATTGGAGAATTTATATGAGATGTAGTATGTAAAAAATGTGTAAAAGGGTCCTTACATGATGGAAACATGTCCAAAATTAATTTAAATATCTAGAACAATGATTTTAATTTGGTTTTTAATAGAAATTATTTGATGTCATCGATTATAATAACTGATTTTGTAGTCAAAAACCATGTTGTGATAGACATGCATGGGTTTTTTATCTATGATATTGTAAAATAAATATTGATGAATTATTGGACCTCCTAACCTTCATTTCTTTTATACCTATATACATCATTGGTATGCATTGCAAGCTAAAATTAACAAAATATACAAGATGAGGAGATGATAGAATCAATGTTATTTTTGATGTACACGATTAATTGAATTATTCCTTCATCTCATCTAATACTTTTATTTAGTTTTTTAATAGATTTTTTTTGATGTCATCGATAATAATCACTGATTTTGTAGTCTAAAACCATGTTATGATAGACATGCATGGGTTTTTTTATCTATGATCTTGTAAAATAAACATTGATTAATTATTGGACCTCCTAACCTTCATATCTTTTATACCTAGATACATCATTGGTATGCATTACAAGCTAAAATTAACAAAATATACAAGATGAGGAGATGATAGAATAAATATTATTTTTGATTTACACGATTAATTGAATGATTCTTTCATCTCATCTAATACTTTCTACCATTACAAAAATAATTTTATAGTTAATACCTCTAAACATGGATGCAAGGAAACCTTGTCAAGTTGCCATGGATCCCTCAGTTTTCCACCTTGGATTACCTATAATTACATCTTGTGAATGGAAATATTTGTGCACCTTCCACTGATGACAACTTCTATTGTAAAAGAATTGTTAGAAAATCATCAATATTCTCATAGGTTAAGCAATCTCCTAGGATCAAACAATATCTTAATAACAATGAACATAATACTCACTAAACATTATTGATAAACATCTAATATAAATAATGCTTATTTGATTACATATTACAAGGCTTTGAATTTATTATATAAATACATATGACTCTTTATAGTCACATGAATCTTGACCTTTGCACTTACATAAAATCTTCATCTCCTCATACTCATGAGAGATATAAATCTCACATATTTACATAAATATAAAGACTCTCATTATTGCTCATAACTCTTTATTTATAAACATGATACATAACTCACATAACTCACACTTACTAACATGACACCTTACACATTTAACTCCACACTTATTTACATGATACATAACTTACACTTTATAACATGACACATACTATAGAATCAATAAATAAACACACCCTAATCTAGATTATTTACAAGGTCCTTGTTACACCCCTCGTGTTGTATGAAGATTTATTATCACTATTTTATTTTTATTGCTATGCAAAAATGGCTTTGAAATATCTTATACTTGTTTCGTCCAAGTGCTTTTGTAAAATATCTGCAGGTTGATCTTCAGTAGAAATATATTCTATTTGAATATGATGGTCTAGAACATGATCTTTGATAAAGTAAACTTGGGCTTCAATATGTTTTGTTATTTTATGAAACATAGGATTTTAAATTAATTTCTAAACTTCTTGATTGCCACAGTATAGTATTATAGGAGTTCTTTTTATCCCCATATCTGACATAATGTATTGTAACTAAAGTGCTTCATATATAAAATCTCTTGCAACATGATAATCTACTTCTATTGATGAAAGAGCTACTACATGTTTCTTACAATACCATGAAATAGGTCCCAATCCAAAAAAAACATAGTTTGATGTTGATTTTCTATCATCTATTGAACCTGCATAGTCTAAATATGAATAACCTTGTAAATAGAAATTATCATTTTTCTTGTACTCTAGGCCATATTCTATTGTATTGTTGACATTTTGTAATATTTTTTTATCACTTTCCAATGGTTTTCCTTAGGATATTGCATAAATATGGAGAGATAATTTATAGAAAAAATGATATCTGGTCTGGTATTTATTAAGTATAGAAGGTTGTCAATTATTTGATGATACATAGTAGCAAAAATTTATGGTTATGCGTCATATCTTGATAATTGTAGCCCTTGTTCCATTGGAGTATCTTTATGTTTATATTTTGTTATTTTGTACTTTTCAAGTAATGTTCTTGCATATTTAGTCTAGATCACTATGATATTATTTTCATTTTGACAAATTTCTAGACCAATACAATAGTGTTGAAGCTCCAAATCCATCATTTCACATTTTTTGTCAAATCCAAATCCATCAACATATACTACAAGAATTATTATTTTAAATCCAATTTTTTTATATATAGAAATTTAAATTAGATGCACTCCTTTTAAAAATGTATTATAGTAGACAATCATTGATTTTAATATACCATGCTTTAGGAGCTTGTTTCAAACTATATAGTGATTTTTTTTAATTTGTAAACTTTTTATTCGTGTCCCTTGATAAAAAATACTTCTATTTGAATCATACATACTTCCTTTTAAATATCACTATTAAGAAATGAACTCTTAACATCCATTTAATGTATTTTCAACCAAAATGAGGTGCTAATGCATAAATTCTATGAATAGTAGTCATTTTTACTATAGCTACAAATGTTTCTTTATAGTTAATTTATTTTGTTTGGGCATAACCTTTTGTAACTAGTCGTGTCTTATATTTATTACTAGAACCATCTACCATGTATTTTGTATTGTAAATCCATTTACATCTTGGTGTTTTTTCTTTGGGTATATCAACTAAATCCCATGCTTTGTTATTCATTACTATTATATATTATGATTCTACTGTTGCTTTCCATTTTGGTTGTCTTATTGCATCTTGTATTATTGTAGTTTATGTTATTGAACTAATTAGTCTTATATTTGTTCTTATCATATTGCGACTTTGAGGTCTTGTAGTGGTAAGATCTGGTAATATTTCTAGTTTTGAGTCTTTATGCGTACATGTGTGTCATTTTGCTTCTTTTCTTTGTGATGAGATTATGAATTTTGAGTCCTCAACTGGTTCTTTAAATATTTATAGTTATTAACCTAAAGGTTCTTTTTTATTTGATGTATCCATGATAAAAATTGTAACACCCTTTGGATATTCTATATCTTTTTTTGTTTTATTCATTGAAGACCACATCTTTGTTCACATAGATTTTTTGTGTCTAGATCAATTATTCTATAACCTTTTAAGGCATCATCATATCCAAGAAATATGCCATATAAGTTATTTGTATCTAATTTTTTTATCTTTTGTTTTCGAATATGCATGTATGCTTTACATCAAAAACATTAAAAATGCATTATTGAAGGCTTTCATCCTAACCAAGCCTCCTCAGGATTCATGTTTTTAAGAATTATTTTGGAGATTTATTTTGAATATACATTGTAGTTCTAATAGCCTTTGCCTAATATTGATGACCAAGATTTGCTTCTTTAAGCTTACAACATACCATTTCCATAATAGAAGGATTCCTTCTTTGTTATACCATTTTGTTGTGGTGTATAAGTTGTAGTAAGTTATATTTTTATACCATTATGTATTAGAAAATATTAAAATTATTTTGATAGATATTCACCATCCCTTTTTGAGTGAAGATTCTTGATTGATCGTCTAGCTGTTGTTTCTACAAGTTGTTTGAATTGTTTAATATATAGGCTTCAAATTTAAAGTTCAAGAGTAGACCCATATTTTCTGAAATAGTCATAAAAAAATAGCTGAAAATATTTGTGTCCTCCAAGACTAGTTTCCATTGGTCCACATAAGTTTGCATGTACTATTTCTAGTGTATCCTTGGATTTTTGTAAGCTTAATTCAAATGGCGCTTTATGTTGTTTTTTTGCTAAGAATTTTGGATATATTGTAGATTTTCATGTTAGATTGGGTAATATTGTTACCATTTGATATTTGTTTGATTCATTTAAGTATGATTCGCTTATATACCCTAATATATTATGCTAAAGATCTCTTGTATCTAATGTTGTTACTGATAAAACAATATTTGATGAAGTGTCAAGTGCAAATACACTATTTGTGAAGGAGCCAATGGCCATAAGCTTTCCTTGTTTGGTGATGACACATTTTTTTGTTTCCAATAATTCTAAATTCAACTATTTTATTTTGGTCTAACATCTGAGATACTTATAGTAGGCTAGAAACTAAAGATAATACATATAATACATGTTTAACTAGGCATTTTCCATCATATATAGCTAATTAATATATTTTATACCCCTTTGACCTCATATAGTTTATCATACGCCATTGCAACTGGTTCCTCATATTTTTATTGAAAATAACTAAACCACTGTTTGTTTCCAATAATATGTCCACTTGCCTCTGAATCAATGTACCAATAATTACCTATTGAATTTTTTTTCATTTCCTTTTTCAATTTTTTTCTTTGAAAAGTCAAACATGTGAGAAGTTGTAGAAGAGATTGCCATGTTTTGTATAGACCTTAATTAATTTCCTTTGTTTGCTAAAAGCCTTATAACTTGAAATTTTCAAAAAATTCTTCAATCTTTAATTTCTTTCTTTAATATTCTTCTTCAAATTTTATTCTTCTCTTTAATATTCAATTTCAATTTTCAATTTCTTTCTTCAACTTTCAAATTATTCCTTCAATTAATTTCTTTCTCAAATAATATTTTCCTTCAATTTTTGTTCTTTAATTAATTATATTCTTACAACTCCCTTCAATCATTCTTTTTTAATTTCTAATCTTTCACTCTTCAATAATTAATTTTTTCAATATTCTTAAATTCTTAATATAACTCCTAATTTAATTTCCTTTAATTAATAACTGTCATTCAAATTTCTTTCATTCAAATATCAATCTTCAACTTAATTCCCTTTCTTTCTCGAAATTAACTCCAAATAATTTCTCCCTTTAAATTATTATAACCTTTCTAGATCTAATATGCACAAGCAAATAAATATGTGGGAAACATATTTTATTCCTTGGAAACTTTCGATATTTCTATTCTTAGCACCATTTGCTCTAAATATTATGCCTTTCTATGTACATTACGTCTAGTGTCTGTGTTTCAGATGTTTTTTTCTTAGGTGCTCTCAATCACACTCTTTGTGGCCTTGCACTTCTCTTCAGACTAGCTACTTTGCACTCTCAAACAAATGTTTTCTTATGCATTCCCATTGTTAAGCATGCACATATTTCTAGGCTTTATCGCTTATACAATTATTTTTAGGTCCTGCTAATGTTCTCATTTTTATTCTCTTCATGTTGTCTACTTCTTTATTCTAATTCTTCTCCCCTTCACTAATATGGATATCAAAGTGAAGCTAGATTATTCATTATGCACAATGCTTATATAGTTCAAACAATATAATCAAAGGAGTTATAAGGGTTACAACCAACTATAACAACATGCTATGCAAGGACAACCACCTATAACAATATGCTATGTAGGGATAACAACCTGCAACAAACATGGATGCAAATAAAATAGTCACATGCTAAATATAAAATTACCTCAACAACATAACCAATGCATCATAACTACTAACAATCCAATATCTAATGTGGGCATACTTTGCCTCACGTGATGACAATGCAAGAAATATCTTAGGCTTATGGGTAAGGCTAAGGTATAATGATGTCCTCATCAATTCTCCAAACAATAGAAGCATTGGATCCCAATGATTTCAACAAATTTAGAAGTCACGAGCCATTTGTGGAAGCTAATGAGTTGTCATGTTGAAAACTTTATTTGTAGCAATCAAAATATAGAAGTCAAGTGCCACATCTAATAACAATATTAGTATCCAAATTATAATCCTAAGGAGGAGGAAGTTGACAAGCAATGAGGGTAGAGGTGGTGGCAAAGGAGGTGGTCTCCCTAGGCCATTGATATTATTGATCACCAATACACCCCATTCAGGCATGGAAAATATGGCATTATTATGACGACCATGGAAGAGAGTTATCCAACCACAAAAGATCTAAGGGTATAAAGAAGATCCTATGAATTGAATTATTGTAAATCTAGGGTTCAAAGTCATCGAATCAACTAGTTGTTGCAAAGCAAATTGAATGGAAAGCTCCAATGCAGGTTCTACCTCTTCTTCTTCACAATCTTCTATTAGGGCAGCAATAGGAAGAATTTTTTATCTTCAACTACATTAATAGGTCTTTCTTCAAATATTTGTGTGTTTTCATCATTAATAATAGTATAGTCCAAAGGAAGGACAATGGGCTCCATGCCCATAGATCTTGGTTCAATTCTAGGTACTGCTACTTCATGAATTTCAATAGTTTTTAGTGTTCCTCAGAAAGATTAACAAACTCTTCTGCTTCAAGAGCAACATCATCTAGTGGAAAGATGATGGAATTTTCTCCTATAGATCCTAGTTCTATTACAGATGCTACTTCAAATTTTTCTTCATCAATTTATTCCATAGGAAAAATATCTTCTACAACTTCTTCCATTTTAGGAGGAAGATTTTCTACTACAATAGATGTCTGTTCTTTTGTTGCCATTTCTTTTGCCAATTGGGCAACTTGAATCTATTGGATATTAACAATAATCATTTTGAGTTGTTTCTCCATCTCTTCAAAAGTCATCATGGTGCCCTAACCTTGATCAATAATGTCTAGGTAGCTATTAGGAACAAATTTGAGGGTTTCCTAATGCACAATTGCCTAGAGTACAAAATTTTACCTTCTAAATTACAAAAAGGGTAAAATTTAGTGCTTTACAAAGTTGCATCAATTTGTGCAATTACAAAGGATTTACCCTTCAATTTGAAGTGGTAAAAGAAAAATTTAGCACTAAATTTAAAATTTGACCCTTAAAAATTGCAAAAATATAATTTTTGGAGGCAAAAAAGAATTGTTTTAGCTTTTTGCAAAAAATTGTTTTGAATCAACATGCTTGGTAGGTCAATGGTCCTCCAAATTCAACTATTCACTTGGTAGGTCAACAATAGTTTGCTGAAGTCAACTACGAAAAGGTCAAAGTTTGCACAGGTCAACATGTGGTGGTCCTTTAGATGCCACACATAGTAGTGGCCAAAAATTGGTACTCCTCCTCACACGAGCATGGATCTCATGACCACTAAAATGTGGTCACTCACATTAGTGCATAAACACACTTTTAGACCCTAGTTATGCCATTCCACAATAAATTTATGACTAGAAGGCCAACTTAAAAAAAATAAATTTTGTCTATGCAAATTTTTCCTTCTCAAAATCATGAAATCAACTCTAAGCAAATGTTGTTCCACCATGTGTGGCCTCCAATAGAAGCTACACATAGCTTATTAAAAACAAATTTTGTTTCACCATGTGTCCATGAAGAACACAAGATTATACTAAGAGGGGGGATGAATAGTATAAGACCAATTTTTACTTTTTTTTTCCCAAATAGTAATATCCAATATTATCAATGGCAATATCAATAGTATTAACCAAATCAATGTACAAATTATCACACATAATAGAGACACCAATTTAATTTGGTTCATCCAATGTGGGCTACTCCACGGAGAAAATATTTTACTAATATTTTCTCAACAAATATCTTGGGAATCCTTTCCCTATTACAATGTTTATGGACCTCTGTCCAAAGGAGACACCAATCCCCTAATTAATTTTTTCTATCCACAGGAGACACCAATCCACTTAGTTGATTAGTGGATCTCTATCCACAGGAGAACTCTTTTCTCCTCTGCTCTGGCTGGTGATCCTCTAGAAGACTACTGCCTCCACTACACTGGCTTGTGGATCTCTCTCCATAGAAGACTCCTATCCTCACTCATAAGACCTATCCTCATTGCTCTATATTATGAAACTCTATCCATTGGAGACTATTGTCCTCTAATCTATCACCTCTAAATCTTGGTCTCAGCTATATCTCAAATCTACACTAAACACAATCCTTCTATATAGCACAAATATGCTCAATATTTATATCTTATTTGCGCTAAACATAGTCCTTCAGTCTAGCACAAATTTGCTCAATTTCTATCTCTAATATGTACTAAACACGGTCCTTCGATATAGAACAAATCTGCTCAATATATGTCTCTGATATGCACTAAACATAGTCCTTCGGTCTAGAACAATATTTGCTCAATCTCTGTCTATGGTTTAGGACAAACCTATCCTCAAATATGCACCAAACTCTATCCTCAAATCTGTCCTTAATCCTTAATACAAAGCTTGACTCAATCACAAATCAACTCTGCTAGATCTGTCCCAAATCTTAACTCAAGGTTTGAACAAATCAATCAATCCACTGCTATCAAGTCTTCTCAAAGAATTGTCTCAAATCTATCCAACAAGTCCTCCCTAGAACTTGTCCAATCTACTCAACAAGTCTTTACCAATATTTATATCAAATATGCTCAACAAGTCCTCACTAGAACTTGTTCAATCTGATTGTAAGCTTCCACAAAAGCTCACACAAATTTGTCCTTAAGTCCACTCTAGGACTTACTCAAATCAACTCACTAGCTTTCACAAAATCTTGTTCAAATCAACTCAATCTATCACAGAAAACCTCTTGAATCACACAAACAAGTTTCACTCAGATTCTTGTTTAATCTCACAAAAACATATAGAGAATTGTTAGAGACTCAATATGCTTCACACTCACAACAATTCTCAATCACTTTTAATCTCTCTCTTGTTTTTACCACATAAACATATAGAGAATTGTTAGAGACTCAATATGCTTCACACTCACAACAATGCTCAATCACTTTCAATATCTCTTATTTTTACCATAGAAACATATAGAGAATTGTTAGAGACTCAATATGTTTCATTCACAACAATGCTTAATCACTTTCAATATTTCCTTCAACTCAATCCAGAAATAAAAGAAAATTTTGTTTCACAGAACTTGAACTATCACTTCAACACTTCCAATCAACTAAGCTCAATCAACTCCACTCAACCAATCACTCAATGAAACACTCCTAGTTCAAGCATATGAACTCTCACTCAATTATTTCCAACAATGCTTATCAAACAATCTCACATAACAATGATACTCATGATCTTGCACAAACCCTAGTTTAATATTATTCTCAAATTCACATAACAATGATACGCATGATATTTCTCAAACCCTAATCAAGCATATGAAAGCTTACTCAATATTTCCAAAAATGCTTAATAAACAAGGTTTCTAGTATCAACTTTCATTCCAGAAAACCAAACTCATCAATGCTTATCAAACAATCCTTTTCACTCCAACTTAGCTTTCATAACATCCAAAAATCACTCTCAAGGATAATGTACCCCTACCTCTTGTTTGAAGAAGATTTGATTTCAAACACCTGTCTCAATCACAATCAATTCTTTGTCAATTTCAAAGGTTAGGTAGCAATATTTTCTTAATTATTCACTCAATTTGATCCCTCAAAATATTTCACCATACATAGCAATAAATGTATTTTACACCTTATAATCTCCACACTTCAAAATGCAAACCAACAATTTGTGTAAAGAAAATAATCACAATAATTGTCTTTATAAATCCTTCTCTTTAACACATTATAGCTCATCCAATAAAAAAATAATTCTATTTTTCAACCTTATAACTCATATTTTTAATTTACTTTATCAAACATCACAATAAAAAAATTTAACCTTTAAAACCTTATAAATCCCCCTTAATGAAAATTTATCATGCCACCTTTTAAACCTTAGAAGTAATTTTAATAATCAGAAACTTAAGTACCTCTTCCTTGGTGGGACTCAAACTTTTTCTTGCACCTTCATAGATCCCTAACCGTGGCCCATGTGCCATGTGATCTAGGCGCTCACCTTGTTACCAAAAGGTGCCTCGTGCGCTTTGAATCTTCCCTTTGGTGCCAAAAACTCAACACGTGCTCCTTGTCAAAAAATGCTGCCACCGGGGTTCCATCGCGGGACCTCCTGCAAGTTAGCCCCTTACACTGTAGCCTCTTGCCATTGGCCCAACCGTCATGGTTGGCTATGAGGCTTTAGGCTTCCTCCCTCTTATTTGCATGTTGACTTCCACATAGCCAAAAAATCCTTGCCCCTTATTTCGCACGTTCGCAAATTTCACATGCACATCAATTAAGGTATTCAAAGGATAAATTTTGTTTGCCAAAAAATATAGTATATATATTAAATTTTTGCTCTCCGTCAACATGTCGATGGATGGAAAGAATAGTCGATGTCGGTGGGTGAATATTATTGCTTGCCCTTTGTAACCCTAACCTTAGGGTTATTGAATTTAAATTAATTTATAACAAAGTTGTTATAATTAATTTATAATTAATTTAATTATTCGTGTCTATACTTTAGACTTTAATAATATAATATAAAATAATAATATTATTTTCTTGGGCCTTCCAATTGCTCTTTTAGACCTTATTTGACCACCTTAAATATTATAATAAGCATATTATAATAGTATTTTCCCTTAGGCCTAGAAGCAATCTCTTTGTTGCACTGCCCATAGAAACTGGTGCTTGACCCCATGCTGGTCACTAAAACTGACTCTTGACATCAATGAAAACAAAAATTGCTCATGTTTCCAATAGTCCACAATTGACTAGGCAGTTGAGGATTCCCTCGAGAGGCTTGATGATGCCATGTGGTACGCTTTGATTGGGATAGAATCTAGGGTTGGAATCTTCGTGTGGATTGGTTGATTTTTTAAATCTTAGGGTAAGTTTTAATTTTTCTTCAATGCTACAATTTTATCCACCATCTGAGTGCTACATTTATGATTTCCTCCTACATGGATTGGTTGTGATGTTGCTTGATTTGATTACCTGTTGAAGTAAACGAGAATAGCCTGGTGTTCCTATTCCTCTAGCGTGATTTGGTTCTTGAATGTGATTGGTTGAGTTTGAAAGCTTATAGTTTTATTTTAATTTTTGTTTCTCCTTTGCTTATGTGCTACTCTTGGTGCTCTAAGATGATGATCGAGCAATCATTTACGTGGATGAGAAATTTTTAAATCTAGAATAGTAGGGGGAGGCCTCTAGGGACTTTTGTGGTTAGTGGTGCCTATGGGGGAGTGATGATTTTTGTTGCTTCTGCTATATCAGGGGTTGTTAGCAGTTGGGTAATGTCATATCGGCCCTATAAGGGGAAGGAAGAAAATAGGGAGATGCAATAATAAGGGATGAAATTTAGGGAGGGATGAAAGGGAGGTGCAGGGTAGGAGGGGCAAGGGAGACTTGTGCTTTCATCAATCGGTCGAGCAGGATGTTGATCGACAAGATGATCAATCAATCAAGAAGTCTAATCGACAAGTAGGTCGATCAAAAAGGATGAGGTAGGAGGGGCCGCTAAGAAGGAATCCAAGTGCATAAACCTAAAAAATTAACTTCTAAGACCTCTAAGGAATGCAAACTCTAGTTATTTTCACCGTCAAACCTTATGCACCTTTGAGTTGATCGGGTCCTCTTTTGGAAAGGAGTTCTAAAACCTTATTTTGGCCACAAAATAGCTAATAACCTGTGCAATTGAGTTTTCTAGAAAACTTCAATCAGCTTATGAAATCCTCTCCACCAAGGGCTATTTTCTTGAATAGTAAAGCCTATTTTGTAAAAACTTTCTTACCTTCCTTAGGGTGAGTTTGGTTCTTTTCTATGTCATGGAACCTAGGCTACCCTCTAAAGATTATTTTAGGGACACCTGATGCAAGGGAAATTGAAAACCCTCTAGCACCTCTTGAGCTTGACAAAGGGATGCTATGAATTGGTCCAACCCAATCCAATGCAACACCTAGCCAAGGAACTTGTGCACCAGTTGGAAATAACCTAAACTAAGCACCTCACAAATTAAGTTGGCACCTTGTATTGCCCTCTTGAAGATTTTCCTACAACTCTGATACCATTTATATAGATATCAAAGTAAATCTAAATTATCCATTATTCACAATACTTATATAGTACAAACAATGGAATCAAAGGAGTTACAGAGGTTACAACCAACTGCAACAACATGCTATGCAGAGACAACCACCTATAACAATATGTTATGTAGGGATAACAACCTGCAACAAACATGGATGCAAACAAAATAGTCACATGCTAGAGATAAAATAATCTCAACAACATAACCAATGCATCCTAACTACTAACAAGCCAATATCTAACATGGGCATAATATATCTCACATGAATACAATGCAAGAAATATCTTAGGCTTATAGATAAGCCTAAGGTAAAATGACATCATCATCATTCAAAATGCTCTCTTATAGTAATTTGCTATCTTTAAACTCACTCACTTATTCTCATGCATTCTCTCTCCAACACTATTACCTCAGCTATTTTCAAACTTGTAAATATTCTCCAACACTATCACCTCATTCTTTCTCTAACACTATTTCCTTTTGCAATTTTTTTTCTCTAGCACTATTACCTTGTTCTTTCCTATTTCTATCTTCTTCACCATATGCTCAAAGTAACTTCATCTAAGCACACACAAGGTGGATCTGATACCACCATTATAAAATCACCACTATTCTCATAGGTTAAACAATCTCCCATGATCAAATAATATCTCAATATCAATAAACATAAAAATCAAAATATTATTGATAAACATCTACTATAAGCAATGCATAAATGCAATGTTTTTTTATTACATATTACAAGGTTTTATCTTCAATATATACATACATGATACTCTTCATATTCACATGAATCTTGACCTTTGCACTTACATAAAATCTTCATCTCCTCATACTCACATGAGATCTAAATATCATATATTTACATAAAGACAAAGACTCTCATTATTGTTCATAACTCCTCACTTATAAACATGACACATAACTCACATAACTTACATTTATTAAAATGACACCTCACACATATGACTCCACACTTATTTATATGACACATAACTCACACTTTATAACATGACATAAACTATTAACTCAAATATTAAGCATGCTCTCCCAAGCTGGATTGAGTGTTTCTTTCAAAGCAAAGCCTCCCATTTTTTGGTGATGCCATTTTGAATGCTTTGCCAAAGATAGGGTCTGATCACAATCCCTTATGGATGGAATCCCCTCAACAAGGAAAGTTCTTCCCCAGATCATTTTGCTTTGAAGCTATATGGTGCTCCCACTTAGGCTTAGAAACAAAGATCAAAGACTGGTGGGCATATTATGTTACAAGCGTTAAAATGGTGGAAATAGCAAATAAAATCAAGTTAGTAAAATGGAGACTTAAATGCTTCATGGCACACTCTTATAATATAGCTAATTCATAGCTTCCTTACCATGATTTGGTAATGTATTTTGAAATATGTCTAGATTTTGATTAACATTTTGTGCCTATTGCTTTTGTGGGTCTATTTGTAGATTAGGATTTGGTGGAGGGTTTTCCACTCTCAATTTTTCGTTATTAATTGGGAAGGAAGTTTGCAACGCGATGAAGGAAGATTAGTGTTATAATTCATTGTTGTATGGGGTGAACTCCATATTTCTGGTTATCATCCCTAAATCTTCTAAAGCCAACAACTTTGGAGATTTTCAGCCTATCAGCCTCTGCAACACTATTTAAATTTTTTTCTTCAAATCCTTGGCTAATAGGCTGAAGACATTCATGCCCTTGTTGATTGATAAATATTAGAGCGATTTTATACCAGGTAGATAAATTTTGGATGGGGTTGTGGCTGTGCATGAAATCCTCCATTTAACATAGAAAAGTGGAAGGTCGAGAATGTTTCTCAAGTTAGATATGAACAAATCTTATGATAATGTATCTTGGGATTTATTATTTGCGGTGCTCAAAAAAATTAGTTTTAGCGAGAGTTGGGTCAAGTTAATTAAGACCTATGTCTCATCAGCAAAAAAATTAGTGTTGGTCAATGGGGCCCTAGCTGGGTACTTCCAAAACCTTAGGGAGCTTCACCAAGGAGAATTTGCTCTCCCCTTACCTCTTTATTCTCATGGCTGAGGCATTGGAGAGATCATTTTCTCGTAATCCTATAATTAAAGGTATCAATTCAACCCTTTCCTTGGACTTGATCTCCCACCACTAATTTGTAGATGACACACTATTATCATTCATTGCCTCTGTTGTCCAAGCCAGAGAGATAATGTCCATTTTGTTTGCCTATGAAAATGTAGCTTGTCAAAGAATCAATCTTTCTAAAAGCCTACTATTTTTTTGAATACCCCCCAAACTCAAAAAATATATTGCAGATATCCTTGGTTGTAGAGTTGCTGACTTCCTTGCCACCTATTTGGGCTTACCTCTTTTCATTGGAAGAATGAAGGAGTGTTTGTGGGACCTGGTGATCGAACAAATGCAATGATGTCTTACTAGTTGGAAAGGGGATTTACTTAGCCAAGCTGGTAAAATTATTTTGGTCAAAACTATCTTCCAAAGCATTCCAATATATTTTATGTCTATTTTTAAAATACTTGTGAAAGTTTTGACCAAATTAGAGAGGATTAAAAAGATATTTCTATGGATGAGACCTCAAGATCATAAGAAGTTCCACTTGATCTCTTGGAACCAAGCTTGTACAAGGAAAGAAAAAGGTGGGTTAGGCTTGCATAACATCCGTTTGATGAATGAAGCCCTAATCCTTAAGCAAGGCTAGAAAATTTTGATCAATCATAATTTTGACTGGGTGAAAATCATCACAACTAAGTATTTGATCCACTTAGAGAGTTTTCTCATTGATCCCCTTCCCCAAGAGGGGTCCACCTTCTGGCAGAGCATGAGTAAATTTAGATTAGATTTAGCTCTTGGTGCTCGATGGATCATGGAGAATGGTAAATCCATTGAATTACGATAGGATTCATGGCTCCTTGAGCACCCACTAATCCAAGATACCAACTTATCATCGATAGAACCTCTTGCCTGTAGACTTGGATGGTCTAAAGTAGTGGATTTTATTACAAGTGTGGAAGGAAGGAGAATCTATAAATAAGTCCCCACCTCTAACTGTAGTAGGGAGGAAGCTAACGCTTGGGTCGCCATATCAAATTTAATCAAGATCCACGTTTTGAAAACTCATGAAATCAAGGATTCTCTCATTTGGAAAGGAAAAAGTGAGGGCTCATTTTCAGTCAAGTTAGCCTACCTCTTCATCGACTCTAACTCTCTTCAATGGTATATGCCTAGTAAAGTTTGGATGAAGAATCTAAACCCCAAAGTAAATGTATTTTATTGGCTAGCCATACAAAATAGATGTCTCACTCTTGAGAATCTCCATAGGAGGGGTATGTGTTTACCCAATAGGTGTTATCTCTGTGAGGTTACTGAAGAATCATGCATCTACCTATTTTTCCATTGTTCCTTCTCTGTTATAGTGGTAACCCATGTTTTTTCATACTTGGGAGTTCATTGGGTCTTGCCAAATTCTATATCAGAGATTTGTTTGCATTGGACTTCACCTTTAAAATCTCCTCACTTGATCAAAGTCTGGACCTTCTTACTCCCCCATTTATTTTAGAGTATTTGGTGGGAGCGTAATCAAAGAGCTTTCAAGAACTCAAAGCATGATTCTGAATATGTTTTTAGTAGTGATTGGGATATCTATGGAGAATGTGACCTCTTGTTTCCCAGATCTACATGGTGGGCTCCTTGATTAAGCATTTGTAGAGCTCAAGCTTGATTTTCCTCAAAAAACTATGTCTAATAACCTGCCTCCTCCCTCTTTGAGATCCTCGGTTTTTGGTCCCCTCCCCCTATGAGTTAGGTTAAAATCAACTTCTACGGTTCTTCTAAGGGGAACCCGAGTCTTGCTGCAGTAGGTGGTGTACTTAGAAATTATAAAGGAGATCTTTTAGGTGCCTTTACCAAAAATATTTCAATCTAGACTTCCCATTTTATGGAAGCTAGAGCACTCCTTCAAGGCCTCTTATTGGTGGAATACTTGGGTTTTAATAAAGTTATAGTGGAGGGAGATTCGTTAAATATTGTTAATCTAGTCAAGAAGTCTTGCACCCCGCACTTGAAGATAGCAAATATTATGGCAGAAGTAGTCGAAATGTTTTGTTCGAGATTAGAGGCTCAAATTCAACATATTTTTTTATGAAGGAAACAAAGCAACAAATATAATGGTGAATATTGGGCTATCGCAACAAGGCCTTACAATTTGGATGACAAAATTTCCTCAAAGTATTCAAAATTTAATTGTGGATGATCATGGTTAGTTGTGGGTGTTGGTTATGGGAGTTTAGGAGGCCAAGGGGAGATTTCCTATGCTTTTTGGAGCCTCTTATTTTTTGATGTTTTTCTATCTAGAAGGATTTGGTGCCATCTATAGGTACCTCGTGTACAACAGTTGCCAGTTTATTGGGAGCCTTATCTTCTCAAGGTATCATGCTCTTTTTTTGTGGCATATGTGGAGGTGTTCCTTCAGTGTGTGGGGTCTCCCCAAAGGGTAGTGAGCTTCTCTATTGTATCTTGTGATCTCCCTTTGGGTATTGTAGCCAATTTTTTTCCCACTTTATTTTTATTTTGGGGAGTTTGGTACTAGTTTTATATCTGAATATGTTCTTTTGCTTAAATATTTTTTTCTCTGAGAATGATGCATTATCTCTTACTCTTTCTCAGTCCCATATGTATTAGGTTTGGGGATCCTTTAAAACCCCTTCTCTTACCTAATAAAAAAAATATTAAACACACCCTAATTTAAATTATTTACAAGGTCCTTGAATTACCATTACAAGATACTAAATAATGTAATACCTCCAATAAAAATAGTGTGATGGGTGTTGTTTGCTCTTCATTAGTCTAAGCCCTTCATTGGATTGCATAATTACATTGGCCAAGATTTGATTTATAAACAATAAAAATAATAACTTGGATGAATGATGTAGGTCATTTTCCTATTCAAAGAGCATGAAGGTGGAGGTGATGCTTGGGAATTGAACACCATCTTGGATATAATCATCAAAACTCTTATGACCAAGGATGCTCTTTTCCCATTAAAATCTAAAATTCTTCTAAGACTATTCTAAAGAGAACATTTTCGTGACTGTTTGTAACAAGAAGCAAAAATGGAAATGAAATCTCGTGATTTTCTAACTTGACAACAATGCTCCTTATAAAAATAGCTTTTTTGATTGTTCAACCCATATGAAACATTGCAGGTTTACAAATTGTCCCCCTAAATGCCATGACTACCTTTAGGGCTTGCATTGGATTTTATGTAGCGCATTAAAAGATAAATTTATTTTAGGATATTATGGATGTAGAATGTCCTATCATTAAATGTATTAGAAGCAATTTGGATTAGATCCTAGCAATAAATAGGGATACTTTAATGCATTGACTCCTTCAACCCAACATCATATATGTGCACAACTAGAGAAGATTATGTGTTTTGAGACTCAACACATTATAAATCCATTCAAATACCCACCCAAACATTATTATTGTTTGATACCAATGATATGACACTCAATTCAAATTATTATTATTGATGACAAGAGGATTACAAATGCAAAACAACACAAGATCTAGTGGTTTGATGAGTTATAACAAACCAACCACAAATAAAAACAAATATAACCATCTACAAATAGGAAAAGTAAAATATGAATATGGTAAAATAACTAGCAAATAAATAAATTGTTTTGTTATTCCTCATCAATATTTGTTGTCTAAAGTACAAAAATGACATGATTTAAAAGCAAATCATGAATCAACCAAATATCAAATATGATCACCTATAAAATGCATAAAATATACAAATACATGCTCATGGTAAAACATAGCTATGACAACCATCATGATGGGTCTATAATGGATATAACATGCCTATGTGATCTCTTACACCACCCTACTTTGATTATAGTCTTCCATCATGGGATTCATCTCATATACTTTGCTCTACTTATATCATTTGAGATTATGGGTGTTGGTAACTAGTATTTTGTTATCATTGAAATTTTTCATAAAAGGAGGTCCTTTGCTATTAATATTGGGTGTATTTACTTTTCTTGACTTGTGTTTGGAACAATCTCAAATGAGATGACCTTCCTCTTTATGTTAAATACACATTAAATTACTAATATAGTTGAGGATTGAGAATACTTGTAACTAGGATGAAATAGGAAGGATTTAACCAAGTTTATTCTAATACTTGCCTTAGGGTAGACTCTAAGGTTGACATATATCATTTCTATTCTTGCACCATATTACTCTAACCAACTCAATAACTATTAGATATAGAAAAGATATAAACAGTAGGTTAGGATGTGGGAATCTTGACACACCTTGGGAATTTCATCCTAAGAAGCCCTTTAGGTAAAATATAAAACTTCATGCTTATAGATAACAAAATTATCTACACATCACCTAGGTACTATGTTAAAAAATAATTCTCTATGTTTTGGGTGAGTGTAATAATTATATGCTTTACCTAAAATTTTGATGGTCTTAATTATCCAACCTTTTCCAATTGACTTTAGTTTGTTTAAAAAACTTATGTTTTAATATGATGCCTATAAGAAAAATAAAATGGTTAATCTAGCCCAAAAAAATCTATCCTAACACCACAAATTTCCTCATGAAGATGAAATTTATGAGGGTTTCTTAGTTAGTCACCTATTAGATGAGTTAATGCATTATCAAACAACCCCTCTCAAACCTTCATTAAGTTGAAAGGAATATATTTATTGGTTTTTTGTTCATCAAGTAGAGTTTAGGTACTACAAATAGAAAATTATAATACAATATCATGTATGCTCTTGATGGATAATTCATGGAGGTACAAATAACCCCTAGTTGTGTGACATGGTCCATAAAGAAAACTAAATTTTGATGTAAAGGAGAGCCTCTATAGAGATGTGAATACTAAGGTGATGACAAGCCTATACGATCATGCTTAAGCATATCTTGAGGTTGAAAGAGTCATTATAGTTGATGACTTCACAAATATCAACCTTAAATCTTATTCAATGTGAATATTAATTACATAAAATATCATTAAAAAATGTTTTAATTTTTATAAGTAAGCTTTGTTCATTGACTTGATCAAATGACTAAGATGAGTTGTCTTGCATAAAAAAACTTAGGTTTAAGTCTTGCAAATATAAAACCATAGTATATGAGTGGTGGATGCTTGACTATCAAATGAATTATCCTATCCTCACTATAAATTAAAACCCATAATTTCCAATTAAAAATATATTAAACTTTTTAATAGTATATACATAAAAAAAAATTAAGCATAGCACATAAAACTTAATTGGCTAATGATAATGAATAAATAGATGCGTTGAAGCCCATTGCAACATAACTTTTCAAAGTCACATAAATTTATTAAAACTATTGTTAAATATTAATCACATGTTATGTAATGATATGATTACCATCATGAAATCAAGTTGTTAAATAGGTTTACTTTGAAGATACATGTTATTATAATATTAGTAGATATAATTTGTTAAAATAAATATCCTTATAATAAGATCGTGAGAAAATATAGATGAAATCTATTTTCATTTCCATATAACTAAAAAGATATAACACTCGTTGCTTGTATAACTACAATGAAAATCTTTCAAACCTAAATGATAACATGATTATTTTATTATCACATGTTAAATCAAATGTCTAAATTCTTCAACTTTTAAGAAAATAGCCTAAGTTCAAGTCTTTCCAAGTAAAACATGCATAATTACCAAACTCTTTGCCCAATTCTTATATATAATCATAAAATAACACAAATAAAATCCATTTTAATTTTATATATAATCTAAGTTATTATCTTAAAAAAATACTTTGAATTCATAACTGTTCATGGTAATCATATATCTAGATTTACAAGCCTTATAGAAAAGTATAAATAAAATATAGATTGTTAAGACATAATTGATTGTGTACTAATTAGCAAGTGCACTACTTTGTTAGGCGAAGATTCCTTGAAAAGGAACATTTAGTTAAACCTATGCTATCATTTCAAGCAAGTGCACTACTTTGTTAGGCGAAGATTCCTTGAAAAGGAACATTAGTTAAACCTATGCCATCATTTCAATCATGGACTCTAACATCATAAATTAAAAAAAACCCTATTAACCCGTTATATGCATAGACTCTAAAGAAATTACCATATGTAAAATCTAATATATCTTTAGGAAACAAAATGTCAATTTATCATTATGGCTCAGTGGATGTAAAAGCACTCATAATTTAAGATGAAAATAGCCTTTTTGCACTTTATCATACGAAACATATCCAAATTGATTTCATGTACGTACGGTCTAAATGATGGCAAAAAGGAGTGTTTTGCATGAATCACCATTGGATTTTTAAACCTTTTCTCAAGGTTGCAACCCCTCCAAGTGAAAAAAAATTAATTACATTATCATTTTTATAACTTTTCATTTTGTTTATAACCTCAGGAATTTAGCCAGGCACATGTGCGTAAAATATTTTGGTTCTTTATAATAATTGTCTTCTCTAGACTACGGGTTTTGATAAGTGTAATTGAAACAATAATATGTATGATTTTGGCATAGAAGTTATTAAATATTTAAGTTTTTTTAATACTTAAAAAAATTTTGAAGACTAGTAGATTGGTAAGTGTTTGTCTGATCAAATATTTATCAAGAAAACATTCACGTTTCGGGCAGCCTATTTGCAAAGGTAGTAGTTTGATATGAATCTTCTAAGTGCGCCTCAAACCAACAATGATCCCTTTCATATCGGGTCAACAATAACAAAGCTGAATAGGTTTGATACTAAAAATAATATGATTGTGACCAACTCTCCTATGTAATCCAAAAATATAGTTAAAAATAATTTTTTAAAATTTAAGTTTAAAATATTTCTTAATTTTAAGTTAGATTAACCATTCATTTTAAAAAACGAAGAATGCCTTATACATTAAGCTTGAGAATGGTAAAATAAACTTAGTCATAAAAAATTATGACTTGGAAAGAAGGAAAATCAATTCTTATAAATAATTAGAATTTGAAAAGTAATGAAATAAAAATTAAATAAAAATTAATTAAATTGAAAAATATTATTCAATCTTATAAAATAAAAAAGAAAAAGGAATAATAGAATTGCTTGGGTTACGGTGCCAGTTTGTGTAAGGAATGGTAGTGATATATAAGTTTGGGAGAGCCTTGGGGAGGAATTGTGTCTTTGCGTTATTCACCAAGCAAATGTTGAAGACCGGTTGATCTGGCGGTTGGAGAGTTCAGGAAGATATACGGTCAAATCAGCCTATAATTGCTTAAATATGGAGGGGTCGCATGTCCCATTCAAGTTGCTCTGGATTAAGCATCTTTCTCCCAGGGTAAATATATTTTTTTGGTTGGCTGCTCAAAACCAAATTTTAACTGTAGAGAATCTTCTCAAAAGGGGCTAGCATATGGTCAATCGGTGTTATCTTTACAAATCTAATTGGGAGTCGACCTCTCATCTATTGCTCAATTGTTGTAATTTAAGGAGATAATTCTTTCTATTCTCAGACGTTTGGGTGTGGAGTGGGTCTTCCCGGAAACAGTTTATGATTGTATCCTTCAGTGGTCTCCGCCCTTTCATTCCCCTTGCCTTAGGTGTTTTTGGCGGTACTTGCTCCCCCACGCGATGTGGGAAGTTTGGAAAGCAAGAAATGCAAAGATATTTAGGGAGAAGACGGTGGCTACAATATTATTGAGTAATCAGATTATTGGTAAAATGGTGGAGAATGTGGAAAGCGCCGCGGTGTCTATGGACTTGTCGGAGGCATCGAAGTAGTGCGAAATTAGGTTGGAACAATTTTTGGGCTTTGGAAATACAGATCAACCACCGTCGATGCCTAACATAAGAAATTCTATTAAATGGTGTGCCCCCCCTTTCGGGTGGGTGAAATTAAATTTTTATGGGGAAGCAAAGAGAATGGGGAAGGCAGGCTCGGGCGATGTTATTTGGGACCATTAAGGAAATATTTTGCTGGCATATGCTGATTCTTTGGGTGTGAATTATTCGCAGGTGGCAGAGGCGAGGGTGGCTTACCTCGGGATTACCTTGCTTAATGAATTCAATTTTAAGAAAGTTCTTATTGAGGGCGATTCCCGCAATATTATTAATATGCTTATTGGAGTGTACCATGTTAGTTGAAAGGTTGCCAATCTAATTGATGGAGTAAAGTTGTATCGAGAGTTGGAAGATGTTCAAATTTATCACACGCTCAGGGAGGGAAATGTTGCTGCTGATGTGATGGCCAATATTGGAGTGAATCTTCATGGATATAGGGTATGGTAAGGGGACTTTCCATAGGACCTCATCAATTGTGCTCATTTTGATGTTGGTTAATTGGTCTCGGGTGGTGGTAGTTCGCTTGGTTAGAAGATTTGGTGCAGTTTTTAAAGAGGTGGGACAAATGTATCTCTTTGCCAATTTTGTGGCTTGTCTTTTTTTTTGAAGCAAAAAACCCCTTGCAGGGCCGCCTTGGTCTGAGAGATTACGAACAAGGGGTTCTACACCGTCACCATCAAAGTCACCCGGGAGTCGCACCCAACCCTGCCCGCACCAACATTATCAATTGGATTTTGGATACCCAATTCAACTTTTTGGTAGGGTGGAGATTTGAACCTAGGACCTCTCTTGGAGGATTTCCCTCTCCTCTCCAACTCACCTACAACACCTGGGTTAATGGCTTGTCTTTTTTTTATTTGTATTCTTGGACGGGTATTTTAAATACCAAGTTTATTCATTTATGAAGGTATTTTTAAATACCCAATCAATTTATTAATCAATGGTCATTAATGAAGGTATTTTTAAATACCCCATTTAATTCATTAACGAAGGTATTTTTAAATACCCAATCAATTTATTAATTATGGGTCATTAATGAAGGTATTTTAAATACCCCATTTAATTCATTAATTAAGGTATTTTTAAATACCCCATTTAATTCATTAATGAAGGTATTTTTAAATACCCCATTTAATTCATTAATGAAGGTATTTTAAAATACCCAATCAATTTATTAATTATTAGCCCTTAATGAAGGTATTTTTAATACCCCATTTAATTCATTAATGAAGGTCATTAATGAAGGTATTTTTAAATACCCAATTAATTTCAAAAAATAGGAGCGAGAATTATTTCGAATATGAGAAGCGGGAATTATTTCGAAAATGAGGAGCGGGAATTATTTTGAAAATGGGGAGCGAGAATCAAGAATATGTTTCTACCTTGGTTCGTCTGCCTACCTTGGGAAGTGGTTATCTGTTAGGGACCGTTGGGATGCGGCTCAAATGTCCGGTGGGATTATATCAGAGTTAGATGTTGTGTTGTAGAACTACCTCAACTCTCTCATAGGTCTTCTTGGATCTCCCGACCCTTTGGATCCTATGGTTTGTGGTGTTGGTTTATGCAGTTACTGTTTTGTTTCGGTTAGTGTTGTAGTATAGTTTCTGTACTCTTCTGTTTAAGTGCTGAAGTGCACTATTTTGGTTTGCTGTCTTCTTTCGGTTGTAAAAGATTTTGTGGCCATTTCAAAACCCTCTTCCCTTAATTTTACCAAAAAAAAGAAAAAAAAGAAAAATGAATATATATATATATGAAAAGTAAATAATATTTAACCTTCAAAGCATCAATTTAAATATTGTAAAATAAATTTAAATCTGAAGGACAAAAGATAATGTCAAAGTTCCTTAGCTTAACATGTTCAAAGGATCATCGAGTTTATGATTATAATTACATTCACTTAAGAAAATAAAGGAATTAAAAAAAGAAAATAGGAAATGATGTTATAAGAATATATGACGATTAAAAATTGACTTTGAAAATAGAAGAAGCTTAAAAAAAAGTTGAAAAGAAAATAGAATTAATAGATTAAAAATTGACTTTGAAAATAGGAGAAGCTTAAAAAAAAGTTGAAAAGAAAATAGAATTAATAAATATCAAATGATATGGGCATGACATGGGTTCAACTAGTTAATTTTTTTTAGTTTCAATAAGGAGACCCAAATTCGAATCTTGCCAAGCGATACATACATAATTATCAAGTTGTAATAATGCTTCTTTGTGGTCCTAGAGGATAATGCTACAATTCAAGCTTTGGCTCTTCTTCGAGAGGTCTAAGGTTCAAACCACGATGTGGGCAAGTGTGTGTATGGTTGTGTGTTAAATTCCCTATTGATAAGCTCAGCTCCCTCCTTATGAGAGGTCATGGTGGGATGGGGATACCCAGCCTTGAGTGTTGGTCATAGGGGTTTCTCACACTAACCAAATAAAAAAAATGCTTCTTTATGATCATGATGTAATACAAGTGGGTCTATTTCAATCCCATACAACCCATTAACAATAAAATTAATAAAGTGAAAATAAAAATTATGGAAAACATTAGACAAGATATATATTTTTTAATTAGATGGACGAAGGAGTTTTGAAAGGATCTCCAAACATTGTACATAAGATACTAAGCCCCGCCCAAAAATAGGGAGCCAAAATTACTTACATCCGGTAATGATCAAGGAATGACCAATCAGAGGAGTTACCCCTTCCAAATCCAAACTAGTACATAGGTAAGACCATACATAATTTACAACTTTAAACAAATTGAAACTAAATAAGGATTTTAGAGATAACCAATTGAACACAGATCAGTAGCAGGACCTGAACCACGAACCGAGCCATGTACAAATCCCATCCTCCCCCATGAGGTCTTTGCTTTCCTAGGCCTACCAGCCCATCTAGGCAAGAATTTATTCCACATTAGAGATTGTGGCTTGCAAGGAGGAAACAATAGCTTGGAGATATAAAATTTGGTATAGAAACCCAAAATCAAGAAGCGCCCCCAAATTTTACAGCTAAGTCATCAACAACAACTCAACTAGAGTGGAGCAAAGGCTAATTGTGTATGAGGTCATTATCGATAGAAGCAATATCCACCAGGAAATTATCCCACCATACCACTAAACCATTCTAAATAACTCCTTTGTTAGCCAATAGATCGATCACTCGATTACCTTTCCTGTATGTATGCTTAAACTGAACCTCTTCCAGATTTTGGATATATCTATGAACTTTCAAAAGAAGTTATGAAATATTCCAAGTAGGATATTGAGTCCCTCTTTCCATATTTATAATATTAAGGGAGTCCCATTCAATGATTAGTTTCTTGTAACTTATAGAATCCAATAGAGAAACTCCTTGGAACAGAGCCTTGGCTTCGGCAAAGTGATTGGTTTGATGGTCCTGATTATCAACAAAGGCTAAAATTATCAAGCCATCATGGTTCCTTACAATCCCTCTAATACCTGCAGGACTCGGATTCCCTTTAGATGCACCATCAAAATTCAACTTCAACCAACCAATTGGAGGTGGCTTCCACTTAACCCTGGCTCTATTCGGAGGCATAACAGGTATGACTAGTTGAGGATTGGTATTGAATCCAAGATATATCTCCACTGATTGTTCCTGCTCTGTAGTCACAACATTCATATTTAGGGTTCTAATGTTCTCCATAAAAAATGAAATCGTCTACAAAGCCACAACTTTAACTGAATGAGCAACATCCTTAAACGCCCTTGAGTTTCTTTCCTTCCAAATTTGCCACTAGATATGAGGAAGGCTGAATTTCCAAAACCAATGAAGGTGGAGAGACAGAAAGGGAGAAACCCATTGCGTCAGCACATCCTCTAGGCTATTCGAAACACCCATTGGATGTTCAAATATTTGAAAAAGTAGCTAAAAACCTCCTACGATAAAGGACACCTAGAAATAATATGGAGCGAGGATTCCTTCGCATTTTTGCATAAGAAACAAGCATTAGGTAAAACCATACCTCTTTTTTTGAGTTTATCTAAAGTTTGAAATTTTCCTTGTACAACCATCCAAAAGAAAATATTGATTTTCAAAGTCAATCCTTTTAGCCAAATTTTATCTATCAAAAACCAAGGATCAGAAGGACCATCTACTGCTAAATAAGATGATTTGATAGAGAATTTCCCATCCTTCTCTAATTTCAGATGAATCTATCTAGAATTTCTCTTCTATAAATTATAATCCATTTAATGATATTGAAAATCTCATCAAATGCCCTCCTTTCTTCCACCAAAAGTCCTAGGAAGTCAAATGGTTTCCATAAGGGCGGTCTTCAATCCTTTCAATAAAATCACAAACTTTATTCCGCCATAAATGATCTATAATTGGTTTGACTAAAGCCAACTTTGAACTTGAATCCAATGGAACCTTAATTGCCCACATGTCACTCCAAAAGTCAATAAACCTACCATATTCGAAACACCACCTACCCCCTCTACGAATATTTGATCTACACCGTATTAGGCTAGACCAAAAATTTGAACCCTAGAGGGGTAACGAGTCTCTAATAAATTGCTTCTCATCATTTAGGTGTTTGGTTTTGACAATATCAGCCCATCCCACTTTCTCCTATTGAACCAGTCTCCAACCCTGCTTGGCAATAAGAGCTTTTTTCATGGATTTCAATATTCTAAGGTCTAAAACACCCTCCTCCTTCTTGCTGCATACTTGGTCCCATGCCACTAGATGAAATTGTTTTTCTCACTTGGTCCTGACCAAAGAAATGAGCATTGGATTTGTTCTATTATTTCAAGAATCTTACTTGAGATTCAAAATAGAGAAAGGAAATATACTGGGATGCTTTGAAGGGTGGCCTTAACTAACATCACTTTTCTTGCTTGGCTCAGGAGAGCCCCTTTATAGCTTGCAAGATTTCTCTGGACACACTCCACAACCGATTCCCACAAGGATGATCTTGAAGCCCCAAAAAATATTGGCATCCCTAGGTAGGCTGAAGGGAGAGACCCAATATCACATCCCAAAATATCTGCAATTCTCAACTACCTTGCTGGAGGAGTATTGAAGAAAAAAATGACACTAATCCTGAAATTAACCTTCTGATCCGTTGCCTGTTCATAATCTTCCAGAATACTTCTGACTAATTTTGCTTACGAAATTGAAGCTTGAAATGACATAAAAGTATCATCGACAAACTGAAGATGGAATATGGGACTGATGGGCGTAGCCAACTTAAGGCATACAATATAATAATTATATTTGATATCCCTAAAGTAGGTAAAAGTAGTGCACCTAATTACAAGCAACAATATGTGTATCTATCCTATCTCGCTTACGAGCATCAAACGAAGCATGCATATGAAAATGAAGCAAAACCAAACAATAAGGAATGAAATGAAAAAAGTCTCTTATTTATTAATTTGGTGGATCAGATCCAAGATTACAAAGTAGTCCCATTGAGGGCTCAAAGGTGATACAATTGTTACAAATTTTGAGGTGCCCAAGGATCAAATCCTCCAAGAAATCCGGGTGCACATCCAATGCCTTTCCTCGTACCCACAATCGATGTGGGTGGGCCAATGCCGCCGCTGCTTGTATCTTCAATATATGATGTCTAATATTCCTTCACAATGCCTCTCAAGAACTTGAACCTGCATACAAGGAAGAAAAATGGGTCAAGTAGCAAGAGTTTGTGAAGGAAAACATGCAATCCCCACAGGCACAAAATGGCACATATATTAAAACTAAATCAAATCAGCTAAAAATGCTATGAAAATTTATGGGTATGTTTAATAAGAGGTTTTTAGGGGATATCACCAAAAACAGATCAGATATTGCATCCATGGACCCCTCGATTTTGTGTCGCCCGCCTGTAACCTACGAATACCAAGATAATAAAATCCTGAACCTAGACATGTCCAAAACATATGAAATTTGGATAGAATGAATAAATAATAATTTTAAGACAACCCATATTGTTAGATTTCCAAAATGAGGCACAGATCCACCTGCATGCAACTGGGGTGCTCGGATGGGCCCTACGAACCTGCAAAACCTTAAAAATGCGATATCTCGACCAATTTAACTCCAAATTGCATGAAATTTAAACAAAAGAATAATATGATAGTCTAGACTAATATAATTAAAAAATAGTAATAAAATTGTTCAAGTATTTGTCCTTGTCCCAGGGGGCGGTGGTGACTGCAACTAATTGGAGGGCACCCTGGGAGGGGATACCCACCAATTATGTGCAATTTTTTCTACCAATACAACTAGGGAATGATCCTAAATGGTATAAGAGGTGTTGTCGTAAAATTTTGTGAAGAAATTCACTCGTATGGAAAAGTTATGCTCAAAGGACCCTCTTGAAGTCACCCGGTAACCTCCTTCGCAAAAGAGAGATTTCGAGGGCAAGAAGGCATAATAAAGTGAGGGGAAATCTCGACAGTACTCTGTTGCATATCCTAGAACTCCTCTCTATGTTTTTATGTGGATATTGAATCCATTTTATAGCCCAAAGGTGCTCATGTTGCAAAAAGGCATGCAAGGGCATTCATGGCAAGAGGTGCCACTTGTCAAATGGGAGGCATGCAATGGATGTGGAAGAGAATCTCCAATTTGGGCCTCCATGATGAGGTATGTAATAAGGATGCAGTGCCCTTTGAATTGCATGCTTCATTTTGTGGGGTAAATGGCAGTTTTTGGGTGCCATTTGTCCCTGATTTGACTTTTTCTTGGTCAAACTTGCTCACCATCCCACCCTAGGATGATGGCTCACCACCGTCCCAGGGTGGGATGGTGGGAATATGCCACCATCTCAGGGTGGTATGGTTGTGAATTTTGGGCCAAAATCTCCCAAAATTAGGCCAAAAGCCTCCAAAATCCCTTTCGAAGTAGCTAGAACCACTGTGAGCCTTCTAAGGGCTGCCTAAGGGGCCATATGATGTCAATTTGATCATTGTTTGTGGATGCTTAATTGGGTTTATCATATTTTATTGTCTACAGATGCCTCTTTTTGATATACATTGTGTGCAGCACATCGCTAAGCAAAAATAGATAACTAAAATGTTGAATGATTAAGGTAGCGGAGTGCTATAAAATTCATCCCACAGTAACCATGATATAGCGGGTAGACTCAGCCAGTGGAGGATCCGGTGCGAGACGAGTATGCCAAGTCTTTCTTATTGCATTTTCCTAGTGTTAGGAGTTGATTTTTTTTCTTTTATGGCATGTTTTTGGATTGGAAGCATATAACACTATATTGTAGGTAATTATACCTAATTTATGAGATATGTACCGATTTATATGTTTTATCCATGTTTTTGTGTAATTAGATTGCATTTTATAGGTCCAGTTTTACATTGTTTTTGCTATTTTTGATGGCCTAAAAGGCCTTTTTGAGCCCAATTTGTTAGAGTCATCCCTATGCGGGCTGGATAGTGTGGGTTGATCATAGGCCATCCCTTTATGGTCTGGCCATAGGGTTGGGGGCCGTTCCTGGGGGGAATGGCCACAAAATGGCCTCAAAGAGGGGCCATTTTGAGTCTTTTCTTGTGATTTTTTTGGGGGCCATTTGAGGCCATTTTGGAGTTGTATTATTAAGTTGCTTATCCCTGTTAGGTGGTGAGGAGTCGGTATCGAGTACCAAATCTCTTTGATTCCATGAGGGATGCCTTGACCATAGAGGATTGGGAATGGCTAGATGCCATTAACCTCAAGCAGGTGACACAGTTAGAGCCTGTGATAGGAGACTGTGCATATTTGACTGTCCTGATAGATATGTGGGATCGGTGCACCAATACCTTCCACCTGCCCACAGGGGAGATGATGGTGATGCTTGAGGACGTCTATCAAATTCTTCGAATTCTATTATAAGGATGACCGGTTCACACAATACCACAAGACCAGAGGCGTACAGTGCTTGAGAGGTACTTCAGTTATGATCTAGAGACGACAGAGATGGACTGCTTGAAGTGGGTTATGTTGGTAGGATTCTAGAATGAGGCAAAGGTATTGGGGTGATGCATACACTACTTATGATGCTCATATCCAATATGCTATTACCTAATTCTTTTGGAGTGAGGTTCCCATGGAACCTGGTGGAGATAGTGTTCATTCTGGTGAGGTGCACTGTGGCGGAGCCACTGGTGATGGCATGGGGTACTACACTACTAGAACAACTCTATGATGAGCTGTATGGGATCCACTGCCATCGATGAAAGGGTGTGGGGTGTAGCTTTTTATTGCAGTGCTGGGGATGGCAGCACATAGCTATGGGGCTACCATAGGGGCTACCTTGAATGACTCAGGAACAACTGGTGGATAGGGAGATAGGATATGGCATCCTATGGTAGAGGGCTCAGGAGAGGGGATAGAGTCGATGATTCATAGGTGAGGTGGGTCATTATGCAGATTTATTTGCATGACTCAGCATAGGCCAGGTGTTCTGGAGGTCATATAGAGATTGCCCAGAGTGGACAGATGCTACTGTATAGCTCTGTAGGGTGCGGCAAGGCAGGTGGCTGGTTGGATGACATGGAACGAAGCGGGAGTACTCCCATTTTGCTCAGGTGATGCAATAGTATAGGCTACATTAGGGGCTACCTAGTGAGCTAGTGCCTTATCGACATCGCATGAATAAGAGGACATTGGCATGGATAATAGTAGAGGTAGTGGCATGAGATATGAATCCTGTAGCAGACATTCCAGATGTGGATGATGTCGGGACTATAGTGGAGTATGATGCTTGGTGGGTGACAGGCCAATGGCATGGAGAGGGTCCCCTAGGGAGGGGTGTAGCTAGGGAGGCACATCAGGAGGTTTTTGATGAGGACCAGGGCAAGTCAGGCGATTGGTAGGGACACATGGCAGGGAAGCATGCGGATCTCCTAGAATTAGGAGATAGAGGTGACTCTGGGGATGACGCTATTGGGGATGAGGAGGTGCAAGCACTACCGATGGCACATGGGGAGATAGAGGTAGAGCTACATGATGTGCTACTCAGGGTTAGGTAGGATAGATATTTCCTATGGACACAAGTGCATGATGTACAGGGGGATCTAGCAGCATAGTGAGCTGAGGTACAGGTGGCTTAGGTTGAGATAACATCTCTTTAGGCACAATTACGATCTCAAAGCCCTAAACGGGAGGATTATAGAAGTGGGGATGTGACTAGGTTGTAGGAAGAGGTGACATGACTCCATTCTATGGTGGAGACTTACCAGGCATGGTGTCGATGGGGGCAGGCCTATGTGGATGAGCTGGAGATGAAGGTAGTGCACCTTGGAGGGCATCTACGGGATGATGCAGCTACCAGTGGGTTGTAAAAGAGTCACCACAGTAGGACAGGGCAGTACTTCTCTAGGATGTAGGCACCAAGGTCTAGGCAGAGAGCTGACAGGGCAGGTGGTAGCAGGTATGGGAGTTCACAGAGGACTTCTACTACAGGTGGGAGTGCGAGTCATAGTACTGGTCCTACGTGACCATGGTAGTGGCTCGCGTGACTCTTTTTGTATTTTTGGATGTTTTAGCAGTGTGAAGTCTAAGGACTCCTTTTATTGCAGCCTACGGGAAACATGATGTATATTTTTGTTCCATACATACACACACGCACACATATATATGATATTTTTATGTGGTTTATCATCACGTGTTTTATGAAATGTATGCAAAATTATGCACTTTGATTTATGAGATGATGATGGATGTCTACCCTGTATGCATATTTTATAATGTGATTTGATTTGATTTTATACATGCATGGATGTATGATGAAATGGATGATTTATTTTATTTAGAGGATGCAATGTGTAGACTATATGACATATCATGCTAGTACCATAAACGATGTCTATTGCACCAACTCATATGTAATGTTGTCATTAGACTTATATAATGGATTTGTGAATAATGTAACTGAAATGGATGAGGTGAAGTAATATGAATGAAATGATGTTTTAGAGAATGTCCATGAGGTTTTCACGAGGCTCAAACACTCTAGTAAACTCATCAAAAGTTGTATACTAACCATGCAGGACTTTTTGACAAGGTATGAATCTACTAGGATGACCAAGGTACTTCATATCCCTATGTGTGCAAGTGAGTTCATTCTTGTGAGATGCATAAGGATACCGCCAGTGCCAAGTAGGCTCTCAACCAAACCTGTATTGAGAATCACCCAATGAATTCCACCATCCTAGGTTTTGTACTAAGTATTACTAGACCACTAGGAAATCTAGGTTACTAAAGCTAGCTCATCCACATGCAAACATTGGTCTAAAAATATGCCCAAAAGCTAATATGGTAGACATATCATCATGCGGGAGGTGACCGCCATTGACGGATAGGCTATCCACCAAACCCGTAATGAGAATCACCTGATGGTTTTCCAAATGCTGAGAGTTCCAAGGATTCAAGTTCGAATCTCTACTTTCTTTGATTTTATTGGGATACTTGCTCTCATATAGAGTGATAAGAATCACTATTTATTTTTCTCTTTTTAGTGATAATAATCACTATTTATTTTGAGTTTTTTCTTTTTCTCTTGAGCAAGGGATTTGAATTTTGAGTGATGGGGATCACTGTTTCTTATGCTTTTTGATGTGTGCACTTTATGATTTTTGTATTTTTGTACTTTGAATTTTTGCTTTGTGGGGATTTGCAAATTTAGACTGTTGCAAACATGTGACAATGTGAGATTTTTATGACAAAAAAGAGGAAAAAACCACTTATTGTTGTGGGGGGGGGGAATTGGGTAGGGGAGAACTTGTCCTTTTGCCAACTCTCAACATTCTTGAACCATTCGCATAGGGGGATGAGAAAGGTGACCTTTTCGCTTAAGGTAACCTAGACCACTTAATGGATTTCATCTATCTTTGTGCAAAACTTGGATTGTTAATGATTAATTATGTTTTGGATATGATGTACACGAGGCATAATCTAAGCAAGATTATACCTCCTAAAAAATCAAGCTAGCCTTCTACAAAAGCTGAGTAGAGATCGGATATGGCTGAGTGACTGAAAACCCTGCTAACATTCTAAAACAAATGGCTCAGTGAAGGGAATAGACACGACTATGGAAACGTGAAAAATGTGGGTGAAAATGATAATTGCGGCATTAAACTATGAGTACTTTCACAACATTGATTTTGAGTGGTAAGTAGTGTACCATAATGGTTCTAGACATGTATGAGAAATTCTAAAATGTAAAGTTCTAATGATGAATATGCCTAAATGCAAGCGACAATAAAATGCAACGGGATGCAATGTGATGTGATGCAATATTTTTGAAATTTTGAAAATGTTTTTTTTTGAAATGTTGATTGATATGTATAGAAATGTGACCAATGGGCTTATTTGGGGGCCATTGGGGCATTTTGGGGGGACCAAAGAGCTTATGGATGCCTTTGGGGCTTTTAGGGTTGACCTAGATGATTGTAGATAGTCTAGGAGTGTTTTTATTTGACCTAAATAGTGAAAACCCGCTAGGAGCCTTTTGGGTGACCTAGACGTTCAACGGCACTAAAAAAGTGTCTACTACTGCCTAGGGGTATTTGGCTATGACCAAAGAGCTTATGGATGCCTTTGGGGCTTTTAGGGTTGACCTAGATGATTGTAGATAGTCTAGGAGCATTTTTACTTGACCTAGACGATGAAAACCTGCTAGGAGCCTTTTGGGTGACCTAGACGGGTAGTGGCACTTAAAAAGTGTCTACAACTACCTAGGGGAATTTTGTTGTGACCAAAGGGCTTATGGGTGCCTTTGGGGCTTTTAGGGTTGACCTAGATGATCGTAGATAGTCTAGGAGTATTTTTATTTGACCTAGACAGTGAGAACCCACTTGGAGCTTTTTGGGTGACCTAGACATTCAACGACACTTAAAAAGAGTCTACGACTGCCTAGGAACATTTATCTGTGACAAAAGGGCTTATGGATACCTTTGGGGCTTTTAGGGTTGACCTAGATGATTGTAGATTGTCTAGGAGCATTTTTATTTGACCTAGACGATGAAAATATGCTAAGAGCCTTTTGGGTGGTGCTCTCCAAGCATGAAATGGACACAGGTGAAGGATGTTCAAGGATTTAGGATCCTCGATGCCTTCAAGGGAGGCCTGGCGATAAGTTTCAGGTCCAATTTGACTAGTTATGACAAAGATAACTAACCAATTTTCCACAAATTTGTCCCATAGGTGGGGCGGCAAGCTAGAGTTTTGTTGTTTCTCCTTCAAGATGAGATCACCAACCTGAAAGTCTCTGAGATGGACTTTCATATTGTAGGCTCTTTTGAGTCGCTCTTGATACACATGTAGATTCTCAAGAGCATTAATGCGACGTTCATCCAACAACGTAAGCTTATCTAGGTGAGCTTGTCGTGTAGTATCATCATCGATAAACTCCTGCATGGATATGCATAGTAAAGGGATTTCCAACTCTAGAGGCATAACTGCCTTCGCACCATACACTAGTGAAAATGGGGTTTCCCTAGTGGGTGTTCAAATGCTAGTGTAGTAAGACCATAGGGCAAGCGGCATTTGCATGTGCCACTCAGTATGATTCTATTTGACTATTTTCTTTAATATGGTAATTAATGTCTTGTTTGATGCTTCTGCTTGCAGATAATAGGGCATCAAAAAGCTATGCTGGATATTATATTTTGCTGTCAAAGCACACACATCTTTATTCTTGAATGATGTCCCATTATCCAAAATTATATTGGATGGAATACCAAAATGAAAAATGATATTATTCAATATGAAATCCGTTATGTGGGGTCCTATCGTAATGGTAAGGGTGATTGCTTCCACCCACTTTGTGAAATAATCGGTAGCCATAATGATAAATGTGTGATAGCCCAAGGATGTAGGGGAGATTTTCTCGATTAAATCCAGTCCCCATTGTGAAAATGGCCAAGTCGATTGGATCGGTTGTAAGGCTTGAGTCAAGTTAGCATGGTGTTGACATTTCATGCACTTCCTCACATATGCACAACAATCTAGCTCTAAAGTTGGCCAATAATAGCCCATGCGAAGAATGCACTTTGTGATGGCCATGCCACTAAAATGGCCACCACAAGTATCATTGTGCACTTGGTCCATTGCCCAAGTTGATTCTTGATGCTCTAAGAAACAAAGGAGGATTCCTTCATAGCTTCGATGGTATAGGATGTCTCCTAAAAAGACAAAATTTACTGCCTTCCATTTAAATATCCTTTTGGCAGTGTGTGATAATCTAGGGAGGAGATTACCAAGCTTTAGGTATTCTCTAATATGTGTGGACCAGTCTTGCTATGTGGAAGCCTCGATTGCATGAATTGCCTATCCCTCATGAAGTTCATCTCAAGAAAATGCTGATTGGGAGAGAACTTGTAAGAATAGCACTATGCTACTATCAAAAGGGGTTTGGGGGAATAAATTCCCCCAAATAGCATGATTCAAGTGCTCGTGAATGTGCGAGAATATCTCTTGATGAGGTTCTATTTGAATCAAGTGGACTTCTAGCGTGATTTGAGTGCTCTCATGCTCAACCGCTTATTGCGATAGCGTCTTGACTTGAATGGTTGTCATATCGTTTGTGGGGTCTTGTAGGATCAAGGACCCTAAGGAGGCCATTGTATTCACAAAATTATTAGACGATCGAGGGAGTGCCTCGATGTCATACCATTCAAACTTTGCCAAGATTTTATCCACACGGACTTTGTAGGCTTGTAGAACTGGGCACTTGCACTGGTAGATTCCCTTGACCTAGTTCACTATAAGGAAGGAGTCATCAAAGATATTGAGTTTGTTTATTTTCATGGCGATAGTCATTTGAAGACCTATGAGCAAGGCTTCGTACTCAACATTTTTATTGGTACACAGGAAATCAAGTTTAAATGACAAGGGTATGGGAGCCCCATGCGGTGTGAAAAACATGATCCCTACGTCACCCCCTTGCTCGCATTTGGAGCCATTGAATAAAAGAGTCATATCTGCCTGTGACTCAGGCTCATCAGAATTAGACGATTCTGATATATGGAAGACTCCATCATCAAGAAGCTCCATGCTAAGAGGCTGATCATTTTGAAGAGGAGCCTCTGCAAGTTGATCAGCAATGACCTAGCCCTTGATCAAATTTTCTCCAATGAATTCCAGGTCGAATTATATCAACAACATGATCCATTTTACCATGCGACTACTATGATAAGTACAACTCATCATGTATCACAATGGATTCTCTTTAGATACAACATACGTAGTGTGGCTAAGCATATAGTGTCGTAGCTTCTTGGTAGCAAAAACCATCGCTAGACATAAATTTTCAACGTATGTGTACTTGATATCATAGCTCACTAGGGTGAGACTAAGATAGTATGTGGCTTGTTCCTTGTGCAATTTATTGTTTTGGGCTAACATGGCACCCAATGTAGTCTCAGTAGCTGAGATATATAATCAGAATGACACCCTTGGTCTAGATGGAGCCAACACTGGTGGTGAAGCCAGGTATTGTTTAATTGCGTCAAAGGCATCTTGAAATTCATCATCCTAGGAGAATGCGACCCCCTTGTGCAAGAGTTTGTTCATGGGTCAACACTTGTCCGACAATTGTGCTATGAACTATTTTACTGCAAGCTATGAAGCTGCTTGATGGTAGTCGGGGGAGGCATTTCAAGGATTGCCTTGACCTTGTTAGGGTCCACTTCGATGCATCATTTGAAAACTATAAATCCCAAGAGCTTTCCAGATGTGACACTAAAGACGCACTTCTTGGGGTTCAGTCTCACATTGTGTTCAATAAAGCAATCGAGGACTTTACACAAGACATCTAGGTGCTCATGATGTAATAAAAATTTATCCAGTAAGTCATCCTTGTAATCTTCCAAAATTTTGTGCATGTAGTCATGGAATATATATGTCTTGGCATGCTGGTAGGTGGCATTGATATTTTTAAGGCCAAAGGGCATGACCTTGTAACAAAATTTTCCCCAGGGCATTGTGAACGCCATTTTGAGCTGGTCTTCAGGGTTGATACGAATCTGATTATACCCAGAGAAGTCATCCATAAGGGAGAGCATTTCGTGTCCTGCAGTGGCATCTACCAGGGCATCAATTATTGGTAAAGGAAAATCATCCTTAGGACTCGATTTGTTTAGGTCTCAAAAATCGATGCAAATGTGAATCCTCCCATTAGGCTTCTTGATAGGGACCATGTTGGACAACCATGGTGGATAGTCTACAAAAATGACAAACTTGGCATCCAACAGTTTTTGTAGCTCATATTTGACCATCAAGGCCACTTTTGGGTGCATATTTCTCAACTTTTGCTTGAAAAGCTTGGCTTTGGGGTCAAGCATTAGATTATGGGTGACCAGATTGGGATCTAGTCCCGACATGTCTTTGTAATACCATGAAAAAGCTACCTTCTTATTTATGATAAGGGCTATGTAATCGGCTTGCTCTTCGGGGGATAGGGTTTCCTCTAGCTTGATATATTATGGGTTTTCAAGATCTGAGCTGATATCTTTGTCAACCATAGGCTCGATTGACATATGCGACCCCTCTTCCAATTGGTGGGGAGTGGGGATAAAATGGATGTTGTCAGCTAGATTTAAATCCTCTATGGGAACCTCGAGTTCCTCCTCAGCATGGAAGACATCATGAGTTGGCCCAATGGAGAAGTGAAAAAACCCATCGTAAGCCCAATACTCAAAGGGTGATGGGGGTGAATCAGCATGATCCCAGTCAATAGCATCTAGATCTAGATGGAATGGCTTGGAAGGATCGACTGGGTTGTGAAGTGGTGTGGCCAAATAAATGAAGATCATATTGATGGAATGTGTTTTCTCTCTAGGACCACAGGCATGTGACTATATATTGATATCATCTCCCACACCCAAATGTGGTTTTGGGAGAATGGGGATCATTGGATCCTATCTGGGGATAGACTATATGATGGGATCAGTAGGCTCAAGGAGCTCCATATGTGTGGGTGGGTCAGGGAAGACCTCATGGTGGATCTAGCCTAAATTGATAGGCCTTGCCCTCAAGCATGGGCCAACTAGCAACTGATGATAGAATTCTTCTATGTCGATGGTCTCGTGATGATGACGCAAGTAATGAGGACCAAGGTATGACCTCTCTATTTCATCCTTATAGTCATTGTCGTATATGGGAACCTCATTGTTGTTCTTAGGATTAGGTGATCAGGTAAGTGTGGTCCCATATATGCTCGTTTCTCATAATTATTGTCATGGATGAGGACTTATTCAATCTCACCTTGCAGCACCTTAGGCTCATGTGGATCCAGTTGCTCAAGTAAATTAACTGCTCCCTTGCTAGGAGGTCTAGCTTCCTGTGGGTGAATCAACTCTTCAAGAGGAAGGAGCTACCACCAGATAGGATCAGGGAAAGGGAATAGATGTATGAGGCCTTATTGTTGGTAATTAATGGGAATAATTTGTGAATGATCACTATCCGACTCAAAAGGGTTATATGCTGCCACCTCGTAACCCGACTCATCATCTAAGGTACATTCATATGAGGTGTCTTGATCACAGACATGGGGACAACTTCGCGAACCTTCCCCTCTCTCAAAATGTGGAAGAATGTCACTAGGGATCATAGGGTTCCCATATAGCAGTGGCAAGTAGTCCCCTAGGGAGTAGACTGTATTGGGATTGGCATAAGGGTCTTGGGCACACCCGTCCTTGTAGCCTATATTCAAGTGATTTATGCCATCCATGAGGACATCTAGAGGCAAGGTATTGTTGCATCCCACTCTCGACTTGTCATAGGGCATTTGATACTATGGTTGATAAGGGATTCTTGTGCCCTGCTCATACCGACCTAACCCATAACCATGCAAGTTGTATAGGTCAAGATACTTTAGGGCAAATTTAGGGTTAGACAAGTAGTTAATATCTTCTCCAAAAGGATCCTCATCCTCCTCTTGCTGGTGGTAAGGTTTGATGCCATAGTCAAGGCCACCATAGACAAAATTCATTTGATTAGGGGGAATACCCAGAGGCATGATAGTACCTATGGGAAGATGGGTTCTACCCATGTCTCACATCGACTCTATAGCAGGAGTAGTGGTGACATTCCTAACCATGTATTCTCCCAACCTGGTAGAAGATAGGTGTACTGTAACTTGGGGCTATGGATAGAAGAGGGATGAGAGTGAGACTTGATCTATCTCATCGCTTGCCTCGTGCGGTGTCTCTTCATAATTCGGGCTAGGTATCTCCTTTGTAGAGATAGTGGATATGGTCGGTTGGACCTCACCAATGATCATTTCTCTAGGTTCCTAGGCAAAGGATCCACTGGTGTACTAGGCATCCAGGGTGGAGCTAACGATGTGGATGGCATGGTATTCGGTAGTGACTGGGTCAAACCTCAAGTGGATTTATTCAGTTGAAAATTTAGATGTATCGATGGCAAGGTCGACTCGGGTAATTACTGCACCATGTTGTAGTACTTGAAGGGCTCTAGGTCCATGGGGATGACATGAAATTACCCTTCATGAGTGTACTTGAGGCACTAGTGAGCGATGGAAGGGACACACTTCATGTCCCTAATCCATGGTCTTCCTAACAAGATATTGTACTCCATATCACCCTCCAAGATGTGGCACATTTTAGGGATGATATTTTCTCCTACCTGAATAGGTAGGATGATTGTACCAACCATTGAGCATATGGAATCATTGAATGCTCGAAGGGTGTAGGTAGATGTAACAATATGGGATGTTGGGAGCTTCAGGTGCTTGAGAGCTATTGTAGTTATGATGTTGCTTGAAGACCCAGTGTCTATCAACACTCTCTTATAAGGTTTTCCATTCACACATGAGACGATGTGTAGAGGGGGATCCACCATATCATGTGGAACCAATTTAAGTTCATCTTCTTCAAAGGTAATCACCGTTTTTGTGCATTACCGCACATACCCCACAAAGTTGTTGAAGGAGTTAGACTCCTGGGATTGAAGCTCAATTGCCTTAAGGATCTCCATCAAGGCTTCTCTATGAGGTTGTGATTGTTGGATGAGCTCATAGATGGAGAGCCGGGTAGATGTTGTTCTTAAGCTTTGAGCGAGCTTACTCTTGATGGTGACTACAGGTCTAGGTGGGAGGCTCGGTCCGAGAGGCAGTATAGGCTACGATGTCGAAGGGACATCACTCTAAGCCATCAGTGGTACGGTTGGACTTGGATACCACCTATTTCTTGTCACAATACTGACCATGCCCACATACCCTTGCTTAGGAGGGGCATGGTGAACCTCATTCACCTGGGGCATTGGTTTAACCTTCTCCACATGGGCAGGCAAGGGGTCCTTGAAGATCTCCATCTGTTGGTTGTTTGGTGCGATAGGGTTTCTAACTGGAGGGCATTCCTATCAATTAGGTATTGCACCAAGTGTTTGAATTTATAGCACATTTGCACATCATGCCCATTTTTCCTATGAAACTTCTAATATAGGTCTTCTCTGTATCCTTTGGGCTTCGATGCATTTGGGTCGATAGGTCGACTATCAGGTAGATGGATCGCATTGGCTGCCAAGAGGCAATCAAACAATGAGTCCATAGATTCTACAATGGGCATGAATTGTCGTTTGGGGTGACGCTATTTATTTTTCCCTTGACCATTCTGGTTATCCTTGGCATAGTTCCTAGGGGTATCCTGATAATTAGGCTTTTGAGGTGGCACGACTTGCATTGGCCCTGGGACACTAATTGCAACCTGATTTACTACTACTGACTTTAGTTGAGTTGGGGTTTTTTTAGCATTCTTGTTCCATTCCTTCTTGCGAGGCTTTGCAATCTCACCCTCTTGAATCTTGATTTCTTCAATGATCCTAGCCTGTGCTAAGGCATCTTCAAGAGTAGGGTATTGCTGCAACTACAACAAAAAGGAGATTGGCTTCAAGAAAATTTTGGGAGAACATCTAAGTCAACTCCAACATAGGGATAAGATAAGGCAGCTTAGAGAGCAGGGTTCACCATCTATTGCCATAATTTGTTATTGAATCATCATCATACTGTTTCAACCCAGCTACATTATCCAATGTTGCCTTCCTCTTTGTATTGAATGTAAAGCACTCTAGGAAAGCATCTGCAAGTTGGTCTAGAGTGTGGATGCTATGCTTAGGGAGTTGGTAAAACCACTTGAAGGTGGGGCTGATGGGGGTAGTCACAAATGTCCTCAAAAGAAAAGCATCATTATCATGAATGCCGAAGCATTGACCTAAGGACCTAGTGATATGTTCTTGTACGTCCTCTCTCTGTTAAGGGTGGCCAACTGAGGCAACTTAAATTTCTCTAGATAGGGAGGCACATGTACTGACGGATGGATGGGTTGACTATGCAACTGGCGCATAGTGGGCTTTTGAGATCCTGACCCAAAGGTCTTGTTCTCAACTGAATCCAAGCATTCTAACAATTCTTTATATAGGCCTGAGGACTTAATCTCCTCATCCTTCTTCACATATTGCGACGAAGGTCTAGGGTCCTCCAACCTATTGCAGGGTAGTGGTAAATCACCCCCTTGCATTGGTAAGGCATCTCCACATGCTCTATCTTTGGCTCATGCTCAATATAGGCCCCATAAGGTGTCTCTCGAGTTGGTCTATAAATGGGAGTATCCACCCGTGGTGGGTGCCCTATGTTTGGCCTGGAAGGCATTTCCCAATCTGGCCTAGGAGGTCATGGAGGCAAAATTGGATAAGGTCTTGGGGACCTATCTCAAATGAGCATGGGTTGCCTTAGATGGACTTCATACCTATGTATCTTAGGGGTAGGGACCCTCTCTCGTAAAGTCTTCTGGAATAGCTCGTTGGTCTGTCGTTCAATCCTTTCTTTCTCAAGCTAGTGCAAGCGGTCTAATTGTTCTTTGTCTCATCGAAGTTGCTTGAACTGGGATTTGAGTTCTGTATATCTTGCAACCACTTGCATAATTTGTTCTATAGTGCAAGGCCTAGGAGGTCTAGGCATATCACCCTGGGACCGACCTCGTTGAAGATACTTTGTGGTCTCCATAGGGTGCTTACCTATTTCGAGGTTCACCGCATTGACTTGAGGTTTGGGCTGGAAAATATGTTCATTATACTCAGCTAGCGTAGAGGCACATCGGGCATGCGCAGAATATTGTTCCTGAGGAAAATCTGGGATCTCCTCATGTATTCCCTCCTAAACAAGGAAAGGTAGGGCAGAATTGGCTCACCTCAACTGATGAGTGTCATTCTTGTCGGGCTGCATGAGCTGTTGTATCCTATCAAGGTGACATAGAGGTAGAGTCATGTCGACTTGCTCCAGCAGGTGTGTGAAGTCGTACTCCTACCTATGCTTAGGTATGTCAATCATGATAGGTACACAAATGCGTGGCACCACTCTATATATTATATACTCAGTATGCAGTTGCCTTTCACCAAGGAAGGCCTGTGAAATATCTACATACCGAGAACACTCTCTCAAATAATGCTCATCATCCCTCAAGGTGTCTCGAAGAGGATCCCTTTAGATATGAGGCTCATGCCCTACTGTCTTGGAGGCTAGGTGGAGTAGAAGCTCACTAGGGAGGTTTAACCAAGTCTCTAGAACTATATCAAAGATGAGTCATGTCTCCTAATCCACTCTCCGTAGCTTTCACTCGTGTTTGGGCTTGGCTACGGGTGCGCACCATCGTGCTCCTCTATCAATATCCCAAGTGATTATCTTCTTTACAAATTTTAATGAAACAAAAAATAGTAAAAAGGAAACACCCAAAATATAGATGATTATCTCTTTTAAGTTTTAGATGTGAGTCCCTAAATTGTTTTGTGTGTTTCAGATGTGTTGTTTTCAAAGGATGACCTTGTGGAACGTGTTTGAAATATTGTTGGATGATTCATTCAAATGTTTAATTGACTTTCACTTATATACTCGTAGCTCGACAACCTAGTTATGAACTCCAAGTTGCATTATCCCACCTATAATATGTGGTTATGAGGTCCACACACGACCAGGGAGCACAGGTCCTACGAGTTCCTCACCCATTTCACCCGTAGCCTACGATACACCTCCCCGAAGGTTGATGCATGCTATAACCCATGGGCTATGATGAATATTGGAACTAGCCTTGGAAATATGGATCAAATTCATGGGATTTTAGCCAAGTGGATGGAGATGAAACCCACCGTCACTTGTGCTCTACTAGTGGATGGTAATGAAGTCCACCTCACTGGTGTTTATATGAATCGTGGTGTGTGTGGTTCTTTATTATCCAAGAAAGTAAGCAAAGAAGCAATCAATGATCATTCACTAAATGCATGCAAATAAGTTCATTTTACTTTCATAAATTTAGGATAAAGAACCTACAAATGTAACTTATGAATGCAAATCCTAAATGCTAGCTTACCCATTAGGTAAGCCACAAGCAATCAAGCCACAAAGATGCATTGCTACTTCAAATTTCTTTCAGTTTTTCTTCTTTGTTTTGCTATGTGATGTTATAATAAAAGAAAAAATATAACATTTAACCTTTCTATGCAAGCAAATGAAGCAAGAAAACTAATTTTTAACAGTCTCTGAAAATGCAACAGAAAAAAAAAGGGTTTAGGCACTTACTTTGTCCATTTTGAGCACTCCAAATTCTGAATTTTTGGGCAGAAATCTCTATGTTTCCTCACCACTCCAAGGTGGGATGATTAGAAGCCTCACCACCATCCCAAGGTGGGATGGTGAAGCCACCATCCCAGGGTGTTCCAGATAAAGGCTCTGCCATCTTTCCAGGGTAGGGAGGGGAGTACCTTCAACACAAAAAGGGCAAAAATGGTAGAAATGAAGTCAAATTTTCACCCAAATTATAAGGGACAAGGGTACCACCATGATCACCACTGAAGTAGGGAAAAGTGGTGCATCTAATTATAAGCAAAAATATGTGTATCTATCCTATCTCACTTACGAGCATCAAATAGAAGCATGCATATGAAAATGAAGCAAAACCAAACAATAAGGAATGAAATGAAATGAGTCTCTTCTTTATTAATTTGGTGGATCAGATCCAAGGTTACATAGAAGTACCCTTGAGGGCTCAAAGGTGATACAATTGTTACAAAGTTTGGGGTGCCCAAGGATCAAATCCTCCAAGAAATCCGGGTGCACATCCAGTGCCTTTCCTCGTACCCACAATCGAGGTGGGCGGGCCAATGCCGCTATTGCTTGTATCTTTAATCTCTAATGTCTGATATTAATTCCCAATGCCTCTCAAGAACCTACACCTACACACAAGGAAGAAAAAGGGGTCAAGCAGCAAGGGTGTGTGAAGGGAAACATGCATATCCCCACAGGCACAAAATGGCACATATATTAAAACTAAATAAAATCAGCTTAGAATGCTATGAAAATTTATGGGGATGTTGAATAAGATGTTTTGAGGGGATATCACTAAAAATAGATCAGAAATTGCATCCATGGATCCCTTGATTTTGCGTTGCCCACCTACAACCTACGAAGATCAAGATAAGCAAATCCTGGACCTAGACATATCCAAAAAATATTAAATTTGTAAATAATATATAAATAATCATTTTAAGACAACCCATATTGTTAGATTTACAAAATGAGGTGCATATCCACCTACATGCAACTAGGGTGCCCGAATGTGCCCTACAAACCAGCAAAACCTTAAAAATATGATATCTCGGCCAATTTATCTCCAAATTGCATAAAATTTAAACCACAACATATTATGATAGTATATAATAATATCATTAAAAAATATTAATAAAATTGTGCAAGGATTTGTCCTTGTCTCGGGGATGGTGGTGACTACAACTAATTGGAGGGCACCCTTGGAGGGGATAACTGTTAGAGTTACTATAGTAATTCTATGTTATTCCTTTATTTATGTTAGAATTATGTTGTTAGGTTAGTTGCGCTATTGTTAGCGTACATAATATTTGGTTTATTTTATTTAGACCTAAGATGTTAATTAGATCCTATGATTACGAGCTAATCTGAGCTCTCCAATGTATTATTTATACGGATTCTGATTAATAGAAATTGTTCACTTACTCTAACATGGCATCAGAGCCAGAAGCGTGAGAAGAGAAAGGAGGCAGCAAATTATTTGCAGAGTTGGGCTGAAGAAAAAAAATAGTGGAAGAGCTGGCTGGAATTTTTTTTTTTCCGCACATTGTTTGTTGTGCGTTTTTCTGTGCAGCACTGCATCCGCAGTCTTTTAAAAAAAAATTTAATTTTTTTTTGCACTTTCACGCACAGTGTTTTTTTTTTCCTGTGCACAGTGCATTTTTTCTATGCACTCTCACGCACAGAGCCCTCCCCTCCCGCCCACCATAGCCGCATTCAAAAAAAAAAAAAAGCGAAAAACGTCGCGTGCGTGGCAATTCCCTAAAAAAATAATAAAAAAAATCATCGCGCATCCACGCGACGTTGGGAGGACCATCCCCACCAACACGTCACGTAGATGCGACGTTGGGAGGCCCCCCCTCCCCACCCCAACACGTCGTGCAAACGCGACGTTGGAAGCCCCCCCTCCCCCCTACCACGTCACGCATCCGTGCGACGTTGGGAGGGCTCCCCTCCCCTTCCCCGAGGTCGCACTGCAGGCGTGACATGCACGACTATCACGACAGTCGAGGTCATGCGCTACACACGTGACTAGGCCACGACCAGGTGGTGACAACTGCCGCTACAGCAGTGGAGGCTGTAGGCCACGCTCACCGCGGAGGCTGCAGGCCACCCCCGTGGCCACCTGCGACTACCAGCAGTGGAGGCAGCCACAGCCATAGCCGCGACCCCCTGCCACTGCCGACAAGGAGAGGAGGAGGCTCGCTCCCCGAGAGCAGTAGGGCTGCCGGGACCCTCCTCAAATACGAGGAGGTCCCTGATCCTCTCGGATCAGCCCGCTAGTCCACCTGGTGGTGGACTGTGCGGTAAGGCTCTGGGAGCCTGCAGGTCGCGGGTTCCAATCCCGTCGACCCCCCTTCAACAAAGGTAAAAAAAAAAATTTCACATGTTTTTTTTAATTATTTTTCCTAAAGTTAAACTTTAATTTTTAATTTTAATTTATTTTCTATAGTTTAACCTTTATAAATTAAAATTAAATTTTTTTAATTTGATTTTAATTTCTTTTTAAAGGTTTTTTAAAACTATATAAATTAAAATTAATATTTTTTTTTAACTTTAAGGTTATAAAATAATTTTTTAAAATCATTTGTGGAGAGTTTTTTTTTTTTTTAAGATAAAAAGAAGGGGGGTATTTTTTTTCAAAAATCAAAGGGGGAAAGTGAGTTTTTTTTGAAAAGCAAATTTGGCATTATTGTAAAGGTGCATTTTCAGCTGCGCCCGACACCTAGTGGGTCATTCTTGTGGGCACTTTTTTTTGTTGTATGTTGCATATTTGATTTCTTGCACTATAACATTAAAAGTTAAAATCAAATTCACTCCCTAAGTCCCCGGAATAATTAAAACCCATCCGTGCAATTTATTGCACTACAACGTTCGGTATTTGTGATACCTCTGGCCAACACTTACAGGTAAAGTTGTCGTGATTGTGCTACTGTATCTTCCGCCTAATATAGCTTCCAAAATGACATCTGAGCTTGTTCTCTATAAATCGTCGGGGAGAGATAAGTTTGCCATTTTGCATTTTTTTTACTCCATCCATTACCCTAATAGTTCTTGTGTTTAGGCGTAAATCCTGATGAGAGTTCTAAAATCCAAAGTGTTTAGGGGAAGTTACGCCCCACGCATGCGGATTGCAGACTTTCTATGGTAGGTGCCATCAACAAGACTATTCCCTTTCAATACTCGCTTATGTACCACGTATCGTATGATCTCTAAAACTCACCTATAGTTTCCCTCACGTAAGGGCGGGTGATTTTTGTTGATCTTTCTAAATACCTATAGTTTCCCTCATGTAAGGGTGGGTATTTTGTACGGTATAATGGCCTAGCAAAAGGTATATCGAAATGGGGACCAATTGGTGTTATAAGGAACCTTCATCATGTCTGCAAAACTAATGACTGATTCTCATCAGTTGTTGAAAGGTCCTAATTTCACACCATGGAAAAACAAGATGAAGGCCATCCTAGCAATGGATGACTTATGGGATGTTGTATCTGGAGCAACAACCAGACCTTCATCTGCTACTGGTGCTACAACTCCATCTACTGCTCAAAGAGACTTTGATAAGCTAGACAACAAAGCAAAAGTGCTCATCTTGCTTGTTGTGTCTGATGAAGTTCAACCCCATATTGCTGACTGTGCAACTAGTAAAGTGGCATGGGATGCCCTTAATACTATATATGAGGGAAAGAATGATTCCACCATTCTATTTCTTCAATCTCAATTACACAGTCTAAGCATGAAGCAGGGGGAGACAGTTGAATTCTTTCTTTGCAGAGTTTCTGAATTGAAAGCAAAGTTGAATTCTTTGGGAGAACCAATTGAAGACAAGCTCCTTACTTCAGTTGTATTGAGAGCTTTACCTGATTCTTATCGGGTGTTGATCACTTCCCTTCATGTATCACAACGAAAAGTTACTTTTGTAGAATTGGTTAATATGCTTCAAGAGGAAGAGGCATGCCAACTACAACGAGATGATTCTTCTAACACTGCTCTCTACATCAACAGGAAAGGACAAAACCAGAAGAAGGGTAATTTTCAGAAGGGAGGGAATTCACAAAAGGATTCAAAAGGGAAACAAACTCAACAACCTCAATAGAAAAAGAGATATTGCAAGATCTGTGACAAAGAAGGTCATGATACAAATAGATGTTGGCATAAGAATAAGCAATCAAAATAGAAATGCCGAAACAAACCACAAAAGAACAAATAGCAAGTGAATGTTGTTGTTGAAGAATCTGACATGGATTCTGAGAGAGCCCACAAAGTTCTCATGACTACCACAGTGTCCAAGCAGATGGATCCTATATGGTATGTTGATTCTGGAGCCAATAAGCACATGACTGGTGACAAATCATGGTTTGAGTCTTTTGAGGCCAAAGAGGGCAAACCTGTCACTATTGCTGATGATAAAACCTACAAGGTTTAGGGAGAAGGTACTATTTTAGTCACTCTTCCTGATGGCAAGTGTCAGATTGATAAAGTTCTCTATGTTCCAGGATTGGCAAACAATTTGTTGTCCATCACACAAATTCTGGACAAAGATATGGTTGTGAACTTTAGTGTTGAGGGAGGCAAGAAGTGTTGTTCTATTACCAGAAGGGGTAAGAACATTGCAACCGCTTCATATAAGCATGGCTTATTTGCCTTAGATACTATCTCTACTCCACATGTTGCCATGACAGTCTCTACAAAGGAGGCAACTTCCCTATGGCACAAGAGATATGGACATTTGAGTTCTGGTTACTTACTTGAGTTAAGTAAGTATGAGATGGTAAAGGGTCTTCCTTCCCTTTCTACCACTTTACTAGTTTGCTCTGACTGCTTGGCAGGAAAGCAACATAGAGTGCCTTTTGAAAAGAGCTCTACAAGAGCAAAGAAACCTCTGGAGTTGGTTCATACCGATCTGTGCGGTCCCTTCACTCCCAATAGTTGTGGGGGTAAGAGGTATTTTCAATTATTTGTGGATGATTACTCATGAAATATGTGGGTATTCTTTCTTCAACTAAAATCTGAAGCATTTGGCTTCTTTCAGCAATTCAAGAAATCTGTTGAGGAGTCAGGGACTTCTATAAAGACTCTCCACTCAGATCGAGGGGGGGAGTTCACCTCTAAAGAATTTTTTGCATTCTTGAAAGAAAATGGGATCACAAGACAGTTAACTATTGCTTATACTCCTCAGCAAAATGGAGTTGTTGAAAGGAGGAATCGTTCCATCATGGAAATGGTTCGTTGCATGCTCATAGGAGCTAGACTTGAGCAACTATATTGGGCAGAAGCTGTCACCACAATAGTATATCTATTGAATAGGGCACCCACAAAGGCCCTACAAGGAATGACTCCACAGGAAGCATGGAGTGGTAGGAAACCCTCCATTTCTCATCTACGCATTTTTGGATGTAAAGCTTTCATGCACATACCAAAAGAGAAAAGGAAGAAGCTAGATGAGAAGACATTGAAGTGTATTCTTCTTGGCTATGATGAGCACTCTAAGGGTTATCGTTTGATTGATCCCTTGACCAAGAAGATTCACATTAGTAGAGATGTAGTTTTTGATGAGGCTTTCACATCAGCAAACACATCAGATGTATACCTAGACCTTGTGGAAACTCAGGTTGTTAAATCTCCTTCATCAAAGGTTGGAGGTTCTTCTGGATCTTCTTCAACACCTAAGAAGAAGAATCCAAAGTGGTATACAAATACAATCAAAGACTCTAAGCTATCTACTCCACCAGATTTGACTTTGGATAGGCCTCGTACTCGTAGCATGGCTCGACAGGAGAAAGCTGCAACAGAGAATACTGGGGTTGATGATCTATGTCAATCTTTTGAAGAACTTTCTATAGATCCAGCGAGAGATATAGAAGATATGGATATTGATAGTGATAAGGTGTTTATGTCTTCCATAGATGATCTTGAACCTGCATCAGTACAAGTTGCTCTCGGTGAGCCTCAGTGGAAGGTTGCTATGGATGCAGAGTATAAGTCTTTGATGAAAAACAAAACTTGGAAGCTTGTCGATCTACCACATGAAAAGAAGCCCATTGGCTACAAATGGGTGTATAAAGTCAAGTACAAAGTAGATGGGACAATTTATAAGCATAAGGCCCGTCTTGTTGCAAAGGGCTATGCTCAAAAGGAAGGCATTGACTACGAGGAAACTTTTGCACCTACTGCTCGGATGACAACAATTCGAGTTATTTGTGCTATGGCAACATAGTTTGGGTGGAAAGTTCATCAGATGGATGTCAAAAGTGCCTTTCTGAATGGTGATCTCCAAGAAGAAGTCTATATGACTCAGCCAGAAGGATTTGCAGTGGAAGGCCAATAGTAAAAAGTTTGCAAATTGGTCAAATCCTTATATGGCCTAAAACAAGCTCCTCGAGCTTGGTATATAAAAATGGACAATCACCTCCTGCAACATGGTTTTAAGAGATGTCCATCAAATGCAAACCTCTATTTCAAGAAATAGGGTTCCGAGATAGTGTTGCTTGTACTCTATGTTGATGATCTGCTCATTACAGGGAGTTCAAAAACTATGATCTCTCTTGTCAAAAGAGACTTGTGTCAATATTTTGAGATGTCAGATCTCGGACTTCTCCATTACTGTCTTGGTCTGGAATTCAGCCAGAAGGAGCACTCCATCAAAGTGTCTCAGAAAAAATATGCCAAGACATTGTTGGAAAAATATCGCATGACTGATTGCAAGCCAATGGCAACTCCGATGGAGACTGGACTTCAGTTATCGCGATATGATGATTCACCTCAGGTAGATGGTACTCTCTATCGACAGTTGATTGGGAGTCTCATATATCTGACCAATACTAGGCCAGATCTCGTATTTGCTATCAACTATCTTTCGAGGTTCATGTAGGAGCCTAAGACCACTCATTGGAAAGTAGCAAAACGTGTTCTTCACTATGTCTATGGCACAATGGAATATGGCCTAGAATACAAGAGGAACAACAAATTCTTCTTGCAAGGATACACGGACTCCGACTATGCCGGATCATTTGATGATCGCAAGTCAACTTCAGGATATATTTTTCATCTAGGATCCGGTCTTGTCTCTTGGCACAATAAGAAGCAATAGGTGGTTGCTATTTCATCAACAGAGGCAGAGTATCACGCCGCACGTGAAGCTGTGTGCGAAGTGATATGGTTGCATCACATTCTGACAAGTATGGGTCATCCATCCAAATCTCCAATACACTTGTTTTGCGATAATCAGGGTGTTCTAAACCTAGTCAAGAATCCAATCCATCATGAAAGAACAAAGCACATTGACACACAATGTCATTTCATTCGAGATGAAGTTTCGAAGCACCGAATTCAGCTTCAGCACATTCCCACCGATGCTCAAGTTGCAAACATTTTCACTAAGGCACTTGCACGTGTCAAATTTGAATTGTTTCGCAGCTCTCTTTGTATTGCAAAATGATGTAATCAGGGGGGATGTTAGTACAACTAGTAGTTCTTATATTACATAAATAATGTAATAAGGGGGGATGTTAGAGTTACTATAGTAATTCTATGTTATTCCTTTATTTATGTTAGAATTATGTTGTTAGGTTAGTTGCGCTATTGTTAGCGTACATAATATTTGGTTTATTTTATTTAGACCTAAGCTGTTAATTAGATCCTATGATTACGAGCTAATCTGAGCTCTCCAATGTATTATTTATACGGATTCTGATTAATAGAAATTGTTCGCTTACTCTAACAATAACCACCAATTCTATGTACTTTTTTCTACCAATACCACTATGGAATGATCCTAAATGGTCTAAGGGGTGTTATCATTGAATTTGGTGAATAAATTCACCCGGATGGAAAAGTTATGCTCAAAGGACCCTCTTGAAGTCACTCGGTAACCTCCTTTGCAAAAGAGAGATTCCGAGGGCAAGAAGGCACAATAAAGTGAGGGGAAATATTGATAGCACTCCATTGAATATCCTAGAATTCATATATATATTTTTGTGTGGATATTGAATCCATTTTATAGCCCAAAGGGGATCATGTGGAAAAAGGCATGCAAGGGCATGCATGGTAGGAGGTGTCACTTGTCAAATGGGAGGTATACAATGGATGTGGAATATAATATCCAATTTGGGCCTCCATTATGAGGTATGTCATAAGGATGCAGTGCCCTCTGACCCACATGCTTCGTTTGATAGGGTAAATGGCAATTTTTGTGTGCCATTTGTCCCAGATTTATCTTTTTCTTGGTCAAAATTGCTCATCATCCCACCCTGGGATGATAGATCACCACCTAGGGTGGGACGGTGGGAATCTACCACCATCCTAGGGTGGGACAGTGGTGAATTTTGGGTCAAAACCTCCCAAAATTAGGCCAAAAGCCTCCAAAACCTCTTTCGGAGTGGCTAGAACCACTGTGAGCCTTCTAAGGGCTGCCTAAGGGGCCATATGATGTCAATTTGATCATTGTTTATGGATTTTTAATCGGTTTTACCATATTTTAGTGTCTATAGGTCCACCATAGAGATTTTGCCAATAAAATAAAAAGGTATGGGGACAACGTATCTCCTTGACGAATTCCCTTGCAACTCTTGAAATATCCCATCAGAAAGCCATTCACCAGAACTGAGAACTTGGCTGAAGAGATACATAATGTGATAAAAATTTTCCACTCCTAACTAAAGCCAAATTTATGCGAGAATTTGAAGAGAAACTCCAAATCAACCCTGTCATAAGATTTGTTCATATCCAACTTGAGCAAGGTCCTAGAATTACCACTTTTGGTCATCTAATGGATGATTTCATGGACTGCAATGATTCCATCCAAAATTTGCCTCCCAGCCACAAAACTTCTTTGCGGGATATCAATGATGCATGGTAATAAAATTTTCAATCTATTTGCCAGGGTCTTTGTAAAAATTTTAAAAATAGTATTACACAGACTAATAGGCCTATAAGCTGCAAAATCCTTAACATCAGCCATTTTAGGGATAAGCACCAAAACTATATAGTTAACATCTGAAGGGATCCTTTTTGAAGACTGAACATCTTTGATGGCATCACAAATATTTGGCCCAAAAATATGCCAAAATTTCTAAAAAAATATTGGGGAAACCCATCAGGTCCTGGAACTTTGAGCTTGCCCATTGCAAAAACTACTTTGCTGATTTCATCATCTAAAAATGGAGTATCCAAAATATTATTTATATCTACATACACTAGAGGTGGTATATTATTTAGTAAGTGAGCTTCAACATGTTGATTTTTTTTTGATGTGGAACATAAGAGGTCTTTAAAAAATTCACTACCTCCGATCTCATATCTTCGGTGTCTTCAGAGAGTTCTCCATTTGCTTTCATAATAACCTTGATCCTATTGTTACTCCTATGCCTCAATGCAGTGGAGTGAAATTTTTTCGTGTTTCAATCACCCTCCTTAAGCCATAGGGCCCTAGATTTCTCCTCCACATAATTTCTTCCCCTACTAGAATATTATGGAGATCTATGAGAATAGATAGTTCTTGCCTCTTTAATTTTGTAGAGTAACCCTGAGTTTCAGCTATCTGCTCAACCTCCTACAACTGGTTGCGAATCTCCATATTTCTGGCGATAATATTTCCAAAAATCTACTTATTCCAATCCTTCAACTTAGCCTTTATAAATCTCAACTTGGAGGCTATTTGTGCCATTCAATAACCTAAAAACCTATGAGTCCATTTCTCAATGTTGGATTCTAGACTAGGGTGTTGAAGCCACATTACTTCAAATATAAATGGTCGGGGAAAGAAGGCCAAATCCTATGTCTTCTTAAGCAAAATTGGGTTATGATTCAAGGTCAACTTAGGGAGAGAGAATAAGGACACATCACCAAAAATGGGATACCTTATTTAGACACAAACATTCTATCTAGCTTAATATGAATGATTTGAATTCTAATTTTCATGTTACTCCATGTAAATATTGACCCTTTTAGATACAAATCCATCATCTCCTAGGAGTAAATAAAAGAGGTAAATTCATCCATGCTACTGAACATCGGGGTTCCACATTTTTTTATCAAATGGATATAAGGGTGTATTGAAATTACTCGCCAAAATCTAGACCTCTCCTTTAAAATGTTCTTCATAACCAAGGAAATTCTAAAGCATGGTTCTAGAGGATCTTGAATTTGGGGCATAAATATTCGAGGTTATCCATTTAAATCCTGACTCCTTGGAACAAAATAGGATGATAATCACTCGGTTAGATATGAAAACAATCGACACATCAGTGGTTTTAGGGTCCCACATGCACAAGAGACCCCTCGAGGCATCATTAGTTGAGTTAGCTATGAATGTAGCCTCCTTCCAAACCTTCCTCTTAACTATTTTAGCACTACTACTATCCATTTTTTTTGTTGCATCAAAATTATTTCTAGTTTAAAATATTTTCTAATGAATTCCAATGCATGATGTTTAGGTATCCTATTAAGGCCCCTAATGTTCCATGATAATATTTTTGTTTACAATTCTTGGGAAGAAAACCCCATCCTTAGATTGGGGGGATTGACAGAATGAATCTAGCCTCAGCTACTTACCTTTTATATCCTTTTATTTTTCAAACTTGAGCTTGGATTGAACTCCATATACAATATGAACTTCCACTTCTTTGCTTATTTGAGATTTATTGGATGGTTTTCCTACCTTCCTTGGAACTCCCATGTCAATCAGGCCCTTTCACAAGCTTCTGGTTTTAGGACGCAACATCCTTACCCCTGAGGAACCTTCACTAGAGGGGGATTTGACATCACTAGATGGGGATTTGACATCACCCAAAATTGGGAGGTCCATTTTCAACTTCATATTTTGAGGAGATCCCTCTCCCGCCTAAGGGTATTTAGAGCCATCCTTCTTAGCCTCATTTGAGTTTAGGCATTGAAAATAGTTTTGGAGAAACTCCTTAGGGATTGGAGTCTCAGAAGTTAAATATTTATTTTTGAGAACTAGCGGGCTAGAATAAGTACTTCTTAAGATCGTACACCCCTATTATCCATCAGTTGAAGCTATTTGTTGAATATCTTCCTCAATAACTTCCTTCAAACCAAGAGCCTCACCTAAGGGACCTATAGAATTAGATCCCACATTATTTTATAGGAGTTGGTCTCGATTTTGCTTTGGATTCATTTTCTCCCAGTTTTTCTTGAAATGGGCCTTCCTTTTTTGGATCGAGCATGAGCCACAGACATGGCCAAAATTATTACAGATCAAACATTTCACTGGTCAATTATCATATACAATAGGATGAATCCATGGCCTAAACTTCAAAAGCAGATTAATGTGATCCAAAATATTAGCTTTAGTATCCACCATAACACACATACAAACAAAGACTAATATGGATTTAGCCCTAGTTGCTGGGTCGATTAGGACTAGTTCACCTATAGGTTTAGCTATGCCTATGGTAATATCATTATGCCAAAGGTGAAAGGATAGATTTGGTAAGCTGACCCACAATGGAACCAAATTAATTTTTTGGTTTCGAGATTAAAATTGGCTCCTATTTTCATAGAAAGAGTCCTCACTTTCTAAAAAACTGTGGTACTCTACCCAAAATCTTCTTCTAATCCTCCTTTCATTTAAGCTTAATAAGGAAAAAACTATTGGAAGCTACCACAATGTCCAGAGCTCCCTTAGCCTTCCACTTAACCAGGGACCAATGTCTTATGGCATCAATGTCAGTCCTCCTCCCTTGAAATTTTCTAACCAGGTTCTAGGAACCCTCTTCCATGGTGATGGATAAAAGCTCATTTAAAATCTATAAAATGTCCTCCTAAGGAAACAGGTCAAAAAGAACCGATGATTTTTCAACAACAAAACCAAAAGCGATAATCACAACATACAAAAACTTACTTGGAGATGAAAATTTCCCTAGGGATTGGGACCCACCCAAAGATCCGACAGGTGGAGCCCAAAGGACCCTTGATTTTAGATAAATCATGATCACTCCAACCACCTCATTAGATTGCACCTCCCAAATCGAGACTCCAGAACCTTTTGCCACTTGGGTTTGAATCCTGCTCTCAAGGGTCTCAACTTGATTTAAAACCTTCAGACTGCTAGGTACATTCTTCTACAGAACGCTCGCCTCCCCAGCCACATCCACTCTCTCCAAACTCTGCACCTTCCCACCATTGTTTATTTCAAATTCCTCGACTCTCATCCTCTCTCCAAAATGGATAGTATAATTTCCAAATATATTACCAAATAAAAATATTTTACTTTGTTGCCCTAGCACTGCTGCGATACTGTTAATTTTTTTTTTCACTATCCTAGCACTATTGCACTCACTTTCACTAGCCTAACACTGCTGCGACACTATTATTTTTTTTTTCTTCACTATCCTAGCACTACTACAACACTGTTAAAGTATTTTCTTCATTTTCCTAGACTGCTACACTCACCTTCGCCACCCTAGCACTATTATGGCACTGTTAAAATATTTTTCTTCTCTGCCCTAGCACTTCTATGGTACTGTTAAAATATTTTCTTCATTACCCTAGCATTGCTGCAACATTGTTAAAATATTTTTCTTCACTACCCTAGCACTGCTACACTCACCTTTGCTACCCTAGCACTACTATGACACTGATAAAATATTTTTCTTCGCTGCAATAGCACTGCTACAACACTATTAAAATATTTTTCTTCACTGTCCTAACACTTAGACAAGATATTAATAAAGAGAAGTCACAAATATTCGAAGTATATTTGAAGAAAATATTAGATGAAATTGAAACACAACATGATAAGTATAAGTCAAAATCAATGAATACAAGAAAATGGTCAAATAATAATATCCTAAATAAGATTTGACAAGCAAGAACAATGAAAAAATATTTAGATTATAAGAATATAATATTTCATTTTATTATAAAAGATATAAATAAAAAACATAATGTAATATTAAATAAATTAAGTTAAATGAGAATGTTCCCAAGGATATGGTAATAAAATTTAAGGATGTCAAAGGGATAAAAAAAAGAGAAATCAGGCTTTATTATATAACACTACCAAAATATTAGAAGAAGATAACTCATCAAGAATAGAAAACCCAATTCTGATGTTAAGAAAAAAATGGGATACAAAGAAAATACTTTAAAAATAACAATCAAAGTATTGCAGTTCTTATTAAGTGAAAAAGGAAAACAATAAAACATAAAGGTACTGAAAACAATGAAAAAACATCTAATGAACACAAGCAATCAATATAGACTAGCCCTTGGGTACTGTTAAAATATTTTCTTCATTACCCTAGCATTGTTGCAACATTGTTAAAATATTTTTCTTCACTACCCTAGCACTGCTACACTCACCTTCGCTGCCCTAGCACTACTATGACACAGATAAAATATTTTTCTTCGTTGTCCTAGCACTGCTACAAAACTATTAAAATATTTTTCTTCACTCGTCCTAACACTTAGACAAGATATTAATAAAGAGAAGTCACAAATATTCGAAGTATATTTGAAGAAAATATTAGATGAAATTGAAACACAACATGATAAGTATAAGTCAAAATCAATGAATACAAGAAAATGGTCAAATAATAATATCCTAAATAAGATTTGACAAGCAAGAACAATGAAAAAATATTTAGATTATAAGAATATAATATTTCATTTTATTATAAAAGATATAAATAAAAAACATAATGTAATATTAAATAAATTAAGTTAAATGAGAATGTTCCCAAGGATATGGTAATAAAATTTAAGGATGTCAAAGGGATAAAAAAAAGAGAAATCAGGCTTTATTATATAACACTACCAAAATATTAGAAGAAGATAACTCATCAAGAATAGAAAACCCAATTCTGATGTTAAGAAAAAAATGGGATACAAAGAAAATACTTTAAAAATAACAATCAAAGTATTGCAGTTCTTATTAAGTGAAAAAGGAAAACAATAAAACATAAAGGTACTGAAAACAATGAAAAAACATCTAATGAACACAAGCAATCAATATAGACTAGCCCTTGGGTACTGTTAAAATATTTTCTTCATTACCCTAGCATTGTTGCAACATTGTTAAAATATTTTTCTTCACTACCCTAGCACTGCTACACTCACCTTCGCTGCCCTAGCACTACTATGACACTGATAAAATATTTTTCTTCGCTGCAATAGCACTGCTACAACACTATTAAAATATTTTTCTTCACTGTCCTAACACTTAGACAAGATATTAATAAAGAGAAGTCACAAATATTCGAAGTATATTTGAAGAAAATATTAGATGAAATTGAAACACAACATGATAAGTATAAGTCAAAATCAATGAATACAAGAAAATGGTCAAATAATAATATCCTAAATAAGATTTGACAAGCAAGAACAATGAAAAAATATTTAGATTATAAGAATATAATATTTCATTTTATTATAAAAGATATAAATAAAAAACATAATGTAATATTAAATAAATTAAGTTAAATGAGAATGTTCCCAAGGATATGGTAATAAAATTTAAGGATGTCAAAGGGATAAAAAAAAGAGAAATCAGGCTTTATTATATAACACTACCAAAATATTAGAAGAAGATAACTCATCAAGAATAGAAAACCCAATTCTGATGTTAAGAAAAAAATGGGATACAAAGAAAATACTTTAAAAATAACAATCAAAGTATTGCAGTTCTTATTAAGTGAAAAAGGAAAACAATAAAACATAAAGGTACTGAAAACAATGAAAAAACATCTAATGAACACAAGCAATCAATATAGACTAGCCCTTGCTAACATCCTCATTATCAATATAAACAAGCATATGCCATTATTGTCATATTTATGGGAGCAAGTGCAAGTAGGAAGCGAGCCTCAGTACTCAAATTAAAAATTAAAGTATTTTTATGAGGATAAGCTAGGTAACAAGGAAGGAAAATTATTTGTGGAAGTCCAAATTTAAAGTAAGGATGCCTAAGTTTGGGATAAAAGGAAGGGTGAATCTATAAAAATACCTACCTAGGTAGCAAATGTTTCACTAAAAGTGTGTATCAAGGATGATATGATTGAGCATGATACAATGGTTCTTAAAAATAGAGTGTTAACAAGTAAGTTCAATGTATATTTTCCAAGTTATTTTGATATTTAAAAGTGGATTAAATTTAAGTGAGGATTAAATTCAAATTCGTCCATGACTTTCATTTGAAATGATTTTTCTCTCTTCATATTATTTAGTTTTGGAGTTAAGGATAAAATAATAGGTAGAGCCTATATGGTTTTCGAAGAGATATAGATTGTATTTAAGACCATGGAGTGAGATTTTATCTTTTTTTTTTGAGGGGAGGGGGAACATCCTAGAAGGGATACCACTTTTGGGTAAGACCCAAGGAGGTAGGGTCATCTCTTCCGCAAAAATCATCTAGGGCTTGCACTTGGCCTACCACCTTCGACACACTCAAGGAGCATACCTACAACAACAAAAACAAGAACACACAAACACACAGACTCAAACAAACACAAAAAACACAACAAAAAAAACACACACAAAAAAATAAAAGACAACCAAAAAATAAAAATAAAAACAAAAAATATAAACAACAACCAAACACAAAACACACAAGAAAAAACCATAAAAACAACATAACAAAACACAAACATACCAAATACAACAGAACGATACAAAGACACAACAAACAGAAACATGAAAAATAAAAACAAAAAAAACTAAAGAAAAAAATAAAAAAACAACAAACAACAACAAAAGACACAAAAAATACACACACACACCAAAATACTTAAAATACAAAATACCAAAAAACACAAACATACAAAACAACAACAATAATTAAATAAACACTAACAAACACAAAAACACCCAAAACAAACTAAGCCATTGGAGCTATTGACTATTGAGAAAAAAACCCCTAACAATCTCTATCAAGGATAGTAATGAAGAAATGCACTAAAACATAAAAGAACAAAATAAAATGCATAACTACAGTAGGGATTTGAAATGTCACACCAAAAAGGGAGCTTCCATCCATCCATCCTACCATTGAAGCTTTGACTTTTGAGATAAAACCCTCTAACAACCTCTATCATGAATAGTATTGAAGATTTTTTTTTGAAAGTTTGGGATCCTATAATGAAAAATCTCTGCATTGCTTATCATTTTAAACATAGATTCCTGCATTGCCATCAAAATGCTAAAAAAGGAGAAGATTGGTCCTAATTGTTATGGCCACCACCTAGGAGGATAACCATAGCACTTAAAATCTCCTTTGTCAAGAGCCCAATTTGCCATAGCATTTGCCACTTTGTTATGTTCTCTAGGCACATGATTGAAAACAACCTCCTAAAAATTATTTATGATTAACCTAATCTTATCTATAATCTTTTGAATTCTCCAATCCACCTTCTTAGACCCTGAAGTTGATTTTAGATAATTGATCATAACTTGAGAGTCTGACTCAACAATCACCCTTCTCCACCCTGCCTTTAGAGCCTCCTACAAACCTCTCAAAATACTTCTCCCTTTAGCTAAGTTATTGGATAGAATTCCTAAATTTTCTACAAAAGTAAATATTGGAGTACCATCCTCCAATCTACCCATACCTCCTATACTAGCTCTTCTAGGATTTCCTCTAAATGCTCCATCAATATTAATTTTTATGAAGTACTTTTTGGGAGGCTATCATTGTTGAGTTCTATCCATAATTTGATTAGTCCCTTTCTTCCTTATGTGTTGGGCTAATCTATTTCTTATCTTTAATCGAGTCATCATTTGTTCCTATAGTTGATTTGAATTGTGTGGATGAATTAATAAATACTAGACAATCTCTCTCATATTTTCTATGGTCTTTAGAAAGACATAGTGTATGTCCCTACTTTCTTGTTAAAATATTCACTTGTTTTGCTCCTTCTAGATATTCCAAGGAAGAATAGTCATACCTGTCCAAACTATTTGGTTCTCATACATATATTTTACTTATTGTTTGCTTTAATTTCTCCATAGTTTTTATATGGATTGTTCATTGGACCATCCTAAATTTAGAAGGGAAGCCATCTTCTTCCATAATGCTGCAACTATGGGGTATTTTATAAAAAAATGGTTAAGAGTTTAATTGTTATCCCAACACATTACACATGGAAAGAGTCCATTAAAACCTTTCTTCATAAGTTGTTCCCCTGTGAGAACCCATTTATGGAATAGAAAACAACTAAAAAAATCTGATTTTTGACCATAAATTTTGAGCCCATAACTCACCATGCCCTGAACTATTCCAGCCAATACAGTCCTCATCTTGTGACCATGAAGGCGATCACATTTGAAGGATTATGTAAATAATATTATTTTGAGCTTCAAAAATTTGGATTGGCCAATATTCTATTGGGATCCAACATCTTCCCACATTTACATTTCTTGTCTAATATGTATAATATTTGGCAACTTTTATCCAATTAATCCTATGTATTTTCTTCATTATAGGCCTCAATTCTGGATGTTGGATTGATAACGAAAGGTGTCCATCCCAAGAGTCTATCCAAAAAATTATCTTTTGACCATTTTATACTATCTAAAATATCTTTTTATTTATTAACTCCTATCTAATTTTTAGGACCTTTAAAATTGGGGACCATCTAGAAGGTAGTTGATGATGAATAAAGTTAGACGGGTCTTTATTTTCTACATACTTAGCTCTAAGATTTTTGGCCCATAAGACATTGGGGTTGCTAATCCATATCCAATATAATTTTTCTACCAAAGCCTTATTATTATTGATTGCTGATCTAAGAGCTAAACCCCCTTCACGAGTAGGCAGACATAGAGTCTCCCACCTTACTAGGGTCCATTTTTTTCTCAATTTTTGAACCTCTAGAGAAATTTATGACTAAGTTTGTTCAGTTTATTGAGCATTAAATTGAGGATGTTCAACACTGCTGAAAAAAACATAGGAATAGATGACCTAATGAAATCCATTTGTTGGTCCAACTACCATTTTTGTTCTTCACTTTCTCTATTTAACTAGCTCCAATGCTCTTTTTTGGCTACCTAGATTAATTGGAACAACCAAGTATTTAATTGGAAGAGAAGTTTTTTTAATCCTAATCAGTCCATTATCAAAATATCTTTTCTAGGTGAGCAATGAAAAAAGTACTTTTGATTTATCTTCATTAATTAGTTGCCTTGAGGATCTAGTGAAAAAGTGAACAATTTGCTTTATTGAGGTTGCTTCCTTTATTTTTTCCTTCCCCAAAAGGGTGAAATCATAAAAAAATTGTAAATGAGTAATAGCTATGACTCATTTAGCTATAGTGACTCCTTCTAACCTTTGATAGTATCTATTCTTAGCAAAAGTCCTTCCCAAACATTCTTCTAGGATGATAAAAAGATAAGGAGAAAGAGGGTATCCTTGTTTGATGCCTCTAGAAGTTGAGAACCAATGAGTAGGACAACCATTAAGAATAACTAAATAAGAAACTGAAGATATACAACCTTTGATCCATTTTCTCCATTCCTGAGAGAATCCAAAATTTTCCAAAACTTGAATGAGAAAGTGCCAATCCACCCTATCATATGCTTTGGATAAATTCAATTAAATAAACATATTGGGGGATGCGAGATTTTCTCTTTTGAGATATAAACTCTTGAAATAATTATAGTGTGGATTACATTAGTTTAGCTTCAATATTAGTTCATCAACAAGAAGGTATTAAAGAAAGTTGGTAATACTCTAATGGTGTTCATCTAGGAGGGATAAATTTGAGAAGTGGAAGCATACTATGTATATTCAATGTATGCATTGCTTTAAATATTTTAAAAGATTTTCTAAAATTTATTAAATATATATTACGAGAATATGACCAGCAAGTGGATTATGAAAATATTATGTTTTGATGCTATAAATATTATGATATGAAATGGAGATACGACCCTGTGAATTCAACCATTTGAAACAAGGGTAGTGACGATTTTCAAATCATGAAAAAAATTGCAAAGTGCAAAGGATTAGGGTTTTTTCCTAAAAAACATCTCATCTTTTAGGATCCATATATTCGCGAAGAGTTATCCGATTCAGATGATTCTTGGACCAACTTGTGTAGAATTTGAATAGCTTTAAAATGAGTGGTCATATGCAAAAATCTGAGTAATATTGAGGGAGATACAACCCTATGAAGTCAACCATTCAGAACAAGGGCAGTGATGATTTTTCAAGTCGCAAAAAATGAAATTGCAAATATTTGCCAACTAGGGTTCAAACGATGGGAAGAGCAATGAAGGGCTAGGACTTTAGCGAGGCAAGAAATTCTATCTGGATAAAGATTTTTTTAGCTAAGTTATTTTTTCCCTTTATTTATCTTAGAAATTGTGCATGAAAATTTTATAAAGTTTTTATCAAATATTATATTTTTTATAGAACTTTCAAATAAATTTCATTAGATTTTGAGTTTTAGTTTCCTTTCCATGGATCGATTTATAGTTAAATCCTTAGAATCATCCCTAGTGGTAGAGGTTAGTGAGCGCACCTCAGAGAGATCCTCATTGCTCCAAGATAGGGCAGTTTTTGGTAAATTTAATGGGTATTGGCCAGGGGCTTCAGCCTTGAGAAAATGGATTGATAGGAGTTGGAAGTCTCCAGGAGTGATTCTATCATTTCTTCCCAAAGGTTTCTTCCTAGCCATTTTTTGTTCTAGGGAAGAAAGATAAAGAATCCTAAAATGGGGTCCTTGGTTTATGGGAAGAGCAGGGCTCTTCCTTACCCACTGGTATGAAGGCTTTTCACCTAAAAATGTAAATCTATCCCTAGTACCAGTCTAGGTTAGGATGTTTGGATTACCCATTGAATTTTGGGAAATAGATACCTTCAAGGCAATAGGAAACACTCTAGGAGAATTCCTTGAGATTTTAGATACAACAAAAGATGGATTTTTGGCTATTTATGCTCGAATATTGGTCATGATTGATATAAGTAAAAATTTACCAAAATCAATCATTCTTAAGTATGGGGATAAGATGTGGAACCAAACTATATATTATGAAAATATATCTTTTAGATGTAGAATATGTCATGAGGTGGGGCATATTGAGAGATCATGCCCTAAGAAGAGCCCAAAATAATCATTTGTAGAAAATCGTAAGAGAAATTTACAAATGGTTATGGATAAAGATGGTTTTCAACTTCCAAAAAATAGATCTAGAAAAATAAAAGAAAATGAACAATGGAGACCAATAAGGAAGGATACTGGAAGAAATTCCAATTCTTTTGAGGCTTTAGCCTATGAAGAAAAAGTAGATCAAAACTTAGAGGACACAGGACAACAATTTCAACATATTATCAAGGAATCGTCTATTCAATATGATCCTAATTTAAGGAAGAACATTCTCTATGAACCCAAGGAATGTGCCTCATCATATTTTGAAGACTCTCTTGAAGTACCATGCACCATTCAGGAGAAATAATTGGTAAAGAAAATGCAGTTTTAGAAGTTAATACCTCTGCCATTAATAAGGAAATACCAAAAAATGAGCAGGATAAGTCAAAAGCTTCTATAATAGATCCAAGAGAGGATAAATATGTTGAAAAACAAAATGGTGAAAGAATATTGAGGAATAGAATAATAATACCTACTCCTGATATAGGCAAGGCAAAAAGAGGAAAACCTCAAATTATCAAGCAAGATCCAAGGAAGCAAGAGCAACATAGAGAAAGGAACACAAACTAAGTTGGTTGAACTTATCTTTACAATACAACAAAATGATATTGGTAATATGCAAGAGTATTTTGTTTTTTTGTAGGACTGCCCAAACTTCCGAACTCGTTTCGGCCATATCTCACTCATCCGGACTCGAATTGAGCTAAAATTTTGAGGGTAGATGCCTGAAAAACCCTAGAACGTCTCCACCAATTTTCATATCATTTGGAGCAACACAGATCCTAGCGCATCCCTATGTGTGAACGAGATATTTGGCAAGCGACTATGCGAGGGTTTCATCTGGGTTGAGTGCAAGCAGCTCCAGAGGTTGGTTTTTAGGGCCTTCGGGCCCTAGCGACCAATATTTTTGTGGTTTATGCTCAATATTTTAGTAGGAAATGTTGTAGGGGATCCAATATGGGTTAGAAATTTATCTTTCAATAGATCATACTGTGAACTTGAGTGACAACGACTTCCAATTTGCTGCACAAAAGAAAAGTGAAAACCATACCTTTCCATGACGTCTAGGGCAAGGATTAAAGAGATCACGAAACAAGTTTCAAGTAGTTGATCAAAAAATGGCTCATATCTCAAGTGAATCTGGTGCTAAGGTGCACCCACAAAATAATTCTACTATGAAAACCCCTGTCAAGGGTAAGAATTTCGAAGACTCAGTCCCAAAAATGAATTTTAGGGATGCCCTTCATGGTGGACAGCCTCAACCCAATGCTAATATCAATCTTAGGGCTTCCCATAAACCTCTAAGAATGCCTAAGATTGATCCCAGGAAAATGGAGTCAGGATGTCTTAAAGCGATTGATGGAACTCCTATTGTTAAGCTTGATATGGGTAACATTCAGACTGGCATTGAAGATTTGGAAAAAAGAGGACTAATTTGTCGGTTCGTGGGTTTTCGTCCGAGTCTATCTCCTTTCAAAGTCTGGGCTACAAAAATCTGGAAAACTAAAGGTGAGTTACAAATCTCTATTTATCCAAATGGTTATTTTCTTGTTTTATTTGCTAATAATGAAGATAGAGAGAAAACTTTTCAAGGGGGTCCTTGGTTTTTTGGAAGGGCAGGGCTTTTCATGAAGCCCTGGCATACTAAATTTAAAGTCGAAGAAGAGATGCCTTCTATAGCTCCCGTGTGGGTTAGACTCTTTGGCCTCCCTATTGAATTTTGGAATCCTACTATTTTTTCTTCAATTGGAAACTCTTTAGGAACTTTTATGATGACTATTGATTGTACTCAAAATTTTGAACATATTATTTATGCTCGGATTTGTGTTTTAATGGATTTTGACAAACCCCTACCTAAAAAGATCACATTACAATTTGGGGAAGACACTTGGGAGCAAGTAGTGGACTATGAGAACATTCCTTTTCGTTGTAGAATTTGCCATGAATATGGTCATTTGGCCAGTGCTTGCCCAAATAAAATTCTTGATCAAAAGAAAGAAGATATAAACTCAACGAGGTTTCCAAATACCTAAGAAGAAGAACACTCAAAAAAACTAGTTATGAAGGATCAATCAAAGTCATCTCGCTAATATGTTTGAAATCCTTTCCACAAATGATGTCCCAAGTGAGGAAGAGGAAATAATGGAAACTGAAATCTTAGAAACACAATTTAAATATGAAGGGAAGAACTCAGAGACAAACCAACAAATCAAAGGTTTTCAACAGAAAAAAAGGAGAAAATTTACACAAGAAAAACAATCTTTCAAATGTCAAAACTTCAAATAATGCAGGTCCCAATATAGACTCCATTGAACCATCTAGTAAAATTTTGGCTGTGTACGAGCATTCTTCAAGGTTAGAAGCCATCTCAGATTCAATTGGAATAAGTCAAGAAATAGGGAAAAAAAATTGAAGATGGATTCTAATCAAAAAGTAGGTCGCAAGACCAATCAATATCATATGGTAAAAGAAGGTGAAAAGCTTGTAGAGGAAGGTAAGATTAATGCCCTTCCCAACTTTTTTAGCCCTGGTATTAATGAAGATCATCACTTGGAATATTAGAGGACTCAAAGGGAGTCTTTCAAAACAAAATGAAATTAGAAGAATGATTCAGATAAATCATCCACATCTTGTTTTCCTTCAAGAAACAAAGATGTCAATGGAGGATATGGACTCAATTGCCAGTAAAATTTGGCCAACTAGAAAAGTGGTTTCCCTTAGTTCCCAAGGGACTTCTGGTGGCATTGCTTGTCTTTGGGACCCAAAAGAGGTAGTTATTCACCATATGGTTGGCAGTTGGGGTTTGTTGGCTATAGCTATTCAAAGTAGACATTCCAACCAGATTATGCTCTGCATTATCGTTTATGCTCCGACTTCTTTTGAGGAAAAAAGAAGACAAGTGGAAGGATATTACTCATATTATCTCTCATTTTCCTAAAGCTTGGATCTTGATCGGAGGAGATTTCAATACCATCCTCTCTCTGGATGAGAAAATGGGGGGAAATAAAAATTTGGACAAAAGCACTCGACCTCATGAGCGAATATATTGCAAACCTCCATCTTGTGGATATCCAACCAGATAATGGCCTTATGACTTGGTCTAACAGAAGGCAAGGCTTAGCTTGTATAATGGAGAGATTGGATAGGTTTTTGCTCTCTAAAAATTTCTTAATCCATGGTCACATTCCTAAAGTGAAGACTCTTAATAATGTTGGTTCGGATCATTGGCCACTCATGGTGGAAATGTGGAAAACCAATGTGAGTTTCTCTCCTTTTCATTTTCAATTAATGTGGCTTAGAGACATTTCCTTCAGACCTCGTGTGCAACAATGGTGGAAGGAAGGTAAACCTAGGCATGGGACTAAGATGTTCTGTTTTGCCAAAAGACTGCAATACATTAAATCCAAAATCAAGACTTGGAACTGGAAAGAGTTTGGGGATGTTCATAAAAAAAACATGAAGTTATTGCTCATCTTGAAAATTTGAATAAGAAAATCCATTTAGATGGCCTCACAGAGAAGAGAAGTGCAGATGAAATTAAACTCACAACTCATAGAGGAATGGGAAAAAAGAGAAGAAATATTATGGAAGCAAAAATCTAGAATTCAATGGCTCAAAGAAGGAGATCGAAACACAAATTTCTTCCACAAATCTCTTCTAGCTCGAAGATCTCACAACTTTATTTCTTCCTTAAAATCAGATTCTGGAGATGTTGTTTATACTTGGGATGGCATGAACTCTATTGTTGTTGATTACTTTTCCAATATTTTTGCTGCTACTCCTCTTGACTCAGCTTCACAACAAAATGTTCTTCAAGCAATCCCTTCTCTTATCACTTCTGAGGAGAACTCTATTTTGACTGCTCCTGTTACTATCAATGAGCTTCAACAAGTAGTTTTTAAAATGCAAAAAGGGAAAACCCCAGGTCCCGATGGTTTTCCCATTGAGTTCTACCAAGAGTTCTGGGATATCCTTCATGTTGATTTATTAGAGGTGGTGGAAGAAGCCAGGAAAGCCAAAGAAATTTTGAAGGTTATCAATAAAACTTATATTACTCTTGTTCCAAAAGCTCAAGAGGTTGATCATATCTCAGCTTTTAGACCTATTGCTTTATGTAATGTTCTTCTCAAAATCATTACTAAAATCATGGCAGAAAGGTTGAAGCCTCTTTTGCATAAGATTATTTCCCCGAGAGCAAGGGGGTTATGTGGAAGGACGTCAAATAGTAGATGAGATAGTTCTTGCTCAGGAAGCCATCCATTCCATGGATATGCAAAAATCTCCTTCCATGTTCATTCGGTTAGACTTATCCAAAGCTTATGACAGAGTGGATTGGCACTTCCTTATCAAAGTTTTGAGGCAATTTGGTTTCTCTAAGGATTGGATGGATTGGATTATGGGATGTATCTCTTCAGTTTCCTACTTAGTTCTTATCAATGGCAGGCCTTCTCAGTCATTCCCAGCTTCCAGAGGTATTAGGCAAGGTGACCCGCTATCCCCTTATTTATTCATCATTCTTGTTGAATGCTTGGGTAGGACTATAACCAAAAAGAGGGAAAACAAAACCCTTGAGGGAGTTACCATTGCTCATGGAGCTAGACCTATCTCTCATCTTCAATTTGTGGATGACTCTACTCTTTTAGGTAAAGCTACAGTTAAGGAAGCTTCTAATATTAAGCAAATCATTAGCTATTTTTCTAAGGCTACTAGGCAGTTGATCAATGAAGACAAATCTAAAGTTATTTTCTTTCACCGCTCTGCTAGACAGGAATCCATGGTCTTGGATAAATTAAGATATAAGAAGACCTCCCTTCCAATCACTTATTTAGGTATTCCCATAAATATTCAAAGGCAAAAAAATAAATATTGGAATTGGTTGTTGGACAAAGTCAAGAAGAAAATTGGAAAGTGGACCAACAAGTGGCTTTCTTCCGGGGGTAGAATCACCTTGGTAAAATCAGTCCTTCAAGCTATTCCTATTTATGTTTCTTCCATTTTGAATATCCCAAAGGTTGTTCTTCGAGAATTGGATCAAATCAGTCATCGTTTCCTTTGGAGTGGTACTAAGGAGAAAAGAAAATGGGCCTTGGTGAAATGGGATACTTTATGTCTTCCTAAGAGTGAAGGGGGGTTAGGATTCTGGTCTTCTATTAATAACAACAAAGCTTTAGCTGCTAAATTATATTGGAGGATGTTGCATAACCCCAATGCTCTTTGGGCCAATAATCTCCATGCTAAATATGCTGAGAACAAAAGTCCTGAAGACCTTGTTCGCTATCAACTTCCTACCAAAGGTTCTCCCATTTTAGCAGTTCTTAAGACTGGTGAGGATTTGATAAAGAAAAAATTATTTTGGATCATTCATAATGGTCAACAGGCAAATTTTTGGATAGATTCTTGGGATGGTCACAAGCCTTTGATAACTCAGTTTCCCGATTGGAGGCCTTGGATGGAGGAGCTTCACCGAGCTAATTGGATAAAGGTGGCTAATTATCTGTCGGTACCATACTGGTAATTCAAAGGTTGGTAGATATTGGATCCCTATTGAGGACTGGCCTATTCAAATCCCAGAAAGGCAAAGACAAGATATCCAAGGCATCCTTCATATGAGATCCCTCTCTTGGTCCCATGAAAAATATTGTTTTGGATGGAACAACACTACTAAGGGTGAGTATTCAGTTGCTCAAGGTTATTTGACCTTATGCCATAATAATCCCAACCATTCTTCTGACATATTTTCTCGATTGTGGGCTCAAAATCTCTGGCCTAAGGTGAGGTTCTTTAATTGGATTTTATTGCATCGTAGGGTGCTTACTGGTGAGCAACTTATGAAGCATGGTTTTCATGGCCCTTTTAGATGTGAAATGTGTGAAGAGAATGTAGAAAATCTCAACCATATTTTTATTGAGTGTACTTTAGCCTCTGAGCTATGGAGGAGAATGGCCACTTTACTTGGCTTACAAGTGGTCCAATTTTTTTACTTTTGAACAACTTTGGAGGGATTGGCCTAATCAAGAGGGTGTTGATCATTTTATTAGGCAGTTAGTTTGGATGGGTTCTACCATTCTTCTTTGGAATATTTGGAATGAAAGGAACAACCAAATTTTTAATCAAGATAGGAAGGATATTCACTATATTTGGCAAAAGACCATAGCCAACTTAGTTGAATCAGTCCATCAACTCCTTAATCACCCCCAAAACTCCCACCAAAGATGGGATCAAGTGATGCAAATATTGAAGATTAAATCTTCTAAGGGCAACCAACTTAAAGGGAATGTGAGTATTAGTAAGATGGATAGGACTAGAAATTGGCAACCTCCTCCTAAGGATTTTGGAAAAGTCAATACTGATGGAGCCTCTAGAGGGAACCCTGGAAAAGCCAAGTGTGGGAGGAATTGGTAGACTTTCAGATGGCTCCCTGGTTTTTACTTTTGCTGAGAATTTGGGTATTCTTTCCAATAACCTTGCTGAGGGGTATGGTATCCTCAGAGGCCTTCAGGAGGCTACTAAGGTTGGATGGGAAAAGGTGTTAGTTGAGTCCGACTCTCAACTTATGATTAATCTCTTGAAGACTCCTTCTAAGAATCATAAGGTGGATTGGAGAATAAAAAGAATTATTGAGAAGATTCAATTAATCCAGATGGGATTTTTGAAAGTTGATTACAATCATGTGGTCAGAGATCAAAACAAGAGTGTTGATGCTTTAGCTAATTGGGCTTTGGACAAAGGTGATCTTACTTGTTATGGCCACCCTCCTATATGGTGGGCTTCTCAAATTAGGGAAGCTCTTCTTTCTATCATTTCTTTGGATGGCTCCAGTTCTGAAGGTACCTAGTTTCTTCTTGCTTTTTTTTTTGCTTCTCTTTGGTTCATTCAGTTTTTTTTAGTTCCCTAGCTCATTCTATTCTTTATTTTGTTTCCTCTGTTGATTCTTGCCTTAATAGTCTTCCGGTCTAGATAGGTCATTGTTATGTTCAATTTTTTTTCTTTTTTTTTTGTTTTTTTTGTTTAGTTTTTTAAGGTGGGTGGGTTCTTTTGTTTTGTTTTGTTTTTGTGTTCTTTGTGTTGTTTTTTGTTGTTCATGTGTTTTTGTTGTTTTGTGTTTTTTTTTTATGTTTTTTGTTATTGTTCTTGTGTTTTTTTCGTTCTTGTTCTTGGGTTTCTCTTTGTTTGTGTTATTTCATGTTTTTATGTGTGAGTGTTTTCTATGTTTTTTGTTTTTGTTTATTGTCTATTGTTGGTTGTTTTTTATTTTTATTTTATTTTATTTTTTAGGTTTTGGTTGTGTTTATTTTTCATGTTTTTTTTGGGTTATGTCTTTGTAGTGTTCTGTTGTTTTTGTCTTGTTTGTGTTTTGTTATGTGGTTCTTGTGTTTTTCTATGTGGTTTGTGTTGTGGTTTCTTTTATCTTATTGTGCGTGTTTGGTTGTGCTTTTGTTTTTGACACACTCAAGGAGCATGTTTTTTATTTTATTTTATTATTTTTGTTGTTATTTACTTATTTTTAAATTGGTTTTGTGTGTTTGTTTGCTCCTTGAGTATGTCAAAGGTGGTAGGCCAGGTCCGAGTCCTGGGCATTTTTGGTGGAATGGATACCCCTACCTCCTTGGGTCTTACCCGAAAGTGGCATCCCTTTTGGGATGTTTTCCACAAATAAAAAAAAGATATTGGTAATATGCAAGAGGGGCAAAAAGCCCCTAATGAGACATGATTATAATCTCATGGAATATAAGGGGTGTTAATTCCCCCTCAAAGCATAGGTTTATTAGGGACCTATGTTTAAGTAATAAACCCGATATTATTTATATGCAGGAAACTAAAATGACAAAAGAAGATGTTTCAAAAACTATGAAAGCAGTTTGGATAAGATGTGAATGGGATGCTATGGATTCTAAAGGAGCAACATAAGGGAAGTATAACTTGTTGGAATCTTTCTAGAACATCTTGTGTAACCATTCATAAAATTAGATATTGGATAGCCTCTTTAGTCACTTGCTACTTTGTTGATATTCGCTTCATCCTTATCAATGTGTATGGTCCTACAACTCAGTCAAGTAGATTAGAAGTTTGGAGTGGGATTGAGGCCTTTATGAGAAGTAAATACCAAGAAACTCATTTCATGATCATTGGATATTTTAATACCATTACCAAGCTGAATGAAAAATTTGGGGGAATTAGGAAATTGATCCAAAGTATGAAATATTCTCAAATTTTATTCAAAACAACAATCTATGGGAAGTAGAGTTTGAAGAATACAACTATACTTGGACCAACAACATGAGAGACCAGAACCTAATAGAAAAAAAATTAGATAGATGCATTCTCTCATATCATTGGCTTGATGAAGGAAATTGTGCTAAAATTAATACCTTAGCAAGGATTGGTTTAGATTATTGGCAAATAAGAGTTAAAATAGTGGTTAGTGAATTGAAAAAATATCATATTTTAAATATGAGCAGATGTGGGAAGACCATCCTCAATTTGTTGATATGATAGCTCAAACATGGAATTATTTAGGTAATGGTGGGTTGTATGCTCTTCCAAACCAAATTAAAGCTATGACATCTAGATTAAAAGAATGGAACAAGAACACCTTTGGAAACATTTTTGAGAAGAAAGAAGAACTAAAAGATAAACCTTCAAAATTCCGAAAAGGTGATGAAAATAATACGATCTTGGAGGAAAGGGAGTTGCTTAGTGAATATCATAATAGTTTGAGTAAGGAAGAGAAATTATGAAGATTAAAATAAAGACAAACTTGGTTAAAAGAAGGAAATAAAAATACAAAGTTTTTTCATAGGATGGCTATAGTACACAGATCTTCTTCTAGAATTGGTAGAATTAAATCAATAGAAGGGGTTTGGATTGAAGATCAGAGTGAAATTAGAGAAGAGGCTAAGTCATTTTATTAGAATATTCTAGGCTCAGAGTAGACTGTAGTTCTTAATTATAAACTTCTTTAATATGTTCCTTCAATTATAAAAAATGAAGAAAATAGGAAACTGATGGAGCCTATTACTCTAGAAGAAGTTCATTTAGCTCTTTTATATTTTAATAAGGATAAATCCCTTGGTCCAGATAGGCTCTTACCAGCTTTTTACCAACATAATTGGGATATAGTGAAGGATTCTTTATTGGTGGCAGTGGAATAGTCTAGGGTAAAATAATACATTCCTTATAAAATAAATGCAACTTATCTTACCCTAATTCCAAAAAATAAGGATGTTGAATTGTTTGATTCTTTTAGACCCATAAGCCTATGTAATATGGATTATAAGATTATTTCCAAAGTGATGGCGAATAGATTTAGGCCTTTGTTAGACAAAATTATTTCAGAAGCGCAAGGAGGTTTTGTGAAAGGGAGACAAATTTTGGATGGGATCATGGTAGCTCATGAAGTTATACATTCAATAGCTTCAAGAAAAGAGAAAGCTATGATATTAAAACTTGATATAATTAAAGCCTATGATAGGGTTAAATAGAATTTTATTTTTGTAGTTTAAGATAAATTTGGTTTTGGGAAGAAATGGGTTAGATGGATTAAAGCTTGTGTCTCTATAGTTTCTTATTCAATGTTAGTCAATGGGTTAGTGATAGAATCTTTTAAATCCAAGAGAGGCCTTATAGAAGGATATCCTTTATCTCCTTATTTGTTCATTATTATGGCATAAGTTTTGAGTATAAACTTAAATAAGGCTTACAAATATGGGTTTATAAGTGGACTTAAGGTTAGTAATAACATCGATAACATCACCCATCAACAATTTGTAGATGATACAACCTATTGTGGCTGCTCCACAACACACCCCAAAATTGGGGACCCACTCTTTTTTACATGCTTTCCAAGAAGACTGTAGTGGCCCAGATGCTAAAATCAAAGAAAAAGAAAATGTCGCAAAATCACGACATGTTGCTCTGTCACGGCTAAGAAAAAGAAACTGTCGCGATATCGTGACATGTTGCTTTGTCGCGATTAAGGATGAGAAAATGTCACGATATCATGACATGTCATGTTTTCACGGCTCAAATCAGCAGAATGCAGCATGATGAGAAATTATCGTGATATCGTGACGTGTCGTGAAATCGCGGGTCATAGAGAAGAGAGAAAGACGAAGTGGAAAAATGTCACGATATCACGACATGTCACAAAATCATGGTCAAACCAGTCAAACAGGGCAAGGCACTAAAGTTGTCGCAATATCACATGTCGTATTTTCATGATCTGAAGACAAGATGAAGGGCAAACAAGGAAAACGTCACGATATCGTGACATGTCGAAGTTTCACGACCCGAAGCAACCAAAGTGGATGTAGAGGAAAAGTGTCATGATTTCATGATAGAAAGCAAGAATATGGTGCAGAATGAAAGGGTGTCACGATTTTGCGACATGTCGCGTTTTCGCGACCAAAGGCAGGAAGATAGAGCGAAATAGAAAAATGTCACGATTTCACAACAAGTTGCATCTGCACAGCCTGAAACAAAAAATTGTCGCGATATCGTGACATGTCTCATTTTTGTGGTGCATGAAGGTGAACAAGGCTGCTGATAGAAAAATGTCGCGATATCGCGACATGTCTCATTTTTGCGGTACAAGAAGAATAACAAAGTGCAGGTATAAAACGTCGTGATATCGCGACATGCTATTTTTTTCGTGATTCATGGAGGGCCATTACAGAATGTGCAGGAAAGTGTTGCACGTGTCACAAAGGCGTAGGGGTTATGATAACGCTTCAGGATCGACGGTTACAGTTCACAGAGAAGACCAAACATTTCAAACCCGAGCAAAAAGCCAAAAAATGATGAAAAGGTAGGGAAGATGAAACGAAGCGATCTGGGAGATGAAATGAAGCGTCACAAGGCGAAACAGAGAGCCATAACAGAAAGTTTAAAAGTAGAAGCACAGGACAGGTATAGGGGTCAAAAACTGCTGTGAACAGAGTTGCAGATTTGAAGGCGAGAAGGCCATTCTGGACCTGTTTAAGTTGTTTTTCTTCCACAGATTGGTTTGTGAGAACCAGAGATTCTGCTATTGTAAAATGACATATTTTTAATGCAGAAAGTTTTCAGAAATTTGCATCTTGTGGGCAAGAAAGAAGGAGATTTTCTTTGCATGCTATGGATTTAATGTTTATTATTTCATTTTTTTTTTAGGTTTCGAATAAATAGATAATGTTAATGCCATTTTTTTTGGGTTACATTAGGAGAATATTTGAAATCTGAACTTTATTTCGTACCCTAGGAGCCAACACTTAGTCTATGGGGATTGTGCTTGTTTTGCAAGTCCAATAGGTTAGGTTGCATGCATGGAGACCTCACATCTTCGGTTTTTCCGAAATAGGATAGCATCATACTGAGTGCATTTTATTTTCAGTTTTTCTGCATTTCATTTTCAGTTTCTGCATTTCATTTTTTAGAAAGTTTAACTTATTTAAAATAAACATTTAAAAATTACAAAATCCAAAAAAAAAAAAATGAACAATCACTAAGTTTCAGGGTGAAATAAACCAACATTGCCCCTTGTTTACAGTTACTTGCAATCACTAAGGTGTTCCAAGCATTTAAATTGAATATCTTTATATGAGATTACTAATACACATATGCAAATGCTAAATACAGTGGAGACCTTGGAGAAGTTGTTTGTTTAACTTCTTTGCAAGAGGGGATTTGGAACCCAAATCCTAAAGGAGAGTGTGCTTTCACAATCGGGTGAAAATACCACTCAACAGATTGGCGCTAGAAGGAGGGCCTGAACTGGTTTACTGTATTCGATTTTGTTAAGAAATTCATATACATCGTTCTAACGCTGTTTGATTGTTCATACAAAAATAATGTGTTTTGATTTAATGTTATTCTTTCAATCTCAGTAACGGTTATAACTGTAGCATTTTTGTTGTGTTGCAGATTCTCTTGGAGGTACCGAGAGTTTCGTTAGGCAAGCTGGACCCACCACGTCGGATCGCAACTAGGTCCAAAACAACTGGGGAAACCATATTTCATGACCTTACACTCACTTGTAAGACTCCAAGAAATAAAACCAAGCAAGCTGTGAACCCATCAGATAGCCTTGTCACAGGAGACCTCTTTGTTTCAGAAGCACCGAGCGGACCTACACCGGTGGTATCAATTGCCACTAGTGTACCTATTGTCAGTACCATTTCCACCGCTCTTGCAGGGTTGTCCTCATCAATTCTGAGTCAAATGGCCCAACCTCCAGCAGCTCCTTGGTACGGAGCTAATAATATCCCTTTGAATATTGCAGGGGATATCCATGAAATCCCTAAGAACATAGAAATATTCTTGCCCAAATATAAACCAGATGGCCCAAGGACCGCAGAGGAGCATATCCAGGCCTATAGGGATGTTTTGATAAGGTTGCAAGTCCAACATGAAGATGTGGCTTGCAGACTTTTTCCCATGAGCCTAGACCCAGTGGCCTATGAATGGTATATATGCTTGCCTACTGGTTCAATCACTTCATGGACACAAATGGAGAACGCCTTTGTCAATCAGTTTAGGTCACCTTTGGATCCCGCAACCATCTACAATCAATTCATTACTTGCAAAAGGAGCCAAGGTGAGCCAATCAGAACCTTTAATCAGAGATTCCAAAAATGTTATAATAGAGCAGTTCGACATTTTGCCATAGACCCCGCAGTAGCTTTACAAATCTATTTTGGGGCATTGGATCCGATGACAACGATGTTTGCCAGGCGAAATCCTCAAGTCACCATGCTCGCCTTAGCTTACAATGAAGCTATGACCATCGAGCAACAAATGACACCACAGGGCTATGGGTTTCCCCGAGATGCCTATGATGGGACAATATGCTCCATATGGTCAAGCTCCCATGGTAAATCAGATCATGGCACCGCAAATGCCAAACATGAATGCTTTCCCATATCAACAACCATATCCACCAACACCTGCCTATGCACCCATTCCGATCCAACCGATCACATCCATTCCACCCGTTCCCGCATTTTTGCAAAATAGTCAATCGACTATGCAAGGAACCAACCGAGTTAATTCTCAGGCTATAGTTCCTTTCCCAAATCCAACTCCGATCCAAAGTGTAAATCCATATATGAATCAAATTCCTCAAAATCTGACTCAAATGTTAAATCAAGATCCCACGAATTATGCAAACCCAACGGGAACTAACAATAATGTAGCTCCACCGAAAGAGATTTATTCGGATGTTGAAGAGCTCAAGAAGATAGTTCATAAACTGAGTAATGACATGGTTCAAAAATAGAAGTATGAGTCCCATGCCCCTCACTCAAATCAAAATTTTAACAATAGAGGGAGACATTGGAACACGAAGCCAAACAATGGAGGCGTACCTTCCCCTATTGCCAATCAACTAGATACTTCTACAGGACCCAGTCAATCCAGTTCCCTTCTGAATATTTCCGATTTTGCATGGGAAAAGGGGTGCAGATTGCACAATACAAAGGAGCACAATGAGAGGAATTGTCCTAAAATCGCAAGATACACTCATTGTCTCCAAGCCCAAGTAGATGACCTGGAACTTGTGCCAAATGAGGGTCCACCCCAACATCAAGATGATAACATTATGGTGGTGGAAACTTTATACCATCAAGAAGGTGAGAGTGAGGAAGAAGAAGATGAAATTTTGGAACAGGAGGTGCAAGCTTTTCGAGAGTTTAGAAAGGGGAATCACGGATATCATTTGAGAAGTAAATCTAAAGCCCCTAAAACATCATCAACACCACCAAATAACTCTATCCTTCCTCTGGATACTAAGGCGGATAATAATCCTCCTCCTCCACTTAGAAGAGAAACGTCTAATGACACGTAGAAGATAGTCAAACTTGAAAAATCAAACTATGACATAGTGGAGGATTTAAGGAAATCTAAGTCGAGCCTTTCATTTTTAGAGGCGGCCAGGTTGCCTGGCCAAAAAGAAGCATTGATAAAGGCTCTGGACTCACCTAATCAAGTATGGAAGGGAAAGGAAGTTGAGTCTCATTTGATTTTATGAAAGGAGAGATGGGATGTCCCGCCATTTTTATTGACTCTAAGAATTGCTGGTAAGAATTTGCATAATTTTTTGGTAGACACGGGTGCCACGAGCAATCTCATGCCTTCAGAGATATGTCAAATGCTAGGCCTACAACCTGTTTCGTCCAAATGCAAGGTTTTGCAATTGGACCGATCTGAGGTAAATGTGATAGGGACCCTATATGATGTCAAAATTCAACTAAATTCTAAACCCAGGGTCCAACAAGTGGTCGACATTTTGGTTGTTAATATCCCAAGTAGATATGGAATGCTACTTGCAAGGGATTGGATGAAAACTTTGAATGACTATTTTTCAACCGATTGCTCACATATGTGGCTACCCTGGAAAGGAATCGCAAATCAAATCAGAGTAGAAAATGAACCGAGGCTTAAAGAAATCATAACAGAATTTAATAAGCCAAATGAAGTTCAGTTTTCTGAGCCAGAATTGGGGGTTTATGCATTTGATGTTGAAGAGGCTACTGAAGAGCCTAAAGGGGAAACATTTCACGGTAGCTCTCTTGAGGAAAATGATTTCATATGGTTGCTTAGGTTTGATGGATCCAAATCCAAACAGGGAGCAGGAGCCGGAGTCGAGCTCACTTTTCCAGGAGGTAAACCTTTACTTGCTGCCTATAGGTTACAGTTTCCTTGCACGAATAACGTGGCAGAGTATGAAGCACTAATTTTTGGTTTACAACTGGCGTTGAGCAAAAAGGTTAAATGCTTGAAAGTATTGGGAGATTCTAAACTGGTAGTCAAACAGATTAAAGGACAATATACATGCCACGATAAGAGACCGAGCCTTTATAGAACTAGGGTAAGGGACCTCATTGAGGAATTCGACGCTTTCAATATAGCCCTTATTTCTAGAAAAGGAAATCGCATAGCAGATTCTCTTGCGGTCACCGCGAGCATGTTAAATCCAGTTGATATAAAAAGGTGTAAAAAGTTCTCCATCGAATTAGTTCCTTGTCCATCGATACCTGATAATGTCAAGAATTTCCAAGTTTTTGAAAATGACAGACACATATTCAAATTTGTCATGAACTCAGGTATTTTTGAAAACCAGGTGATTGATGAGGAGCAAAGATGGCAAGAAGAAGCAAAAAATGAAAGTAAAACTACATGTCGATCCAACAAAATACCTAAAGACATAGTTTCATTGGAGAAAATGTTCGATATGGGATACAAGGCCAGAAAAGAAAAAAAGGTTCCACTCCCCAAAGATGCATGTGATCTAATTAATCTAGGGAGTGCAGACAATCCACGGGAAGTGTACATCGCAAAGGCATGTACAGACTGAAGAAAGAGAAAATATAATACATGCACTAAAACACTACGTGGATTGCATTGCTTGGAATTATAACGAATTGAAAACATACAACCAAAATGTCATTACACATACCATCCCTCTAAAGCCGGACTCCAAGCCTTTCAGACAAAGACAACGAGTTGTTAACCCGCTATTGGAGCCCTTAATAGAAAAGGAGGTCAAGAGATTATTGGAAGCAAAGATTATTTTTCCTGTTAGGCACTCAACCCTGGGTTGCTAACCTCGTTCCGATAAGAAAGAAGAGCGGAGAGATTAGGCTATGTATAGATTTTTGAAATCTTAACAAGGCCTCTCAAAAGGATAACTATCCATTGCCATCCATTGATGAAATTTTACAAAAAGTGAATGGATCTGAAATGATGTCTTTTCTTGATGGATATTCTGGGATATAACCAAATTCTTATTCATCCCAATGACAGGATGAAAACAACCTTCACAACCAAATGGGGGACATTTGCCTACAGAAGAATGTCGTTTGGACTGTTAAATGCTGGTGCAACATTTCAACGCGCCATGGACTATGCATTCAAAGGGCTTATAGGCAAGTGTATCATTGTGTATGTGGATGATATTCCAGTATTTTCAAAGAAAAGAGAAGACCATGTCAAGGATTTGAAAAAGGTTCTTCAAAGATGCAGAGAGCATGGAATTTCTTTAAATCCCAAAAAATGCATCTTTGGAGTAACAGAAGGAAGACTACTTGGTCACATCATTTCAAAAGAAGGCATATCCATTGACCCAGAAAGAATAGAAGCTATCCAAAACTTACCTCTCCCGGGTAGTAAAAAGGAGTTGAGATCTTTCTTCGGGCAAATTAATTTTGTGAGGAAGTTTATTTCAAGCTTCACTGAGATAGCCAAACCGTTGAACAAGATGCTCAAGAAGGATGTAGATGTCAGATGGAACGAGGAAAGTAGGGTGGCCTTTCAAAACATTAAGGATGCCATTTCCAGAGCCCCCGCCCTCATAAGTCCAAACTATTCTAAACCTTTCTATATTTATGCTTTCGCATCGGAACACTCTTTTGCGAGTGTCTTGACCCGAAAAGGTGAGGATAGCACAGAAAATCCCATAGCATTTTTAAGTGCTCCTTTAAAAGATGCTCAATTGAGGTATTCTATCCTCGATAAGCAGATGTACGCACTCTTTAAAATGGTAAAAAAATTCCGACATTACATTGTGCACAACAGAGTTTTTGCCATTGTGCCTAACCTTGCTATCAAAACTATGTTTTTACGGAATGAGCTAGGTGAGAAAAGAGGTAAATGGATTTCTACTATCCAGGAATTTGATCTTGAAATCCAACCCATGAAACTAGTTCGAGGACAGGGACTTGTGAAGGCGATTGTCGAGAATAATCCGCAAATGACATGCCAATATTCAAATGCAGAATACATTTCTAAAGATGACCGGTATGTTGACATTGTACATTTTTTATTAAACGGTAAGTGCCCATCCAATTTGAATTCCACTCAAAGAAGGGCTTTAAGACTTAAATCTATTAATTATCTGATTAGATCTGGTGTTCTGTACAAGAAAAATCATGAGGGGATCTACTTGAGATGCCTGAATAAAGAAGAAGCTGCAAAGGTTCTACAGGAATTTCATGGGAAATATGGAACTGGCCATGGTGCGGAAAATGCTATAGCGCATCAAATCCTGAGAGCAGGATACTATTGGCCTCACATTTTTAAAGATGCACACGCTCATGTACGATCTTGCCACATTTGTCAAGTAGTTGCCAATAGAGAAAGAAACGCAGCCATGCCATTACAACCTGTAGTTGAGATGAGACCATTCGCACAATGGGGATTAGATTTCATTGGGGTTATTAACCCAAATTCTTCTGATTCCCATAAATTCATACTAACAGCTACATATTATTGTACAAGGTGGATAGAAGCAGTTCCTACAAAACATGCCACTACAGACGTTGTAATAAAATTCCTTGAGGATCACATCATAACAAGATTTGGAATGCCCGATTCTATCGTTAGTGATAATGGTAAAGCTTTTGTTTCCACGCAATTGGCAGATTGGGCATATGACAATAAAGTGAGTTTAAAATTTGCAGCTAATTATTACCCTCAAGGAAATGGTTTGGCAGAATCCTCAAACAAAAATTTGTTGAATATCATTAAGAAATTACTGGAAAAGAACCCTCGAGATTGGCACAGCCAGTTAAAGTTTGCTCTATGGGCAGATAGAACCAGAGTAAAAGAATCAATAGGGAATACTCCCTATCATTTGGTTTATGGACAAGATCCAATTTTTCCAGCAAACTTGAAGCTTCAAACCCTGCATTTCATACAAGAATACCTAGGAACAGATAACCACACTGAAGCCAGACTAAGTCATTTATCGCACCTCGATGAAAAAAGGGAGGAAGCCATGATTCACATGAGTAAACACCAAGAGGTTGTTAAAATATGGTTTGACAGAAGAGCTAAAATTAAGTCCTTCAGAATTTCAGATTTAGTCTTATTGTGGGATAAAAGACATGAAGAAAAAGGGAATCATCAAAAATTTGATTGTCTTTGGTTAGGCCCTTATCAGATTTCAGAAATTCTAGGGAAAAATACCTTCAGGTTAAGAACTTTAGAAGGGAAGGATCTGACGTTACCAGTTAATGGGCATGTTTTAAAGCACTATTTTAGCCCTTAAGTCGTAGGAGATTGATATTATATTTTTCGGTTTTGGTATGGATTTTCAAATTTTGTTTTGTTTGTTTTAAGATTGCTAGTTTAGTTAGGATTTAAGTTGTGTGTTTGATTTCATTTGACATGTTTGGTTTGTTTATATATATAAAAAAAAAATGATGAAAAAGTTGTTTTTTTTTGAGATGTTAACTTATGCTTTAGATCAGGGAAATATGAAACATTGGAATTGTGTGGTAGAAAGCTCCGCAAGAAACACAAATAGTTTAAATAATATCATTTGAAACTTGTGAAGCATGAAGTAGCCGGTTTTACAGATTATGGCAATACTCCATCTGCAATTCAAAAGGCAATGCATTCATATTACATCCCACTTTGCATATACATGCCATCTTAGTTGCATATGCATGTCAGATACAAATCATTAAAGCATGTCAAATCCTCTTAGGGTTATTCTATAACATAAAAAAAAAAGAAGAAAAAAAATCCTAAGGTTGGGAACTGATGCCCGAACTATCTTAAACCAAGCACATTCTATACACATTAAAAAGGATCTTGAGCAAAATGATCAAAACCTTGCTTGGAAGAAAAGGTCAAGTGAAAGAAGTATTTCATGTCTATCCTATTATGCAACATGATCCTTAAAACAGTGGTTTTTACCACTTCCATAAAGCTTAAAGCCTAAAATCAGAGTAGTAAGGATAGGGTTAAATCCTCATCGAACTTAGGTTGAGGATCCAACTCCCCAAAGCTCTGATTTGACCTACATGGAGTAGTAAGGATAGGGCATAATTCTCATCTCGCCTAGGTTGAGAATCCGATTCCCCAAAGCTTCCATTTTTTCTCCATTTCATCATAAATCTTGGATTGGAAGGATCGTACTACATGTCCTCTACAAAGGATGGGTAGTCATCCCAAAGGTCCAAGCAATAAAAGTAAAACTAATTTTTCCCATTTCATCTCAATATTGGATTGGAAGGATCGTACTACATGTCCCTGGCAAGGATGGGTAGTCATCCCAAAGGTCCAAGAAATAAAATTAAATAATATTTCCCATTTTATCTTAATATTGGATTGGAAGGATCGTACTACATGTCCCTAGCAAGGATGGGTAGTCATCCCAAAGGTCCAAGAAATAAAAAAAAAAGAATGAATGAAGCCAAATCATGGATTATGGGGTTAAGTATGCCCATGCGTGGTAGCATGTCTTGTCTAAAAACAAGACCACTGACTGTTCAAACGGATAGACTAGCATGACCATTTCATCCATAACCGGTTAAATTATTTTGCTCAAAGTGAGGTAATGAATTCCAAATCGAAGTAGTAAGGATAGGGTTAAACTCCCATCTCGATTAGGTTGGGAGTCCGATTTCCCAAAGCTCTGATTTCACTTTCACTTGCACATGGGTTCAAGATAGTAGTGACTCATAACCAACTTTGGGATCTAATAAATCAATTCATTATACATATAGTTGATCCTAAGAGGGTTTGATAATCTTAAATGTTTGTGTATGATACTAGAAGGTCTAAGCCTTTATAAAGCAAATTGTTATATCTCTAAGCATATTTATCAGGCTGCACAAATCATTCATAACCTCACATATGCATTCATGTAAAACTGACAATGGAATGTGGATCAATTTCAAACGATAGAAAATGGAACACATTGCACACACCGAGCTGATACTTAATGATTCTGATGTTTCATGTATTTCTGATCTATCGGCATTTGTTCTATCTTTTATGTGCTGACGCCTATATCTAAGCTTGTATATTTCCAGGTTAGGTTCTCACCAAAATGCTCAGGAGCATTTGACAGTAGAGTCGCCATTTGTTGTGGCTGCTCCACAACACACCCCAAAATTGGGGACCCACTCTTTTTTGCACACTTTCCAAGAAGATTGCAATGGCCCGGATGTTAAAAGAGCAAAGAAAAAATGAAAAGTTGTCGCGATATCGCGACATGTTGCTCTATCGCGGCTAAGAAAAGAAAGTGTCACGATATCACGACATGTTGCTCTATCGCGGCTAAGATGAGAAAATGTCATGATATCATGACATGTCATGTTTTCACAACTTAGATCAGCAGAATGCAGCATGATGAGAAATTGTCGTGATATCGTGACATGTCATGAAATCGTGGGTCATAGAGGAGAGAGAAAGACTAAGTGAAAAATGTCACGATATCGTGACATGTCATGAAATCATGGTCAACCGAGTCAAACAGGGCAAGGCACTAAAGTTGTCACGATATCGTGACATGTCATGCTTTCACGATCTAAAGACGAGATGAAGGGCAAACAATAAAAACGTCGTGATATCACGACATGTCGAAGTTTTGTGACCCGAAGCAACCAAAGTGGATGTAGAGGAAAAGTGTCATGATTTCATGACAGGTAGCAAGAAGATGGTGTAGAATGAAAGGGTGTCATGATTTCGTGACATGTCGCGTTTTCACAACCAAAGGCAGGAAGATAGAGCGAAAGAGAAAAACGTCGTGATTTCGTGACAAGTTGCATCTGCACAGCCCGAAAGGAGAAAATTGTCGCGATATCGCGACATGTCTCATTTTTGTGGTGCATGAAGGCGAACAAGGCTGTTGATAGAAAAATGTCATGATATCGCGACATGTCTCATTTTTGCGGTACAAGAAGAATAACAAAGCTGCAGGTATAAAACGTCGCGATATCGTGACATGCTATTTTTTGTCACGATTCATGGAGGGCCATTATAGAATGTGCAGGAAAGTGTTGCACGTGTCACAAAGGCATAGGGGTTATGATAACGCTTCAGGATCGACAGTTATAGTTCACAGAGAAGATCAAACGTTTCAATGTCGAGCAAAAAGTCAAAAAATGACGAAAAGGTGGGGAAGATGAAATGAAGCGATCTAGGAGATGAAACGTAGCATCACAGAGTGAAACAGAGAGCCATACCAAAAAGTTTAAAAGTAGAGGCACAGGATAGGTACAGGGGTCGAAAACCGCTGTGAACAGAGTTGCAGATTTGAAGGCGAGAAGGCCATTCTAGACCTGTTTAAGTTGTTTTTCTTCCACAGATTGGTTTGTGAGAACCAGAGATTCTGCTATTGTAAAATGACATATTTTTAATGCAGAAAGTTTTCAGAAATTTGCATCTTGTGGGCAAGAAAGAAGGAGATTTTCTTTGCATGCTATGGATTTAATGTTTATTATTTCATTTTTTTTAGGTTTCGAATAAATAGATAATGTTAATGCCATTTTTTTTGGGTTACATTAGGCGAATATTTGAAATCTGAACTTTATTTCGTACCCTAGGAGCCAGCACTTAGTCTATGGGGATTGTGCTTGTTTTGCAAGTCCAATAGGTTAGGTTGCATGCATGGAGACCTCACATCTTCGGTTTTTTGAAATAGGATAGCATCATACTGAGTGCATTTTATTTTTAGTTTTTCTGCATTTCATTTTCAGTTTTTGCATTTCATTTTTTAGAAAGTTTAACTTATTTAAAATAAACATTTAAAAATTACAAAATCCAAAAAAAAAAACAATGAACAATCACTAAGTTTCAGGGTGAAGTAAACCAACATTGCCCCTTGTTTATAGTTACTTGCAATCACTAAGGTGTTCCAAGCATTTAAATTGAATTTCTTTATATACTTCTGCTAATATCAAAGCAAAAATTTGTAGGTTGCTTCAAATGGAGGAGGAAAATTTACCAACAAATTATCTAGGGATACCTTTATTTGAGGGGATAATGAGGATATATTTATGGAATCTAGTTATTAGTAAAGTTTAAAATAAACTTCCAGCTTGTAAAGGTAGATGGTTATCATTAGCAAGAAGAGTGCAGTTAATTAAGTCATGTTAGTCTTACAATGGCACTGAGAGGGGGGGTGAATCAGTGTAGCTATTTAAATTTCAAATCTACAACTCTTAAATCTGAAGCAAGGAGAACTTAAAACCAGATAAAGCAAATATAACAAGAGAGCATTCCACAACACAAGATTTAACGAGGTTCACCAGTTTTGGCTACTCCTCAAAAATAGACTACTTGGACTCCCATCCAAATCCAGCTTTTGCAAAGCACCAAATTTACAAACAATTTACCAGCACACATTGGAAGGAGCACCAACCCCTAATTTATCTGCACCAATAGAAAGGAGCACCAACCCCTGATTTACCAGCACCAACTGGAAGGAGCACCAACCCTTGATTCCAAGCACCAACTTGGATTTCTATTTTGAATCTTAGATTGACATAAATATGCCTTCACTTTTACAAGACCCTTACTGGTCTATTGCTCATCCAACCTCTCTTTCAATTTAGGAAACACATATTCCTTCTATGCACTTGCTGTCACACTCTCTCAGTCGTGCTCTATCAGCTGCGCTCTTTCTACACCGCTCTTCTCTCAGCAGTGCTCTATCTCCACTCTATTTTTCTCTTCGGCTACACACCTTTTTCTCTACCCGCATAGAGCTCAACCTAATGGATCACTCTTACCACTCTGCTTACTGTGCTCTAACAGCATTCTCTGTGCTATGACAGCCTTCTCTACACTTTGACAGCCTTCTCTGTGCTCTGAACAGCCTTCTCTGCTTGCTTACGGCTCTGACAGCCTTATCTGCTCATTTACGGCTCTCTGATAGCCTTCTCTGCTCATTTCGATGCTCTGACATCCTTGTATGCTCTCTTACATAGTTCAGAGCTCAACCCTAATTCTTAACTTATATGAAACATACACATTCTTGCGGCTCTCTTCAACAACCTTTTTCTCAGCACATATATTATTTTATCAGTGACACCTTCCCTCTTTATGGCTGCACATTTTTTCAATTATGAGCGGCTCTTTTTTCTTCTACACGCAACTGCCATTTTAAAACAATATTTTTCATTTTGAAACCCTAAGTCTTCTATATCTTCCATTATCCCGCATGCAGCCTATTCATAGCTACTCCTGTAAGTAACTCCTTTCTGACACAATATTCTTACATGCAACCTATTAATAGTTATGGCTCTTCGAAATGACTCTCTGTCTATCTCTTGGTCTTCGTCTGATGACTTTCAGTAACCACCGCTGCATGATATTTCTCTGTTATGGTTCCTGTAACTGCAGTAATGACTTCTGTTCACTATTCTTATTTAACTGCATGATTTCTATCTATAACTGCACCTATAACTGTTGTACTAACTTCAGTTAACTCTTCTTATTTTGGCTGCGTGAATGTATTCTGTAACTGCCCCTTTTACTGTCGTACTATCTGTAGTTCACTGTTACATTTCTTTGTTTCGGTTGAGTTCTCTTCTTAGCTCGCGCCAAGGCGACCTGTCACAAAATCGTGACACTTCTACCCCTTTGACTTTTTCTTGCTATTTGACCGTGAAAACATGACATGCCATGATATCATGACACTTTTCGCCTCCTTGTCCTCTTCTCGGCTTGCACCCGTGAAAACACATGTCACGATATCGTGACACTTTTCGCCTCCGTACACTCTTCTCGGCTTGCACCAGCGAAAACATGACATGTCGCGAAATCGTGACACTTTCGCTGCCTTGTGCTTTTCTCTGCCTTTCGCCCGCGAAAACGGAACATGTCACGAAATCGTGACACTTTCGTTGCCTTGTGCTTTTCTCTACATTTTTCCCGTGAAAACGAAACATGTCACGAAATCATGACACTTTCGCTGCCTTGTGCTTTTCTCTGCTTTGGGTCACGAAAACCTGACATGTCGCGATATCGCGACATTTTTCCTCCTTAGCACTTTTCTTCTCATCGGGTCATGAAAACCCGACATGTCACGATATCGCGACATATTTTCTCCTTAGCACTTTTCTTTTCATCGGGTCGCGAAAACCCGACATGTCACGAAATCGTGACACTTTTTCTCCTTAGCGCTTTTCTTCCCTTTGGGTCGCGAAAACCCGACATGTCGCGATATCGTGACACTTTTTCTCCTTAGCGCTTCCTCTTGCAAATTGTCGCGAAATCGTGACACTTTTCTTTGCGAGCTCTTTCTTTTGAACCTGTCATGAAATCGTGACACTTTTTTGTCCGTACAATCCTTCTTGCAGACTTTGCTTCCAACATGTCATGAAATCGTGACAGTTTTTCTACTGGCCTTCTTTGCTTCCAACATGTCACGAAATCACGACAGTTTTTCTACTTGCCTTCTTTGCTTTCAACATGTCACGAAATCGTGACAATTTTTCTACTTGGCTTCTTTGCTTCCAACTTGTCGCGAAATCATGATAGTTTTTCTACTTGCCTTCTTTGCTTTCAACATGTCACGAAATCATGACAGTTTTTCTACTTGGCTTCTTTGCTTCCAACTTGTCACGAAATCGTGATAGTTTTTCTTCTTGCCTTCTTTGCTTCCAACATGTTGCAAAATCGTGACACTTTCTCTTTTCTCTCTTCCAACATGTCGTGATATCACGACAGTTTTTCCACTTGCCAAACATGTCGCGATATCGCGATAGTTTTTCTTTCTGGCCAAACATGTCGCGATATCGCGATAGTTTCTCATGCTTGCTCAACATGTCGCGATATCACGACACTTTTCTTACTTGTCTGTTTCTTTGAGCTTTTGCATATGGGCCACTACGTTCTTCTTGGAGAATCATTGTACATGCTCTGTATGACCACTGAACTCCTGTCCATTGCATTAACCGATCTATTGTCCACTGCATCAACCGATCTCCCTGACTGTGTTGACAACAATGACAATACTTTTGCTGCACCTTGCTCATCAATGAACTCCTGTCCATTGCATCAACCGATCCTCTGTCTGTGTTGACAACAATGATAATACTTTGGCTGCACCTTGCTCATCAATCTCCCCCTTTGGAATTGTTGGCAACACATGTAATTGCGTGCAATTACCTGTAACTCTTCTCCCCCTTTGACAATAATACCAAAGGGCTGCTGTAGACTCCCCCTGAGTCCATGCACAACATTCTCAAGCAAAAATTATTACAGTTAGCAGAAATCATAAACATGAGCAATAAGATAAACAAATGCATAAATGCTCCCCCTGAGTCCAAGACCACTTCATTTCACTGATTGACAACATCATGATAAGCATAATAGGCATCAACAATATCAATAATGTGAATAGCAACAATAACCAGTGAATGACACCATCACCGTCAACTTCACCAATATAACATGTGTAAGAACATGACTGGACCACTGTCTTCTGTGCAACTACCCTCTGTTGCTTTGCAAACTCAAACTTGTCCATTGTTAGTGAAGGCATACAATAATCTTATATAGCCAACTTTTTGTTCTGCAATGACAGCTATTTGTCTCTCTCTATAGTGAGAATCCAGTAGGCTACCTCAATCCATTTTATATTTACAACCTGATCTATGTTTTCTATAGTTACTGTAGGTCACACCTTACTTTCAACTGTGCAAATCAGGAGAAGACATTTTGTCAAGCACTTTACAGCCAACCATAGTGCCCCTTACTCAACCTCATACTTCTTAACCTCGGATTGGCATTTTATCAATAGTTAAAATGAAACTGTCTGTGAATTAAATAATTTCACCAAGGCGTCATGAAATATCTCACAATCTTAATCATCAATGTGTCAAACAAATACATGCTGCTATTATCGAAACACAAATACGCAGCTAGGGCAAGCATTCTTTCATTAAACAAAAACAATCTGAACTGTTATAATCCATAGCTATGAACAGTGGCAGTAAGAACCATCAACAGAACAACAATGACATAAGCAATACTACCAATGGTGACGATTCTCAATTCAATCACTACCCTTCATGGCACCTCCACAAACAACTACAAGAACTGAAAACACACTTGACAACTGAAACAACAATATCCCGACTACTTGCCTTTCATCCTCAGATAACCAAACAAATACATAGGAGCATTTAAAATAAGACTTTAATATCACTCCCCCTGAGGATGTGCCACCTGGAGTGGCTTAGTGCAATAGCGGAGTAGTCTCCTTCAATCCAAGGAGACACGATTCCCTTTCTTCTGTCTTTCTCCAGACTTTCCTGAACTTGGGCTTGAGTTTTTCAACTACATCCCTATTTTGCCCCTATTCGTGAACTTGAACATTTCTCTTGCGGGGTTGTCTCTTGTGCATCCTTGATGGATGAAGATTTTCCTTTCTTTTATGCACATGATATGTTCCCTGTCTGTGTTGCACTCTTTGTGTCTGATGAAATCTAGGGTTTTGCCTTAGATTAGATACAGAAGTGCTTGGACAGAACCTTGCTATGTGCCCTTGACCATTACATTTAAAACATTGCACATGTTTTATTCCCTGTCTGTATTGCATTCTATGTGTATGATGAAATCTATGGTCTTGCCTTAGATTAGATGCAGAAGTGCTTGGACAAAACCTTGCTATGTGCCCATGGCCATTACATTTAAAACATTGCTCATGGTGTTCACTCAGAAAAATAGATGTATTTTTAATAGCATAACTCTTTGATCTATTGGTCAATCCACAATAAATTGCCTTGTGACCATAATGGTTGCATCTAAAACAATAGCCATTAAAAGCATTATTATGAAAAGAGTGAGAGTGAGAGAACCTCTTTTGTTGTGGTTGCTTTGCTGTAGATCTTCTTTGATATTTTCTTCCTGTTGAAGATTCTGCTTCAACCTTTTCTTGCTTCGATCCTTCAACAGTGAACTTCTTCTTCTCTGTAGAGTTGGAAGATGAAGGTTGTTCAGCTTCATATCCAAGACCACGCTTATCCGTGGAGCTTCTTTGTTGGCTTATCATTTTATCTAGCAACTCTGTGCTTTTCTCGAGTTTGCGATTTGTATTGGCCTCTTCTAGTTGTTCTTTCAATAAAACAATCTCTTCTTCTTGTCTGCGGCAAACAGTCTCTTTCTCATTGATCTGAGACCTGAGAGTTTCTTCAGTCCTTTTGGACTCTTCTACTTGCAGCTTTAGACTACTAACAACTTTGTTAGAATCCTCTTCACGTTTGCTAAATACATCGACTTTATCATTCAGCTGTGACTTCAAGGCTTCTTCTGTTTTCTTGGCCTTTTGAAATTGTAAGAAAAGATCTTCAATCTCATCCCCATATTCTTCCAATTTCTTGGACAGTATTTTGTTCTTTTTCTTTTCAATATTCAACTCTTCAAGTGCAGCGATCAACTCACCTTCTAGATCTACTTCAACCTCCTCAAGGTTTTCATCACATACTTCAGAGTTCACTCCTTCTACCTTTTCTGGTTCAATTTTCTCTTCCACAGGAACTGAAACTGACTGAGATGCCTTTTTGGAGGAGGATCTATTCTTCTTACCCATTGCGTACTAATCCAAGATCAACCTTAGCTGATTTAGCCTATTCAAGAACTTGGCTCTGATACCAATTGTTAGTCTTACAATGGCACTAAGAGGGGGGGTGAATCAGTGTAGCTATTTAAATTTCAAATCTACAACTCTTAAAGCTGAAGTAAGGAGAACTTAAAACCAGATAAAGCAAATATAACAAGAGAGCATTCCACAACACAAGATTTAACGAGGTTCACCAGTTTTGGCTACTCCTCAAAAATAGACTGCTTGGACTCCCATCCAAATCCAGCCTTTGCAAAGCACCAACTTTACAAACAGTTTACCAAGACACACTGGAAGGAGCACCAACCCCTAATTTATCTGCACCAACGAAAGGAGCACCAACCCCTGATTTACCAACACCAACTAGAAGGAGCACCAACCCCTGATTCCAAGCACCAACTTGGATTTCTATTTTGAATCTTAGATTGACATAAATATGCCTTCACTTTTACAAGACCCTTATTGGTCTATTGCTCATCCAACCTCTCTTTCAATTTAGGAAACACATATTCCTTCTATGCACTTGCTACCGCACTCTCTCAGTCACGCTCTATCAGCTGCGCTCTTTCTACACCACTCTTCTCTCAGCAGTGCTCTATCTCCACTCTATTTTTCTCTTTGGCTACACACCTTTTTCTCTACCCACACAGAGCTCAACCTAATGGATCACTCTTACCGCTCTGCTTACTACGCTCTAACAGCCTTCTCTACGCTCTGACAGCCTTCTCTGCTCGCTTACGGCTCTGACAGCCTTATCTGCTCATTTATGGCTCTCTGACAGCCTTCTCTGCTCATTTCGGTGCTCTGAAATCCTTGTATGCTCTCTTACACAGTTCAGAGCTCAACCCTAATTCTTAACTTATATGCACATTCTTACGGCTCTCTTCAACAACCTTTTCTTAGCACATATATTATTTTATCAGCGACACCTTCCCTCTTTATGGCTGCACACTTTTCAATTTTGAGCGGCTCTTTTTCTTCTACATGCAACTGCCATTTTAAAATAATATTTTTCATTTTGAAACCCTAAGTCTTCTATATCTTCCATTATCCCGCATGCAGCCTATTCATAGCTACTCCTGTAAGTAACTCCTTTCTAACATAATATTCTTACACGCAACCTATTAATAGTTATGGCTCTTCAAAACGACTCTCTGTCTATCTCTTGGTCTTCGTCTGATGACTTTCAGTAACCATCGCTGCATGATATTTCTCTATTACGGTTCTTGTAACTACAGTAATGACTTATGTTCACTATTCTTATTTAACTGCATGATTTCTATCTGTAACTGCACCTGTAACTGTTGTACTAACTTCAGTTAACTCTTCTTATTTTGGCTGCATGAATGTATTCTGTAACTGCCCCTTTTACTGTCGTACTATCTGTAGTTCACTGTTACATTTCTTTGTTTCGGCTGAGTTCTCTTCTTAGCTCGCGTCAAGGTGACCTATCGCGAAATCATGACACTTCTACCCCTTTGACTTTTTCTTGCCGTTTGACTGCAAAAACATGACATGCCGCGATATCGCGACACTTTTTGCCTCCTTGTCCTCTTCTTAGCTTGCACCCACGAAAACACATGTCATGATATCACGACACTTTTCGCCTCCGTACACTCTTCTCGGCTTGCACCAGTGAAAACATGACATGTCACGAAATCGTGACACTTTCGCTGCCTTGTGCTTTTATCTGCCTTTCATCCGTGAAAATGGAACATGTCGCGAAATCGTGACACTTTCACTGCCTTGTGCTTTTCTTTGCCTTTCGCCCACGAAAATGGAACATGTCACGAAATCGCGACACTTTCGCTGCCTTGTGCTTTTCTCTGCTTTGGGTCATGAAAACCCGACATGTCACGATATCGCGACATTTTTCCTCCTTAGCACTTTTCTTCTCATCGGGTCACGAAAACCCGACATGTCGCGATATCGCGACATATTTTCTCCTTAGCACTTTTCTTTTCATCGGGTCGCGAAAACCCGACATGTCGCGAAATCGTGACACTTTTTCTCCTTAGCGCTTTTCTTCCCTTTGGGTCATGAAAATCTGACATGTCGCGATATCGCGACACTTTTTCTCCTTAGCGCTTCCTCTTGCAAATTGTCATGAAATCGCGACACTTTTCTTTGCGAGCTCTTTCTTTTGAACCTGTCATGAAATCATGACACTTTTTCGTCCGTACAATCCTTCTTGCAGACTTTGCTTCCAACATGTCACGAAATCGCGACAGTTTTTCTACTGGCATTCATTGCTTCCAACATGTCGCGAAATCGTGACAGTTTTTCTACTTGGCTTCTTTGCTTTCAACATGTCACGAAATCGTGACAGTTTTTCTACTTGGCTTCTTTGCTTCCAACTTGTCGTGAAATCATGACAGTTTTTCTACTTGCCTTCTTTGCTTTCAACATGTTGCGAAATCGTGATAGTTTTTCTACTTGGCTTCTTTGCTTCCAACTTGTCACGAAATCGTGACAGTTTTTCTACTTGCCTTCTTTGCTTTCAACATGTCGCGAAATCGCGACAGTTTTTCTACTTGGCTTCTTTGCTTCCAACATGTCGCGAAATCGTGATAGTTTTTCCACTTGCCCAACATGTCGCGATATCACGACAATTTTTCTTTTTGGCCAAACATGTCGCGATATCGCGACAGTTTCTCATGCTTGCTCAACATGTCGCGATATTGCAACACTTTTCTTACTTGTCTGTTTCTTTGAGCTTTTGCATATGGGCCACTACGTTCTTCTTGGAGAATCATTGTACATGCTCTGTATGACCACTGAACTCCTGTCCATTGCATTAACCGATCTATTGTCCATTGCATCAACCGATCTCCCTGACTGTGTCCATTGCATCAACCGATCCTCTGTCTATGTTGACAACAATGACAATACTTTTGCTGCACCTTGCTCATCAATGAACTCCTGTCCATTGCATCAACCGATCCTCTGTCTGTGTTGACAACAATGACAATACTTTGGCTGCACCTTGCTCATCAAGTCAGTATTACAAGCCATTCCAACATATTATGTCTTTGTATTCTATGCCAAAATCAATTGAAAAATTTAATCTTTATTATGCGATCCTTTTTATGGTCAGGTTTACATGATAAAAGGAAAATTTCTTTGGTGAAATGGAGCAAGTTGTGTGATGAAAAACTAGGGGAGGTCTTGGTTTAAGAGCTATTACAGATACTAACTTAGCTCTTAGGGTAAAATTTATTTGGAGATTGTACAAAGAGAGTCAAAGACAATGGGCAAGAATTCTTCAAAGTATGTTGATCCCAATGACCCAAGTTTAATATTTATTGCATTATCTCTTTCAAATGGTTCTGCTCTTTGGAAAGGTTTAAAAAAATATATTGATCTTATGATTAAAGGTTTAATATGGGTGGTGGGAACTGGAGAAAATATTTCTATTTTTATGGATACTTGGTGTGAAAAAAAACCACTCAATTTATATCCAATTTTGAAACCTTGTATGAGATTTCTTCAAGACAAATATGGTGATAGGGTTTCAAAATTTTTGTACAAGGATCAAGAAGGAATATACAAATGAAAAGAATATTTTTTACAAGTATACAAGACATTGATACTAGGAGGCAATTGAGTAGAAATATAACAACTGTAATTATTCTGAGGGGTGCCAAGGATAAATTGATTTGGGAGTTAAATAGCTCAGGAGAATACACAACAAGAAGTGGATATAATGTTCAACACCAACATATTAATAATATCACTAGAATTTGGAGAGATATTTGGGATAGCCCAAGCATTCCTAAAGTTAAAATGTTTGTTTGGCTAGTAGGTCATAGAAGAATTTTATCCTGGGATAACCTTATGAAAAGGGGTTTTCATGGCCCCTATAAATGTGTTTTCTATAATAAGGAGGAGAATATTGACAATCTCTTGGGATATGCTCAATAGTCTGGAATCTATGGCAATAGATTATTAATATGTTTATTAAATGCATGGTGATTAATAGTAGAACTGAATATTAGTTAAAGAAATAGCAAAGCACATATAAAAGTGAGGCTTTATATATAATATGGGATATATCAAAAGATACAATACTTTGGACTATATGGCTATAAATGAATAAAAGAATATTTAAAGGAAAGGAAAGCAGTTTAGAGGTAATGAAAAAGAAGATATGTTTAGCCATAGAGGAGTCTAAACCAACCCTATCAAATCACCTAATCCCTAATTTGGAAGCAAAGAGTCTTGATAGATGGAGTCAAGTCATTAAAATGAATTATGATGTTGGGTACAAGAAAAGCAAAAATAAGGTAAATAATATAAAGTGGAAACCACTAAATGTGGAGTGGGTTAAATTGAATTTTGATGGAACATATAAAGGAAACGCAGGACTAGCAGGAGGAGGAGGAATAATTATAAATAATAGAGGAGAAATTTTGTCTCATTATGCTTTCAATTGTGGATTTAAGAAAAATAATGAAGTTGAAGCTTGCGTAGTTTTAGAAGGGCTAAAAATATGTAAACAAATAAAATGGAATAGTGTTTGGATGGAAGGTGATTCTCTCATAGTAATAAATGCAATTTTGAGGAAAGCAAAGTCTCCATGGAACATACAAAATATTATTGTGGAAATTCAAGATCTTGCTAAAGAGTATGAAGAAATCAAGTTTACACATATATTTAGGGAAGGAAACAAATATGTAGATAATCTAGCCAATAGAGGGGTTTTGATTGAGGATCGTGGATTTAACATCTCCTTTCCATCGTTAGAGGAAGTAGAAATTTTCGTTGAAGCTGGAAAAAATTGTTGATTGCTCAAATAAATTAATGATTAAGATTTACTTTAATATTTTACATTGGTAATCTCTGTTTTATTTTGTAACAATAATGTATGTTCATTTAGACTATTTATTATAATTTGTGTGGTTGGCCTTGTGTTTCAAGATGGAAACTAGCAATCTAGATTTGGTAAAGCAGACTATGTTAGTGCAATGTTTTGGAAATATTACTCTACAAAGATGCAAGGCATAGATAGTAGAGATGAAGTTTTGCAATTGTGAAGGCTACTATAGGAAAATTTCAAGAAAGATGATAAATTTTGGAATAATTGTATTCATATAGAGATTGAAAAAATCAAGAATTCAGACATTTTATGTAAAATGATGTAGGTTTATAATTATAGCATCTCATATGAGATGAGAAGTGTATATATTTGTAAACTCTCAAGCTCTAAAGAAGATATATGTAATTTGTTAAGGGTGGGGGACCCAAGTACAACCCATTTTTATCAAGGCAAAAAAAAATATTATGATATGAAACACATCACAAGAGACTATAAAGTGAACGAAAAAATAGATATAAAGTTTTGGTTATAATACAAAACTCAAAATAAAGCAAGGATATCATATTATCATAGAAGCTAGCTTAGATAAAGCACTTTCCAATACCCAAAAAGTGGAAAAGGTATATAAAAGGTCTTCGTGGTTCATTTAGAGTAATCATCAAAAGACATTAAGAAGGATGCAAGGTATGAGGATTTATATGTGCAATTTTAAAGTCAAAAGGAATTAAAGACACAAAGAAAGATGCAAAAATAAATTTTAAAATGAGTAAGGTAGAATATATTAAGTTTAACCTAGGTAAATCATCTTCATTTTCCTCAAGTGGTACAAAATCATATCCTTGTAATAGAAATAAAATTAGTGTAAATTTAAGCTTCCCTAATATTCCAATGATCATGCCTAACAAAATTGACTACTACTAGAAATGATGGCATCCACAGCTCCCTCTGCAACTGTGAGTGGGATTCTCCAAGCCCCTACTGGGGATCTGGAGTAAGGCGAGATCCCTCCCTCAAAGGATGCTCCCATAAACCCTGACCTAGACCTAGTTGGAAAACTTACCTGGAGAAGGTATTAGGGACGGATAAACTCGACCCCCTTTGTTAACCCTAACCATCCCCCCATGATCACCAATGGGGAAAATATGGTCCTCCCAGTCTCTCTCATGGCAGACAAACTCTCTTTAGAATCCCTCTCCCTGGTCGGCAAGTTTGTGGGAGGGAGACCTGACATGGAATCCATAAGAATATGGGTCAGATTCAAATGGTGCACAATAGGGAACCTTTAGATTGTGGCCCTCTCATGGGGTTTATTCTTGATATGCTTAAACAATCAAAATGACTATGCCCGAATCCTCACCAGGGGCCCTTGGTTTTATGGGAGGAAAAGTCTATTTGTGACAAAATGGAAGCAAGATTTCAATCCCTAGACCCAAGATATCAATATTGCTCCAATCTGGGTTTGCCTCCCCAATATCCCCATCCAATTTTTCCATGAGGACATCCTAGGGTGGATTGGAACATACATTAGGGACATGGTCAATCTTGACCCTGCAACTAAAGCCAGGTCCCACATGGTGTATGCTCAAATCTGTGTCAATGCCAACCTTGCTTCACAGCTTCCAATCTGCCTAAACCTCATCTATGGGGATTTTCACTGGTGCCAAGCTTTCGAGTACAAAAATAAACCAGCATTCTGCATCGAATGCAAGACCCAGGGACACCTTCGAGCCCAATGCCCATCCCTTAAGCTCCAGTAGGAAGCACCAAGCTCTAAGGGTCCCCCCTCCCCAGAAGAACTAGACGGGGGAACGCTTCGACCCAGAGGACCTGGTAATCGTAGACCAACCATCGGTAAAGGAAAGCAGACCACTATCTAGGACCTTCCATCCACCAACCCCTCTTTAGTTGTAGGCTAGGTATATTCCATGTTCACCTTTCCCAATATATTTGGTCCCTTAAGCGACTCTTATGATGAAGTTATTCCCTCTATTTCCCTCCTTGAGCTCCAACCCTCCACCATTCCCCACCCTCATCCCTCTCCCTCCAGGTATGTGCCTTCCATCCCATTTTCCTCCCCACCACCCCCATCCTAGGCTTATCCCGTCCTAGACCCCTTGTTGTAGATCAACCCTCCCCCCATTCTGTAGTTGGTTTGCCCTCGAAAGAACCTCTTTCCCCTTTTGAATCCAACCCCAAATATCAGGAGGATGCTTTCAGTCCCACTCATTCTAGGATAAATATTAGCTCTATCATCACCAGAAGTAGGAAAGGCCCCATTGATATAGGGGGTGAAATAAAAAGAGGTTGACCCACCACCTATGAGCAAAGCAAGAAGGACACGGATGACCAGGTTGCCAATGGAGTACAACTAACCCTAATTTCAACCTTGTTCATGTAGGCAAAGGATGAAATGAAAAATCCCAAACCTCCCTCCATTTCCACCAAGGGAGGCAATAAACCTGTCAAAATTTGTAAATGAAGATCCTCTCCTAGAACATAAGATGGCTTAACAGCATGAGAAAACAAAGGTTAGCTCGAACCGCCAGGAAAGAGTACAAACCCTTTATACTCATCCTTCAAGAAACAAAAACTGATGCTGACAAAACTCACGTCGTAGTCCAAAAAATTTGGAAGACTAGAAAATAGTCTTCATCCCTAGTGGAGGGATCTGCAGGAGGTCTGTTGTGTCCATGGGACCCTGAGAAGGTCAAATGCAAAGTCATCTCTAGCACCACCATAACCTTAAACATAATTTTTTATTGCAAAGAAAACAAATTCACTTGGGTGTTGTCTAACATCTATGCCCCAAATAATCCTATGGAGAGATTCAACATGTGGAATTCCATGTCCCTCATGAAGGATGCCTTCTCCCAACTCCCATGTATGATTGTAGGAGACTTAAATTCTCCTCTCTTCCATTCTGACAAGACAGGAGGAGCTTCCTCCCCATATAAAAGCATTATGGACTTCCAGGCCTTTGTCGCTAAAAATGAACTCATGGATATTTGTGGCTACCAATTCACTTGGAGTAACAAAAGAGCAGGCGCTAAGCATATTCAGGTTAATCTGGACTATTTTTTTCTCTCTCAATAGGCCATTCCCCTATTTGGAGACACATCCCTGATACCCCTTCCTAGGATTGACTCTGATCACTTCCCCCTCCTGGTGGAATCAAATAAGGCTCCATCCTTCCCAACCCTATTCAGGTTTGAGAATATGTGGATCCAACACCTGGATTTGAAACAATGGATTGCAGATTGGTGGATGACTCCTGTCCCTGGTTTAGCTATATCCAGAGTATCTCACACACTTAAGACATAAAAGATAACCTGAAAACCTAGAATAGGGAAGTATTCAGGGACATTTTTGATCTCAAGGCAAAAACGTTAAGCAAAATCAAAGATCTAGAGTAGAAAACTCAACATGATCAATGAACCCACCAGCTCAGGGAAGAAGAAAAGCAACTGCTTGCTAATTATCATAACATACTAGCCAAGGAGGAGACATTCTGGTGCCAAAAATCCTGAGCCCTATGGCTCAAATAGGGGGATGCCAATACCAGGTTCTTCCATGCACTAACAATATCAGAGAACTTACCTTAAGGGATGGCTCTGTCACTCAGGACATCATCCAGATCTGAGAAGAAGCTGCCACCTTCTTCAGCAACATCATGGGCTCTAAAAATACATCCAATATTGCAGCCCAGGATGCTCTGCTTGAAAATATTCCCCCCTTGGTCACATCTGGGATGAAAAAATTCCTAATTCAACCCCTCTTTGAGAAAGAAATCAAATGTGTTTTATTCTCCATGAAAGCTGACAAGGCTCCTGGGCTGGATGGGTTTCCCCCTAGGTTTTTGAAAAATTTCTAGGACATAGTTGGAAAGGATGTTAGTGACGCCATAAAGTAGCTCCAAAAAACCAAAACCATCCCTTGAGGAACAGATTCCACATTCATCGCCTTGGTTCCCAATAACCCCTAATGCAAATCCATGAATGACTTTAGACCTATCATCCTCTGCAACATCTTGTACAAGATCCTAGCCAAATCCCTAGCTCTTAGGCTCAAAAAAATCTTCCCTTCATTATTGATCTGTGCCAGGGAAGCTCTGTCAAAGGTAGATCAATCACCGACATCATCATCTCTTCATGAAACCCTCCATTCATCAAAGTGCAATAAGAAAGCAACCATGTTTCTGAAACTGGACATTAGCAAGGCTTTTGATAGGGTGGAAAAGACTTTTCTTCTCAAATTTCTAGCTCATTTTGGATTCCACTCAGATTGGGTTCACCTCATACAGGGATGCATCACCTCTCCTTGGTTCTCAGTTCTGGTCAATGGGTCTGCTACAGGTTATTTACCTAGCCTCAGACGGATCAGACAAGGAGATCCCCTATCCCCCTTCCTCTTCATAATTTTGGTTGAATCCTTGGGTAGATATTTCAAACAAGCCATGGCTTTGGGAGGCATGTTAGGTATCAAAGCTTCTTCCAACTCTCCCCCCTTGTCTCACCAACAGTTTGTGGATGATACTATTGTTGCAACTTCGGCCTCCGTTATGCAAGCTAAATCCACCAAAGGAATCCTTGACACCTACACTTTTGATGTTGGGCAAGATATAAACTATATCAAGAGCAAGTATTACTTCCTAAACACTCCAGGTAACAGACAAGAAAATTGCTTGTATCCTCTAGTGTTGTATCGCTACCTTCCCCACCTCCTACCTGGGTCTCCCTTTGTTCACCATGAACTCGAAGGAATCGATGTGGGACAATGTCATTGAAAGGATCAACCGTAAGCTTACTACCTAGAAATGCTCCCTCCTATCCCAAGAATCCAAATAAATCCTCATTGTGGAAGTCCCCCAAAGCATCCCAGTCTACTTCATGTCAGTATTTAAAGTGTATGCCTTAGTTCATTCAAAATTGAGCAAGTGCAAAAAGGTTTATGTGGGCTAGCCCAAAAAATTCAAAGAAATTTCACCTTGTCAGTTGGGACAAAGTATGCCAAACCAGGAACTTAGGGGGACTTGGCATGAGGATATCAACAAACATAAAAATTACCCTGCTAGCAAAATAGGAATGGAAGTTGTTCATCAACTACAAAGCAGAATGGGTCACCATTGTCCAAAGAAAATATCTCAAAAACTTAACCCTTATGGACAATAGCATCCCTACAAATGGATTAGCCTTCTAGTGAGGTGTTATCCAAATGAAACCTCTTATACTAAGAGGGACACGGTAGTAGCTAGTCTTAGGTGCTTCCATAGACTTTTGGGAAGACACATGACTGAAATACAAACCCCTCAAGGATTTTCTTGAGTTGTCCAGACTTAGACCAAGTATCGAAAGGATATGGGGAAGCAAAGTGATGCATTACATAGCTAGGGGCACATGAAAAATTATACCCAAGGACAACAAGCACCTTTTGTAGGCTGGTAAGACTTTGTTTAAGATGCTGAGAACCACCATCATCCCTACCATAGTCTCCCAAGACTACCCCATCTGGGCAGGAACTACTAGTGGAGATTTCACAATCAAGTATGCCCGCTCCATGTTAGTCAAATCTTGGGTCCCCACCATTCCGTTCAAGTTAGTTTGGATTAAATGCCTCGTCCCAAAAATTGATTTCTTTACATGGACAACCATTCAAAACAAGGTCCTCACCATAGACAATCTTATGAAAAGAGGGATCTTTGTCCCTAACAGGTCTGTCCAACTGGGAATCCATTGAACACCTCCTTTTAGAGTGTGTGTTCACTAGGGATGGTTTATACCAGTTGTTCATCACCTTTCAAATCCATTAGGACCGCCCCAAATCCCTATTGGACATGTTCATTCAATGGCCTGCTCCCTTCAGAAACCCCAAATTAGCTTTCCTATGGAAAATTTGTCTCCACCATTTTATTTGGTAAGTTTGGCTTGAACGTAACCACAAGGTATTTTATTTCACCTATTACAACTCCACCTCCTTAGCCACCAAAGCCATCTCATTCGCCTCTAAAAACTCCCATCTCATCCCCTGGTCCAGCTCCCCCTTGAGCAAGAATGAGGATGACATCATCAATTCCCTCAACATCCCCATCCCCACCTTACTTCTCCTTCAATCCATCCTAGAACCAAAGATCACTAGATTCCCCCTCCTGAGGGATGGATAAAATTAAACTTTGATGGCACATCGAAAGGAAATCCCAGGCTAGCCGAGGTAGGGGGAGTGATCAGGGATCACAGAGGAAAGATAGTTATGGATTTTGTAGAGAATATTTATCATCAGACCAACAATGTGTCTAAGGCGTGGGCCCTGTGGTGAAGTTTGCACCTCATCAAGGGGTCATGTGCCAAGATCCATGTCAAAGGGGACTCTCTCAATATCATTGGCTACCTCATTTCAAACAAATTCCCTCCATGGAATATAAGATCCCTTATCCAAGAAAGCAAGAAGCTTTTAAATCAACATTGCCAGGTGGAAGCCAGTCATACTTTCAGAGAATCCAATAAGCTTGTGGATAGGCTGGCCAAATTGGCCTTAGGGCAAACACTCATCTTCATGTGGTAAGACTCCTTCCCACAAGATGTCCTTCAAATTGTGACATCGGACAGCCATGGCAGGTACTCCAAATCCATCCACGCTAACCAATGATTTATTATTTCTATAATGTGTAGGATTTACATCGGGTGTCCCATTATCCTAGAGCCTCATGATGTGTGCTCCAACACCCACTGATGATTAGCTACCCTATTGGTTCTCATCAAACAAAGTCAAAGTGCGGTTTTCCATTCGTGTTGTCCCAACGCTCTCTACTAGCGACCTCTACCATGTTTCCAGTCGCACCCCATTTCCCTTCCATGTATCTTTCCATGTCTGCAAACCTCACCCAATTTTTCACCTCCACCTATGCGGATATGGTCCCTAGGCTTCCCATTAATCCCCGCCATCCCCGACGTGGCATCCCCCCATCCACCTGTCACCCATTCACAAGGCCCGACATGATCTATTCACCTCCCTCGACCTATTTAATTACCCTTTTCAACTCAGCCTACAACACTCCCTTCTGCAATTCTATTCTGTGGGCCTCATCCACCACCGCTCTTCCTGTCCCCACCTCTGCCACCATGGCCTACCATGAACTGAGATCTCTCCAACTAGACAACATAGTGTCTGCTTACCTACAGGGCACCCAAATCACCACCTGATTTATCAAAATTCCATGGAGCTGAGGATGACATCATGAAGGATTTTATTCACATGTGGTCAAATGGCCATGTTTGTGTCAGGAACCTACGCTTCAAGGTCACTCCATAGATGATTGGCAAGATTGCAGAGTTGCAGGTTGGAGGGCATCTTGTCCGACGAGACAAACATTACTGGGAACCTAAGTTGGAAGGCTTCCCCAACTACTAGAACTTATCATGGGATGGCCATGCACTAGACCATCAATCCCTCCCCCCCCTTTCCTAGTTTTTGCCATTCCCCTCATTTAGTACTTAGCCTACAATGATCCCAAAAAGCCTATGGCAAGCTTCCACCTTGCCCTTATCAACCATATCTAGGGTTATAGACCCATGAACATTCCAGGGTTTCTTTATCGGTCTATGTGTCTCTTTGTAGCCACTACTCGCCCACTAAGGGCTTTTCATCATTATCTTCTATCATGTTTTGGCTAATCCCCCCATTGTAGCTACCCCTTTGTAAGCTTCCCCCATTTGCCCAAGGCCCCAAAAGCCCTTCTCATTCCATCTCAAGTGAGCTTATGGCCAATGATGGATTTCCTAGCACCCCGACCTCCAGGAAAGGTGTTGTTGCTAATTCCCCATCCATTCCATCTTCGTCCCCTTCCAAACCCATCCCCTCTCCCCCTTCCCCCACTCCCTCCCCTTCCAAGCCAACCCCTTCCCCTTCCAAACCTACCTCGCACCCATCCAAAGCCACCCCCCCACCAGCAAGAAGCCTTCAATGGGAAAACCTAAAGATAAAATCAAAGAAGCGGCAATCACTGTCCACAGGTCCTCCAAGGAAAAGAAGCCCAAAATAGAATCCAATCAAAATTCTCCTCTGGAAATTGAAGACCTCCGTGGGGACTTAGCCCCCACCTCTGGTATCTCCAACCATCTCACTCGAATGTTTCTTTAGAGTTTCATCATCGTCTTTGAAAGCACCAGTAGCACTCTAAAGCATGCCCTCCAGCAGAGTGCCGACCATCCTGAAGAGGACATCACAAAGATTGACCCTTGAGCTACTGTAGGTCTATGGGTTTTTGTATTGTTTTTGAGGTTTGTTAGGGTTTTTGATGCAATGTTTGGTGATATCTGGTCTAGTGTTGGGCTAACCACCTGGTTGGATCTCCCTGCGTCAGCCCCTACGAGGGCTCTAGTGAATATTTATGGATTATTTTTGGTTTGTTTTAGTACCCCCTACGAGGGTAAGCACCACCTGATTACCAGCTTCTACATCCCCTATGAGGGAATTTTGGTAAACATATCCCCTGCATGGGATTGGTTAGACTATTGTAGACTGATCCCTCCTAGGCAGAGGATTATGCAACATGAATGTACTTTCAATCTGATGAAGTTTTTGTATATCTGGGAGTGGGACCTAGTTAAAACCCTCTGAAATACAACTACAACTTACCAAAAGAAAAAAAATTAGTGTAAATTTTATCCGTTATGTTTTAGAGTTTCAAGGGAATATAATAAATAAAGTAGTGTGAAGGCCATTCATTATAGTTTAGTATTTTATGGTAGCATAAGTATCAAGTATTATATAGGATGAACCTTAAACTTTAGGGTTTCTAGGGTATCATAAAGAAGAAAGTATTTCCAAGGTTATCCCTCATACTTTAGGTTATCTAGGGCAATATAAATGTATAAATGATAATTCAAGATATGAAAAATGGAGAAAAATAGAAGACATTAATGATGATGGAAGAATTAGGGGTAATGGGAAAAGGATATGAAGACCTTAAATTACGGACAAAGAGAAAAGAAAACTCAAAAGGATATAGATTTGGGAAACTAGAAATATATATCATGAATGTTAATAAGAAGTGGGGCTAATCCCATAAGTAAGAATTAAAAAGTGATGATGAAGATAGTGTCTTGGAATATTTGGAGTATGAATTAGGACCTAGGAAAAAGAGATATCATAGAAATAATAGGCTTTTAAATTATCCTAAATTTATTTTACTATAGAAAACATAAATAGATAATGAGGAATTTTAACAATACATTCAATAAGATTTGCAATATGGGGATTGTTTAGTAGTTTTTGCTATGGTATATTCAAAAGTATTGAAATAATATAGGACAACAATAAATGGGATGGGAAATTGCTAGAAGCAATAAATAATTGGATTCTTTGGTTTTTATATGAAAGAGAAAGTCAAAAGATACCAAATTGATATTCATAAGTGTATATAATCCAACTATAATTGGTCTTTAGATAGAATTTGGAAGGACCTTAGTTTATTTATGTCATATTTAATGATGATTCACAATTGCAATCTATATAATCTTGGGGATACTTCAACATAGTTCTATCTCCTTTAAAAAATAATGTGACGTTTTAGGATAATATAAACAATAGAGGATGATATTTTATTTGTCAATTCAAAAGGCCTTTGGGATGTTATTCCTTCAAGATTTTAATATAAGTGGGATAATAACTTTGTGTTGAGAAAACTCACATAGTGGAAATACTAGAGAAATAGAGCATGCAATCTCTACATACATATTATCATGAGGAGGATCAAATAAAAAGTCAATTATCTTGATATGTGATCTACTTAATAATGGTCATTCATTTTTTTTTTGATATATTGGATCCAAGACCCCAAGGACTTCCAAATGGTTATGTTATGGTGGAATGAACAAAGGTTTAAAGTATCATCTATGTATATATTTATCCAAAAAATATAATTTCTAAAGGCACAAATAAATAATTAGAATATCAAATTATCTTTTTATAAAATATTTAAAAGAAATAAGGAAATTAAATCCAAACTTAATAATTTGCATGAAATAGTAGAAATCAATAGAATGGATCAATAACTAGTGTACAAGAAAATACTTTCTTTTTGGCTATCTTAATATATCACAAAAGGAAGAGTCATATGGACCTAAAAATCTAAGGAGAGATGGCAAAATAAATAATATAGAAATACCAATTATTTTAATGCTACTACCAAAATAGATTTATCTTTTCATTAAATAAAAAATATTTTAACTCTAGATGGAAGAAGTATTGAGAAAGAAGCAAATATTAGGAAGGAAGCAAACAATAATTTTAAAGATATTCTATAAAAATTTATACAAGACATTGAGGCTTAGGGTAAGCTTTTAAAATGAAAAGTATTCTATGAATTAACACAAAAAATAAAATAAAAGTTTGATGATCGAAATATATTTATAAAATAGCTAAAGGACATAGTTTTCCATTTCCATACTGATATTATGCTTAGCCCCAATGAATATTTTATAATTTACTTTCATTTTTTTTAATGTATTAAAGAATGACATGTTTATGATAGTTGAAGAGGATAGAAAAAAAAGGTATGGTAAATGATAGCAACACAACCTTTATTTAGGGTTATGCATAGTGGCTATTTATCGCCAAATTGACTAAAATTAGGATTTTTGAAATTTGGAATTGGCTAATATTTGGGACCCTTGACCAGGACCCATTAGCCAAAAATTTTTGGGTGCAAATTTTTTTTGGGGTCGATTCACCCCAATTTTATAATAATTTGACTATTTTAAATTTAAATTTCCAACATTGCCCCTAATAATAGTGAACCTTCTACATGCGTTTGGACACTATTCACTTGGATTTTGAAACTGATTCACCAAATTTTTATAAATACATTTTGGCTCAAACCTCCTATGCATAACCCTGCCTTTATTGCATTGGTTCCAAAGAAATGTCAAATGAAATACATTGATAATATTAATCTAATAATCCTTTGTAACCTTATTTATAAGATTATTTTAAAAATTATGACAAAGCTCAAAAAACATTCTTGATTGTGCTATATTAGAAGAACAAGATGGATGTGTTCATGGTAAACAAATACTTGATGGTTTAATCATTGCACAAGAGGCCACACATTCTCTTTATTCCATGAAAAAATAAGTATGCTTGAAATATTAGATATGAACAATGCATATGTTAAGAATTGATGGAGTTTTCTCTATGATGTCTCAAAAAATTGGTTTGGATTAAGGTTGGTGTGAATGGGCAATATGTTGTTATAGCCTTGCAAAATATTTTATTTTGACCAATCGATCCTTTAATGGATACTATGAACCATCTCGTAGACTCTTCCAAGGTGACCTATTGTGTCCTTATCTCTTTGCAATTCTTGCTTTGGCATTATTAAGAGATTTCTGAAAGGAAAACGTGAAATAAAAATCAAAAGTATCTAGGTTGTAAAAAATGCCTCTTAGAATCTCATTTCCAATTTGTTAATCATACTTTTGTTTTATTTCATCCCTTCGTTAGTCAATCATAGAGTATAAATCAACACTAACATCTACAACAAGGTTGTTGGATACTTAATACAATAAAATCTATGATTTTTTATTAATGCTTCCCTATATTTACAATGTATTTTTTTGGAAATTTTAGATTTTAAAGCTAAAAAATTGCCATCAAGATATCTAGGTATTCCTTTGCCTAAAAAAGGAAAGAAGAAGAAACTTTAGGAATTAATTATGGACAGAATAAAATTGTGTTTGATGACTTGAAATGCAAGTTCTTTTTGATGTGGATAATGGTTATGTGTGCCATCACACCACAATAATATTATAAGAGAGGGACTTGCCTAACTCAGCCTCTAGAGAGGGGTAAATCCCTTTCATTCTAATTATTCTACTTTTAAGGTTATGACAAAAGGGTTAGAAGAATTAAAACTAAAGTATAGAAAGTAAATACAATTATGAGGTTGTAGCATTAAGAAAATTATTCAATTGGGTTTCACGAAAATCATGTATCTATAATCCATCATTAAACTAAATAAATATGCAATAACATTTATGAAAATAACAAATACAAGCAAAAGAGCAATTCCACAATCGTTGTTTTATACATTTATATATACAACTTAAGAGCAAAATACCATGTATAAATCACAAGAATCCATTGTAGAAGTTTATTTAATTCCTATTATGATTAAAATATTAGTAGCAATTCTCATATTATCAAAAGGATCCTTTATAATGAGCCTCAACTCATATTTAAAGTAGCAATGTCTCACTTTATGTTTAACTACATTAAAAGAAATATTAACTTCTAATTTTAGTAATAAAACAATATATTGCATCCTATTCTAAAATTTTAGTGGCAAATGGATACATATTTGACCTCATTTGACTCTAAATCCTCTTTTCCATTCTCTTTGACAGTCAATTTCTCTTACATTTATATTCAATAGATGTTTTTGTCTAGTTGTCCATTATATTGTGTCCTATGTGACCCATGTCATGTCATATTCTCATAACAAGCCTCTAACGAGTGAATCAAGTCATTTTACCAAGTTTTATACTATTTTATAATCCTATCAGAGCAATTTAATCCATCTACTTATGAATTGATACCTAGTATATTGAATCAATTCTCAAGGTAGTGAATCAACATTGGATAAATTAAGCAACCTAGGAATTAGTGATATCAATATGTATTTTGTATCCTACTCTACTAATATGATACCTAACATACATGGAACTTTCCTATTAGTTGTTCTCTTATCCTTTGATTAGGAAAAATCCTTTCTACTTGATTTTTATTACTTGACAACTTCAATGATATCATTGTTTATATCACCATATAGAAAATTGATAAATTAGTCCTTAATATATTTTCTCTTTCCTTTCATGCATTGATTGATTCTCCTAATTGGATGACTAACATCAACATGACATGTGATTCTACTTACTAAATGGTTTACCTCAAATGGATTGATGTTTAGTAATTTGGGCATCTAGACTTAGTCATTTTTATGACTTTTTATTTCTAGCAAATCAATTGAACCGTCAACAAATTGACAAATTTAAGTGGATAGGGTAAAATGGATTAGGTGGCTCATGACTTAGGTACTTTTAGAAATATTATGATCTTTCTTCTTGTAAATACTAAAATTCTAGAACTATTTTGACTCGTTATAGTTGATTCAACCAGCTACTTTAAGACTTTATTTCACTAATTTGTGCTCTACTTTTTCTTATGCAACTCATTTAAAATCTATGGTGCAATAATTATGGTAAAACCATTATAGTTTTAGAAAAATATAGGGGATCATTATTACTTTATGGAAGGTCTTAGTATGCCTTATATATTGGGTATAGAGTCTCTAAAGAATATGAATAGCTTCAAAGAATAAAAAATGAAAGAATTAGTGAGAACCATTATTTAGAAGGATGAACCTCATACGAGGAGAAACAACATTAAGATAGAATCCTAGTCAACATATGAGGGAGTTCATACTTCATTAAGTGTATCAAGGGATGTTTTTAATTTCCTATACTTGACTAGGGAGAAAATTTATTTGTTGCTTACCATCCAATTCATACCTATTGTTGAAACTTAAATTTGATTAAACAAATTATAACAAAACTTAGTAATCCTAAATTCATTCTAACATCATCAACCATCTTGACAAAATCTTAGATAAAATTGATCATAAATGGATTCAATAATCCTTCAATAAAAGTCTTATCTCTAAGATATTAGTACCATAACACTTTAGTCATATAAACCAACACTATTGTTTAATTTTAAACTTGACAGTTTGACACAAAGTTTACCCTTTAGTCTATCCCACTCATTTATTCTTGCATTAACATTAAATTAACACTAGTTCCATCATACTTTTTATGGAAACACTATTATAAAAGTAGAAACAAAATAAAATGTAGGTAGCCAATTGACATTAATAGCCTACCAATAAATCCCTTGTCATCTTCCCATATCTACTGATTTTGCTCTCCATGTGAACTCAATTTCCAACTTAACAACTCCATCATAAATATCACCTCCAACTTATCAAAAATAAATCTTGCTTGATTTTTTACTAAAAGATAAATATCCTTTAGTATAGAAACTTTCCAACCTCACAAGCATTCGAATCTAATCCCTTTTATTACTCTACAAAAAATATAAATTAACCCCTTGAGGTATTCAATTCATAACATAAATTTTAAAAGCAAAGCTCTACTATATTTTTCTCCCAAAGTTCTTGTACAAGAATTATGTTAAGGTCATCAAAAATTTATCGAAGTTATGTTGCATCACTTTGAAAATGAGCACTTCTACAAACTATTTTGGATAAGGCTTTATTTTTATTTTTTGATGAAAGGCCATTTTAACTATAAAAATAAAAGTCCTTTTGTTTATAGCCAAAAAAAAGTGTGGGTGGAGAAAAAAATCACACCCCGAATGTCACTAACTTATCCTAATAGTGGATAAAGAAAAAAAAATTGTACCATACGAGTACCATAGCCATCAACAACAAACTAGAAACAACCTACATCCAGAAAGGTTTTTTAAATAAGGGGGCTTGTAGCAGATAGGGCCTTATGCATTTGAAGTGGGTGGTTCCCCCCTCCCATAAAAGTAATCCTCATCCCAAATTGAAGCATGAGTAATTGGAGAAGAAGGACGAGACCAACCAGAAATATGCCAGTGGCTTCTTGAAGCCCCCAAACAACATTAGGCATAGGTGTAGATTGTGAAGTGATCACAAGTGTAGAATGCTTGGAGGTGTACATATACGGCTGCTACAACGAACCTCCATAGTCACGGGATCTGCTTCGAGGAGTCTAACATCGTGCACGATCAAGGTGTCAACATAAATGATATTTGGCTGGGTGAGGAGGTGAACAATCAGGGGCCTCTATATTGACAGCACAAGGGGTGTCACCCTAGTAATTTAGTAAAGCTTGCAAATGGTCCAGCTCCATAGCCACCTTTTTAGCCTGGTCACAGATATGAAACCACACATCATGAAAAACTTCAAGCTTGTCAGCAAATGAAAAATCTTGAGACGGATCAACCTACTTGAAAAGAATCTTATTTTTAGATTTCCAAATGTGAGATAGAATGCTGACTATGAATATTTGCCACACTTCTCTCAACGGGAGAGAAAACTGAATGAGATCACCCAGAAGGACATGATGCCAGGAAATATGCAGGGACATAAACGGGGCAAAGAAATAACCCACCCAAATCCAAGTGAGACTGGCCCATCTACATGCCTAGAAAATATGCATACAAGACTCTGGTTCTTGAAAAAATGGGCATCGAGGCTCAGGCACCCCCATATAAGAAAGTCTGTGACCAAGGGGCAAACCTTGATATAGTAAGCTCCATGCGAAAAATGCTTTCTTTGGCTCCAGATAAGATGCCCAGGCTGAATGAAATCTAGTTTTCCACCTAGATGGTGATGAGAGAAGGTCCCATTTGACATTAATTTTGGGCACCATGGGTGCAGTTGGTGTAAGCCAGTCATAACCCTGCCTGGCTCTGTAGTTGAGCAAGGAAGTGCTCTTATACCAGACCCAATATTTCCACTAGGTTTTCTGGGATATGACACTTAATTTATGCCACAAGGAGAAAGGTGTATTGTCCAGAACAACATCATGCATAGCCTTGTCAATGTTGGACAAGCAAAACATCATTTTAAAATCTTTCCAAGGAATCCAATCTCCGTTTTCCTTGGAGTAAAAATCTGCAATGGCAGCAAATGCCCCGCTTAAAATTTTTTTGGGCATGGACCTAGGGAACTTGGCCTAATGGCTTACCCTAAATATTGAATACAAGGGACCACCAAACATTGAGAATATTGATGGAAAGGCCTTTATGTGAACGGACCCCCTTCCAAACAATCCAAGGGTTTAATTTTTCTAGGCCTTCCATATGCTTTTGATGACAAAGGAGCTAGGGATTTTAATGAAAACTAGGGCCAAAACAAGAGAGGGAAAATCCATTCATGCCCAGGCTTGGCAGTTGAGGGGAAGCCCAATCGAGATGCAATTTCTGATAAGAACTTTTCATGCTTCAAGTCCTTTAAGAGCCCACACTATCCATTTAGCACAAAGGTCTAACTCTTGACACTTACATTCCAGCAAACCCATACCCCCTGCTTATCATGGGAGACAACAAATATCCCAAGCCACTATGTGAAAGCCCTTCCGCTCATACCCACTAGACCATATAAAATCTTGTAGTAATTTTTCAAGCCGTTTGTAACAATCCTGGGAAGGGACCTAGCAAGACGAGTAATAAACATGAGTGGAAGCCAAAAATTTCGAGCAAATTTAAAATTTACTAGCAATAGATAGCTTCTTAGCATTCCAATATTACAGCTTGCTTTCTACTTTGTGATGACATAAGACCATAATTGGGATGAAGAGCCTTGAAAGGCAAACAAAATGCCCAAGAATTTGAAGACTTCTCCAGGCTGAATCCAACTCCACTACACATGTTGAAGCCAATGGGGAAGAGGTTGTAGGGATTACCTATAACATGAGGTTTTCCTCCATTGGATATTAGACCCGAAGGATTTGCAAAAAATATCAATACAAGAAAGAGCTTCAAAAATAGATTGTTCATCCTCATTCAAAGTAAGAAAGGAATCATAAAAAAAATGATCATTAATGAGTTGACCAACATTCCTAGGAATGGAAATACACCGAAGCATACCAAGAGAAGCATGATGAGCCAAAATATAACCAAATGCTTCTGCTACTAAAATGAATAGCGAGGGGCCAAAGGATAGCCCTACCTTACTAACCTATGCAAGCCAATAGCGTTAGTTTGAAACTTGTTGAGAGAAAGCACAACTGATGCATCCTGAAAAAGTATTTTAATAGAGGAAATAAATTGAGGACCAAATCCAAGAGCTTCCAACATGGAAAGAATGAAAACCCACTCAATTTGATCATAAGCCTTTTCAAAGTCAAGCTTGAGGAAGAGGGCATGTTGACTGGACCTGCGAGCCCATTCCATCCCTTCTCAAACAATGAGAATGTTGTCCAAAATATACCGATTCTGGATAAATATAACTTGCTTAGGCCTCACAATAGAGGGAAGCAAGGGCCTAATCCACAAAGCAAGTGCTTTGGAAATGATATTGTAGCTGACATTAAGCAAAGTTATTGGCCTCTAATTTGTAATAATTTTTGGATCCCTGGACTTTGGGATAAACTTGATATTGCCCTTATTGATAATAGCACCTAAGGAGCCAAACTATAGGGCTTCTAAATATACTTTATGCAAGTCAAGACCAACAAACTCCCAACAAGTTTTGTAAAATTTACAGGGGAAGCCATCAAGCCCTGGGGCCTTCCCGTATGCCATTTGAAACAGGGCATCTGCAAGATCCTACTTTGATAGGGACCATTCACATTCATTCTACTACGCTATGGAGAGGTAATTTGGGATAAATTCTTTACAACATCGAAGGGCTAATTATCATTCAGGGGTGTACGACTGAGCAACAAAAACATGAGAATAATATCATGTAAATTCAGTTGCTATCTTAGGAAAATAGGTGGTGCAAACCCCATTAACCACTAAAGCTTTGAATTGAGTGGAGTGACATGGAGGTCGGAGCCTCTAGAAAAAAATATTTAGAAATGCAATCACCCACTTTGAGCCAATGCAATTTGGATTTAATCTGAGCCCCTCTGGCCTCGTACACTTCAGCCACTTTAAGCTCATGCCAAAGCTAAGTGACATGGGATTGAATGGTAGAGTCGAAAGGAGAGACCTCAAGACGAAAGGAGACTTGTGCAAGCTCATTACATAGAGCAGTATTAGAGTGACAATGCAGTTGTACTACCTTTTTACCTAGGCTTATGAGTAGAGTAGTGGTACAAAAATGGCATCATTCCACCACTCAATCCATATTGAATCTTCATTGGGTTTGGGTATAATGTTCTAGATATTTTGGATGTGATAAACAATAGTTCCATGTTGCAAGAAAGAAGTGTTAAGAAAAAACTGAGCATGAGTAGGCCATTGATGGGTGGAGGAAACATTAACAGAGAACATTATGGGGGAATGATTGAACGAGACCATACTAGAGATGGTTTCAACAAAAGGGACTAAAGGGAGCCAACGAGAAAAATAAAACTTGCGTTGATATGACAACATAGCACTATACAACCTTTTTAAAACTCTTGCGGGTCCTGACTAAAAATTAGACCATGTGAACCACAAATGCTTAGGAAATTGACCCGTAGAGAAACAACCATTGGGATCGAAGACCCCCAATTTATTTTTCATAAAATACCAAGCATGTCGCTCTCTCGAGGCCCACCTATTGAGAAGTTGACCCATTTTATCATAAGGCTTATTGACCATATTGAAATCACCACACATCAGCCAGACTACGGTAGGTAAGGACAAAGCACACCATCTCCATAATGCACATCTATCTTGGACCTCATTAGAGGTATAAATATTAATAATACCAAAGGAAAGACCACCAACTTCGAGCAGAATCCAAACCATGTGGTGAGAGGGGTCAGAACCCCATGTGATAAAATTGCTCGTCCACCTATTATTAAGCAAAATGACAACACCTCCGCTATTGTGATTGTGGTTGGTAGCATACATATGACTGCCAAGACATAACATAGAATAAGTAGATTGTAAATTGAAACCCGCTACTTTGAATTCTTGTAGACACACAAAATTTGGATGACCATAGAGACTGGAACATGTAGTGAGCTCATCCCGAACCATGTAATGATGAACAAGATTTGTCAACCCATGCACATTCTAGGATAGAAAAAACATTAAAAAGAGTCAAGTTGCATACCCCCACTGGCCTCAGTTGCATTATCCGATAATAATTGATAGGAATTATTCTTGAAGGTATCCATGGTGGTGGAGGAGAGAGAAGTTTGTTGTCGCTTGTCTAAATGAGCAAGTCGCTCACCTCATAGGGGGCTATGGGGCCGTCATCCTAAATTTTGAGAGAAACTTCCTTCAGCCCCTGCATTGTTTGGATAACCCAAGGGTACAATGGATCATATCCCTTTATCATGGTCTACAGACTCGATGGCCATAGGAGGATAGTGAATAGGGGTTGACTCCATAATCGACAGCTGCATAGGAGGCTTAGAAACTAGGGCCTGAGCATATGTGGCCATTGTGTGCCCCACCTGAGTGGGCTTGCTACCTTTCCATTTCTTGCATGAAACCTCTGTCCATTCATCATATTTTGAAGGAGGGTGTTGGGTAGTGGGAGATAATACAACACTAGCTGTCGGGGTAGCCGCCTTGGCCTTGATTTTTTTAGCCATCAAGGGGTAATACTTAATGTGGTTAAAGGCTGATTAGAAATGGTAACATGTATTAGGGAGGTTGATATACACCACCTGTTGATGAATATGGGTAGAACCAACCTGAATGTCGATATACTCCTTTAGGATTTTAGCTAGGTCAACCTTGATACACATTCTCCTGCTAGGGTGGACCAAAATGATCCGAGAGGGTTCATCACAGACAAATTCACCAAGGGTGGACACCAAGTTTTTCATAAAGGGCCAGCATGTAGTGGGGAGGTCCAGGAGTTCTACCCAAATAGGCACGACCAGGGAAACAAAATTAGAAACTATGAAATCTCGGCTCCATGGCTGGAAAATGAGTAGTGAACTATTAATGTAACTAGGACCCTTATTGAGGACCTTATGGGCTTGGTCAGGACTACCAAATTGGAAATGAAAAAAATCCTTAGAGAGATTTTGGACATGGTTGACTTGAATCCCATACGGATGCCAATACTACTCAATCTAGTTTCTAAGGACATGCTCATGGGGAATCCGACCCAAAAAATACCCTATAAGAGTATTATTTTCAAACCAAGAACATGCTTGATTGAATTCATGTAAAGGAATCACAAAATCAGGTTCAGAAATAACTCGTGGTAAATCTTAGGCATAAATCTCTTGGGCCGTTTGTTCACCTTCGGAGCCATACTTCTTGTTTCCAGCCTCAGACGAAGCCGAGGGAGGAGAAGTCGACATAATAACACCAACGGAGCAAGCACAACATGGAGGCCGACACAAGCTCCCCAAGAATGAACATAAACTATCAAAAACCCTAGGACAACACGTAGACCGACATGCATAGAACCCTCAGTTCATGTTCTTCGATCGATCTTATTTTTCAAATCACTATCACCATATGGTTTTCTTTACATTTAATACTATATTTTAAACACAATATCTAATTTATCATTTTTCTATTATTCATAGTTGTTTAAAGGATAAAATGTTTAATTTCAATCTGCATCATAGTCTAGATCAATGTATGTTGTTTCTAGCATATTTTTTCTAAATTTAATTGTGTATGTTTCAAGGTATGACTACAAAACATTAACTATAAATTTGATAGTCAAATGTGTTGGTCTGTAGGAGTACTTTTGTAAGTGCTAGTGTAGATTCAAAAGTGTTTGATCTTTTTAGTGCTTGTATTTGTTCTTATAGAATATTTATAACTAATTAATTTATAGTTCTTATTAGGTGTTTGCATAAAAATATTTGATGTTTGATTAATATTTTTATTTCTATTGAAGTTATCTTTGTATCCATCATTTTTATAGTAAAATCAAGAATAGCTAACTTTTATATCTCATTTAATTTTTCATCAATCAAGGTTATGTCATCTTGAATATTATTATAAATTCACATCTACTTTGTTTTGGATTTATGTCAATAATTTATAACATGTTATTTTGTAGATTTTTTATTTTTATTTTTCTTTTATTTTAATAGTCAAATAACATTGAATTGTAACAACATGTATAATAGCACAATCATGCTTCTATTAGTACTTTATTTTGGTTGCACTTCTACATTTCTCATAATAGATACATAGTCTTAGATCTTATAATACTATTTTTTAATCTCTCTTTCATCTATAATAGAACTTTTTAACATCTATAACTCATCAAATAGTACCCTCCAAACTAAATGAATATCCACAAAGAAAAATATGAATATCTCCTTCCTTAAATCAAATTCACTTTTATTTAATAAGGGGTATGATTGAGGTAAATCCCTAAATGTCTAATAAATTCAAGTATAGTATGTATGGGTCTTGTAATGAAAGATCATCAAGTACGAGTTGCAAAGGATGCATCAAATTTCTATCTAGTGAAATACAATTTAGGAGCAAGGACAAGTTTTATCTCCATCTTTTTCCATAGTATATTCTATTTTTAGCTAAGTTTATTTGTTGTTTGAAATCTATGATTTGGTCAATTTATAAAATTCTATATTTATGCAAAATCATAGGTAAACCCAATGCTTTCATAAGTTCTATAATGTCTTCATTAGCACTACTATGCTTTTGGCTAAGTTGCATTTGTTCAATGCTTCTATCACAATTGGTAAATTAAAACTAATATATTAGACATTCAATTGTTTATATTTGTAATTAAGCAAAATCAAATATTTCCTTATCATATTTATATCTTCATTAAATATTCAAAAGCATTTAGTTTAGGCTTCATATTTTACGTTATCTATCTCCTTATTTGCCTATATATTAAATATTTTGCATTACCATAAGAAGCTAATCACATATAGACTAGCTTAAATTGTTTTCCCTACATAATCGTAAAAGGTTATTTTAGTTTTTATAATCCTTTTAATTTACATCAATCAAAAGAGAAGGGTGCTTTTTAAAATTTAGAAAGGACCTAGTTTTAATGTTCCAAATAATAAATCATAAAAATTAGCAAATAAAACCACACCCCAAATTGAGTCCAAAATCAACCTAGGATTTAAATCAATATTTGAATTGTGCACCCTCTTGGAGGAGGAAATAGTGTACTAGTGAACCCATCAAACTACTTGTGAAATGCCAAATACATTTATTAATAATGTATCCAAATAAATGTTTGATCTTAGAATTACAAGGATGGCTTGGTTTGATGGTACACTTTCTAGTTTTAGAATGTTGATATTTCTCTCTTTAACGAGCCTTGTATATGCCTTTCCAGTTATGCGTTCTCCTTGGTCAGATAATGGAATTGGCAAGCCATAATTTACTTGTTGAACTATGTCTCATATCTTGTCATATACTAACTTTATTTATTTTCAGTTTCTATGCATTCCTTGAATTTCTTCTATTTTTTTTATTAAGCCCTTTAGGTGCCTTGTTGTATACTTGTTAGTAAACCCAATCTAATGAAGCTCAGTGTTAATTTTATCATAAAATTAGCTAAGTACGAATGAGGCCATGCTAGGCTTTCTATCTAGTTTAGTCCTTGTCTTGTTGACTACTATATTGATATCTCTAATAAGATTTTTACATTTCTTTTTGAAGTGTGTAAATATCTCCATCCTCTTTACCTATACGTGGAAATGATTCTATTGGGAGTCCAGCATACTTATGAGTTAAAAGATTTCAATTGGGTCTTAGATTCTTCAACTTCCATCTTTAACCTCTCTCACCTTACCTTTAGATCAAACACTTATTCACATTTTCCTTACTCATTGCTTCAACATCTTGCTTCACTTGTTCTAGTTGCTACCTCAAGTCTTCATTTTCCTTCCTCTTTGCTTTCAATTCTTTTAGTAGGTGATAATGTTAGTTCTCTTTAGTATTGATATCAACATTTTTCTCCTCAAAAATCAATTTTTACGAATTCTTTTAGTAGTTGATCATGTTAGTTCTCTTTAGTATTGATATCAACATCTTTCTCCTTAAGAATCCATTTAATGTTTTTGGGTCGCTCATACTTCTCCACCTTTCTTGCTAAAAACTAAAAATTGAAGCATAATTCCCAGCAGACATCTGGAGGACGCAGGACCGTGAAGGTCTATTTCAAGGACGTGCTGCCAAGTCTGCAACTGGAGTCCCCATGAGGCACAGTCGAAGAAGTGGAAGAGTGTGAGGGGCCCATGACTGTCGTTCTCTCGTGAACTGTCGATGTCAACAGGGTGTCGCAGTCGGCCGACAGAATCTATAGCTACTCCAATAGCCTCTTCGTCAGCGACACCGAGAGATTTCATGGTGCTCGTGCCTGGTTTTGCAGTCTCTGTCACGCCTCTGCTATCTGTTTCAAACGTCTCTGGGGTCTATCACGCGCGGCATAAGTGCTTGCTGCTGCTGAACGTGCAAGCCACGTCATCTCCAATTATTGCAGCTCTCCCCAGACCCATACATAAAAACTTGATAGTTGGAATATATGAATTAAAAAAAAAAATTCAAATCCATCAACGTTATAAAGATTACATTATGGAAAATAACAGCCCGTTTGGGCAGCCCAATTGATGAGTCAGCCAGCCTACAATAGAGATTCACGTGGATGGAGAGCTGAGATATTATTTTGACATAAAAAGGGTGCTGCTATGCTGTAAGTGTAGCTGATTTGTTATCAAGGCCACGTTTTAAATATAAATTTCTTAAATTTCTTCAAGATGAAGATGATTATTTTTTTTTATAAATATATTTACATTTTCAAGAAGTTGCTTTGAGTTAAAGGTGATGAATATCAACAATAATATTATTTTTTATGGTCTCCATAACCATTTTTGTTAAAAGCATTAATGATAATTTGTAAATCCCACTCAATTCAAATATATTTCCATCATTTTTCTATTGCAATTATTACAATTTTAATCCATGTAAGAAGTGCCCTCATATCCTTCTCAAGGGAAATGGTCTAATGTTTCTACTTTTAAAATGATTTTATGTTTCTAAATCCTTCTCACATGAGGCACATCTAAAAGGTCAATAATATCCTCTTCTTTATAGACTCTCTCCTATAAGAATCTTATTTTGAACTACTAACCAAAGGAATGTTGAGGCCTTAGGAAAAGCCTCTAATAACCAAACATTCTTCCAAGGAAAATCTTTGTGAAAAGGAAATTTTAATTGTTGTAAATCCTCATATACCAACTTGACCGAGTATCCACCATCATTTGATAAATTCCAAACCAACTCATCATTTCGTGTAAAAATCAACAAATAAAACACTTGAAGCATATTTTGAATTTCATCTACAATTTGTTTGAGTTCCTCTCCTTCAACTAGGTTACTAAAAGAAATCCATGATCTAGAGTTTTACTCATAATAATATAGTCTTTGACCTTTGGACCTTTACATGTTAGGCATGCTTGAGCCAATGGTTTCCATTTTGAGTTAGAGATAAGAGGATAAGGCTTCAACCAAGCATCAAACCAAAAATTTGTATAACTCCCCTCATTGAATGATCATCTAATATGTTTATTTATCAATTGTAAACTATCTGATATGAAGTTCCATGTTGACGGTTCTTTGGATAGAGTTATTTTTCTAAATAATTTCATTGCATCAAGAAATTAAATATTTTTGAAGTAATATTTTTTCCCAACTCTTTCCTTGATCTTTGAATAATATCCACCCAAGCTTTGCTCCTAATTCCAAATTTATAAGTATGCAATTTCGCAAGCTTGCTCCTCCAATATTATTTCCTTTCCAAACCCTATCCCACTTACAAAGAGGAAACCTATGTTTTCCTTCACAACCTTTCCATAGAAAGTCTCTTTAAATTTTATCAAATTTTGATGTTATACTTACTAGCAATCTTGAAAGTAGCATCATAAAATAGGGATGGATTACAATGTAGTCTTTGTGAGTTGTAGTCTTCTTGTCATGGTTAAGAAATTACCTTTCCAACCTGCCAAGCACGCTTTCATTCTATCCAAAAAAGAGATCCAAAGCTCCTTTTTGTTTCCTTTAAGAGACAAAGGAATACCCAAGCAGGTCGATGGAAAATTTTCAATTTTAAACCCTAAAATATTCACAATAATTTGTTGTAAATCGAGGGCATTATTAATGAAAATCCTAGATTTTGTAGTACTAACCAATTGTCTAGTAGCCTTCTCATAGAATGATAATATTGATTTAAACTCCATGGCCTCACCGACTAGAAGGTAGCCCAAAAGAAAAATATCATCAATAGATTGGAGATGAGAACCAAAGAGTTTTTTGCAACTTGAATACTTTTAATTGTTCCTTCCATTTTTACCTTTGAGAAAGATCTCCCTAATGCTTCTACAAGAATAATGAATAGATAAGGAGATAGTGGCTCACCTTAACGAAGTCCACAAGATGACTTAAAGTAACCAATAGAAGATCCAAATAGAAAATTATGCAGTGTTATAAAATTTAATCCATTCACACCAACTATACTTAAAGCCAAACTTTCTAAGAATAAGATGTAGAAAATTCTAGAAAACCCTATCACATGCTTTGTTCATATCTAATTTCATAAGCATACCTGTTTTTTCATAGAATAAAGAGAATGTATGGCATTTTGTGCAGTAATTATACCATCAAGAATTTATTTACCACAAACAAAACCACCTTGTTCCTCTGAGATAACACAACCTAGAATACTCTTCAACTTGTTTGCCATAATTTTTGAAATGATCTTATAAATCATATTAAAAAGGCTTATTGGACGAAAATTATCAAAATATTTTCTTGCATTTCTTGGGAGCCAACGTAATAAATTAGTATTGATATCACTTATTATAGCCTTATATTTTTAGGCCTCTTCAACCACAACTAACATATCACTCTTCAATAAATCCCATTTTTTTGAAAGAAAATTATAGGAAATCCATCGGGACTAGGTGCCTTGTTAGGATGGAAAGAGAAAATTATTTCATGGAGCTCCTCCATAAATATCTTCTTCATCAAGCTTTCATTTTGTTCTCATGTGATAATTGATGGAATATTTTGCAAAACTTTATCTTGTGCTTCCTTATCTTTCCTAGTATCTAACAAAATATTTTTGAAATAATTATTTGCTTCCTTCCTTACATCTTCTTTGCCCTCAATATTTCTTCCATTTGGAGTTAAAATATTTTTAATATGACAAAAAGAAAAAAAAAAAATCGTTGTAGCATGAAATGTTTTTGTATTTCTATCTCGTTCTTTGAGCCATTTCTCTCTAGATTTTTGGAACCAATATGAATCTTCTTTTTTTCAATGGATTATGATAATTAAAAAGTAATTATTTAGCCTCATTTCTTAATTGCTTTAAAAAAAAGTCAAATAGGAGAAGAGTTGGAACTTTTATTTATGTTTTCTCTTTTATATACTGCAACTAGGACGGAGGTATTTTTTTGAAAGGTTGTTCTATTTTTATTAAAACTATTAAAAAAATACAAGTGTGCCCATAGGAAATGTAATTTTATATTTTTCTAAAGAGAAATTAAGGTGTAAAAGTGAAGTTTTTTACCTCTATTACATAATTGTAAAAGGCGCAATATCGACAAAGTCCAACACCTTTACACCTCTTGCAAAAATTTAAAATTATATTTTATAAAATTACACAAGGTCATAAAATATTTTATAAGGTGTATTTTTCATGAAGATCAACACCTTAAATACTTTTGCATACGTGTTTTAAAACATGTAAATTTTTTATATATATCTTCTAAAACGTGCTTAAAGCATGGGAAAAAAAAAGAGGAAACAAGCTAGTAAACAAGTCAAACAATTAGTTGAAGTTAAAACAAGTGTGTCACCAAATAAGGATATTTATTTCCCAAAAGATAAAGATCTTTATGAAGATATGCAATTCTTAACACTAAGGAGATGTTTGCAAATAATTCTCAAATATGTTAATGTTTGTGAAGATCTTCTTGAAAATGGTGTTACAATCCATATAGATGTTGTGAGGACAGTATACATGGCATTAATCACACTTGACATATTTAAGCATAAAAAACAAGGGGACATAAATGAGAAGTTGAAGGTCAAGTCCATGGTGCAAATGCTTCTTTTAACATACAAGCAACCTTAAGCCTATGATGGCATAGGCTAGTTGTAATACAAGTGACCTCTAGCCTATGATGGCACATGCTTGTTGTGACACAAGTGACCTCAAGCCTATGGTGGCAGATCTTTGTTGTGACACAAGTGACCTTATCAAAAATATAAATTTTACTTGTGATAGTAATGACTTAAATGTTTTTGATGATAATTGTGTTGATTATGTTGGCCATGACAAAGACCATAATAATAATATAGGTGTTAAAATCCATGTTTAATAACAAGAACTTGGGTGCTTTGAAAAGCACACCAAAGGAATCGGCTCCATGTTATTGAAACAAATGGGTTATAATATCACATGTTTGGGAAAATATGGGCAGGGCATAAGAGATTCCATAAGACCACTTATAAGGCCAAATAATGAAGACCTTGGCTATGATGGTCAAGTAAGAACTAGTAACACTAAGTTGGTGAAATCATAATCTCATGCAATTTCTAGAACCATATGTTGGCACAAACAAAAAATGACTAACAAGGTACATACTGATTATGGATGAACGAATATCACACTATGGGACAACATGAAAGAAATATTGAATAGATTCTATAAAAGGTGAAATCCCAAGAGGTAGACTCAATGGCTAACCTAATGGTAGTAGATCCAAAGGTAATAGACCCAATGACAAACCCAAAGGTAGCAAACCTAGATGCAGATCCAAAGGTGTTTACTCAAGGACCAAAACCAGATCTAAGATCTTGAGCCTAGCCTCCTCTAAAATTAAGGGGTGTAGTAATATTTTAAATAATGTAATAAAGGAGGATGTTAATATTACATTATTCTAACTTTAGATTTCATGAGAGATATGTTGGATAGGAGGTTAAGAATAAATTTAAACTAAAACTCTAAATTTATATTTGGTTATAACAATTATAACTATATGCACACATTTATCACTTGTAGAATAAATAAATTGAATATCTTTTGGATTATTACCCCAATAGTTAGTGAACTATATGTGGAAGGCAATTTAGACAATAGAAGACAATAAATTTACTAATTTATTATATTTTTAGCTTTATATAATCACCCTCTTCCTTCTTCCATGATTTAATTTCCTATATATATTATATTTAGAAGGGAGACTACATAAAATAAGCAAGGGATCCTAAGATTGGGTCCATTTTGTGAGAGATATCCCTACTTATATAATGACACTAGATGTTATATTTGTTATTAGGTCTAATTACATTGAAGAGATAGATATTATGGGAGGGGTTTAAAATAATCCAACCAAAGAATCATTACTCATGAAAGTAGGCAACATAGATGATGAAGTGTCTAATAGCATCATCCACATCATTATTTAGGGTGTAAGTTGTGTTGATACAATTAGGGTAGATTATGAAGTGGTAATAATGGTGGATTATATCATTATGGATTTGATTTATGATGGGGTGGGAATGATAGCATTTGGTGGAGTGGAATTGGTAGCTAATGTATAAGGTGGGGTAGTTGATCCTATAGGATGGGGGTGAGGTGGCGAATGGATTTGTAGATGTTGCTCAAATGGTTGTTGTATTGAGGGAGGGTGGAGTGGATACAATAGGAAGAAGAACATGAGATTGAAGAGTGGTAATAGAATAAATAATAATGGAGGAAGTGAGAACAAAATAAAAAATAATGGGAAAAGTAGTTGTGGGTGATGAAGTGGAAAGATAAGTGAAAATAGATGTAAAATAAATGACACATTGGGGATGAAAATTTCTATGATCAAATTCCCTTTATTGATGGAGTTTAGTACAAATACATTCATGCCTTCTATGGCAATGTATTAATTCAACTACTCTTCAAATCCAATTTCTACTCGCTTGCCTTTCAACTCTTCTACTTTTCACCTTCAATTATTCCTTCTTCCTCCTTCCCATAGTGCACTAGTGGGATAGCGGATTATGATTTTATATTTTTTCTTACCTATGAGATTCATCCGCATCCATCCTTTTCTCTCTTGATTTACATGTCTTTTTCATAATATCAATATATCCTTTAGCATCTAAGACCATTTTGGCTACCAGATTAAACTACTTAGCTATTACCCCTCTATGCATAAATGTATATGTAAGGTACAATGATTTATGTGTCTCAATTTGTAATTTGACTGGGGTGTGGTGAGTGATATCTATTGGTTGTTTGGATACCTTATTTTAGAGTGTTAAATATGTGTCTCTGATAGTGATGTTGATGGATCCCCCTCTATATAGCATTCTTTTTATTCCTTACCCTATTAAAGTAACCTCTAGGATATGCACTATTGTAAATTATTATAGGACCATGACTAAAAATGATATGGTTGCTACTTGTGTATCTAATTGAGTGGCCCCTTATACACCTACCTTGTATAAATTGTTCCATATCTAGGATAATTTCTTATCTATATCACTTTGCATAATATTTTTAGTTTCTATATTAATCTTGATCCTTATGTGTTGTTAGGAAAAATCTTGTTGTAGTTCCACCTATAATTATTCTATAGTATCTTAAGTTTTTGATGTTTGATCTTATTACTATTTAGGTCATATATTTTTTCTCCATGACATCTATACTTGGACTGCAACCACTCTTCATCTACAACCTACACAAATACCAACCTATGTAATCTAAAACATACAATGCAATCACTACTCAAACAACATAGAATAAATTTGAGGTGGAAAGTTAAAGTTATTCCTAAAAAGCCTATTTTCTATACACAACATATTATGACTAAACATATATCCATAGACCTATTCCTTTTTTTCTCTCTTTCTCTTATATTTCTTTATGCTTTTCATTTCCCCTTCTTTTTTTGTTGATTTCTCTTATGTTTTCTATTCCTCTTTTATTCTCATCTTTCTCATCCTCTTCCTATTCCTTTTCTCTTATTTTTCCTCCTTTCTTCCCCATGCATATTTTCCTTTGTTCTCATGCTATAAAGGGTTTTCTTTATACATATGGAAGTTAGTTAGAAATATATAGCAACTATCTTACCTATAATTGTCTGTGTGTAGATGCTCCTGCATATAAGACTTATGCATCAAACTATATCTTTGATGCTATCATGTTGCCTATCATTCAAAAACCTTCAATGACAAATTATAATGCTATTCCATCTCTAATAAACAACTATACATCATTGTATAGGCTATGTATTAATGGTACCATTACATCGTTGATATGGATGTTATTATCCATTATGATTGCAAGCCTCTTCAATACTTACACACTTAATTTTTTTTGATAGTACAAGTCACATTAAATATATGATACACGTATATTATTTCCACCTTAAAGCATCACAAGATGAAGGAGAATCAAGACATTAAATATATCAACTTCTTGCTAGTCTAGAAATTCATTGTATTAATAAATGTATATGTACATAAATTTAATTATAAGAATTTAAAACAAGATGTGAAATAATTATAAATAAAATAGATGAAATGTCTACAATAATTCCACCTTATGGTTAAGCATGGATTAAGTCATTGACTACGTTAACTAACAACTAGCTTAGATGTTCATTATATTAATTATCATGCATGTATCCATAATAATAATGATTGGGATTTTTTTTACTCTAGGTACTATGGCTTCACCTAAATATACCATCAACCAATGTAGAGCAAGTTAGTCACCGGCTACTACCTAGATTGTGATTTCTTTATTGCATAGGTCATCTTTATTTTATATTTAGCATGTATTACTACCACTTGAACATTATATCTTATGAAATATTACCAAATCAAAAAATAAGAATTTAAAATTCTACTCACTGCTCCCTATATTCCTTTAGAATTTAGGAATCCATCAACATAGATTATTGAATACAAATGGATCTCTTAGAATCTCTTACATCTTCTTCTTATTTAGAAACAATGAAGTCATTTAGGATTATGTAAGTAGGATTCAAAAATCTAAGCAGGAAGAAGTGCAACACATTACAACTTAGCAATTTATAGCCCACGTTTTTATACTGTTTCCAACTTAGTCATTGATCTTGTTTTCTATATTTCAATTACATTTATATTATTTATAAATAGAAATTATATATTTATACACTTTCTTATTTATATTTTTTCTTTATCAAATCTCTTTGTTGTTATTTATCTTTTTCATTTACTACCTTGATGTATGAGTAAATATTTATTAAGCTTGTTATATTACATAAGTCTAACATTTAGCTTATATAGCCTCGTAAAGAGCCAGTAAATTTTCCTTAGAAATATTACTTTAAGTCCTCAAACTATGGAGAAATAGTCTTCTCCATTCAACATGTGGATACTGAGTGATCTATGAAAAATATTCTTGTAGAATGTAAAAATTCTATACAATGGTCACAAAGTGGCGGGGAAGAAAAATCCATGAATGATATATATTTATATATTTGAATCACATCAAAGAAAAATAAATTAAAATATAAGGCTTAGAAGGATGATATATAACAAAAAAAAAGCAAATTATCTATAAAAAGTAATTTAGCCAATCATCACCCTTATTACATCATAGTATAAACAATATTTATTGTATAATATTCATGGTATATGACCTAGACCTTAATTGAGGACTTTTAGAAGTTTAAAACAATATTATTATACTAAATTTATTTCTCTACAATATTAAAATAAGAGATAATACTATTACCATTGTTAAATGGTCATATTTCTCAATGGACTTAAGAGGACCAACATTATCACTTGAGATTCAAATTGCATATAGTTGATATCCTTCAAATAAGTATAAGGTTAGGTATAAAGATACCATCTATATTTCAATATATAAGAGATATAAATTTCTCAATGCCTATGAATCACGACATCCATTCTTAGGCTATTATATGATGCTTTTACATAATCTACTTACACCTATGATACCATATATTAGGTGTTAGGTGATGATTTAATTTCACATATTTTTGATAAGGGAACATAAATTATATGTTTTTGAACCAATCAAAGGTATCGTATTATTTTTAATCATTAAAAAAATTATCCACATCAATGATTAAGAATTTCAGAAATGATAAGATTTCATATTGGATATATGGGTCTCACCTTATTTTTGGTCTAAACATGAGGTATATTATTAGAAGTACATATTATTTAAATAAATAAGATTACCACTTTCGCACTCTCATGAACATCTTTCATCAATATCAACACCAAAATAGTCCATTCTATTTCTATAAAATATGGATAATTAACCCCCTTATTTCTAGATTATATACAATATTAGTGACAAGTAGGTGGTAGAATTACAAGTCAAGGTATGCATATTTATTATAAAACATTCTTGTCTCATAATACAACTAAAAACAAGGAATTTTATGGTAGTTGGATTCATATACAAATGATGCTAAGAATTTGAAGAAGCTTTCAAATTGAACATGTGAGTAATTAGATAACTCTTTAATTTAAGAATCATAAATTCAATGAGTATTAAAATCCTCCAATAAATTATAATAACATCAGTAACAATGTATCTTCCATTAATATGAATGGGTATAGAATTAGAAACATCTACCATTCACTACTAGTAGCTAGTCATATTCACATTAACTCAAATTAGAAAAATTCTACTAGGATTAGGACATAGCCTAAAAATATCTTTAAATGAAGGCAATAACTTACTATGTGTAAGCAAAAGAAGACAACACCTTGCACGCAAAATAATGAAAGACAAGCAATTGCAGAATCAAAGGATTTTGTATTGAATCTTATTGGAGCCTTAGTCTCCTTTTTACAAGTGATTTGTCCCAAGTGCATAGGGGTATGATTACAATAAGTGAATGCTTGCTTTCACATGATACAATGGGCATAAAGAGGGGAAAAAACCCTTTGGCTAATCAGATTATCGGTGGTGTCCTTTGTCTTCTTTCACTCCAATTCAATTGGTGAGTGGGCTTGAGTATCCAATGATGGGCCACTCCTAGCTTCAACAGCTCTTTAGATACCTGTCACCTGCACACATGCAAACCAACAAAATAGGGATTAGTAGCACCCATATATTCAAGCGGTAAACCTAATGCTACACATAAACCTATTACTGATATGAATGAAAATAATATAGCACAAAACAATCAACAAACCAAGCCTTACTTAATACTCAAATTGCTAATATCTGTTGATGAAATCTATTTTTGCTCTCAAGATTGTGGAATCGTGGAAGCGCAGTTATGGGATGGAAACCGTGGACCTACAGTTGTGAAACCGTGGATGCACGTTTTTGACTATGGAACCACGAACGAGCGGTTTTGACTAAAAAATAGATTACCTCAAAATTCAAGCCAATGGTCAGGGTCAGGCTTGTGCCCTCAATTTATCATTGGGTCTAGATCTATTTTGATAGCCTATCGGTATGCAAATTTAGCTCCCTTTTTTTGGTGGATTGATGGGATATTTATAGGCTGCCTGGGGCTTTGGAGGGAAATGTGAGGTGGCAAGCCTGACTTGCCAAGTGGCAAATCTGGACTGCCAGGTTGAAGGAGCAGTTACAGTAAGTCACTCAGTGTGGCTCACTTAACTGGGGTGATGTGGCTCCAAGTGGAGTGGGATGTAGGATGTTGTTTTATGTGAAGGGACAAGGGGACAACAACAAAGGAGTTGTGGCATGGGTATTGGGAATCTGTCTCATGTGCAAGGACAAAGGGGACAAGAGTGGGTAAGATGTGGCATGGATGTTGGATGAAGTGTCCAGGAAACATGTCCAATGGGTAGACAGGTTATCCTAGGGTGATTTTCCTAATTAAATAAATTAGGAAAGTATAATGATGTGCAGGATTTTATATCCCTAGATTAGAACTTAGGCATTTATATTTATTATGCAGGATTTGATGGTGAGGTGGTGAATGTGAAATAAAGGGTGCTAGATTTTGGTGTCTACACTATGATTATCTATTAGTCACTCAGGTGTCATCAAACCTACTTATTTTAGAATTAAATCTAGAATGCAATTCCTATTTTGTCACATATAGTGAACACAAATTGTTATGTGATCAATATCTATTAATGAATGATATTATGTGTATTCACCTTGAGAAGGGAAAAGTGCTAGGTCCAGATGTTCTTTAAATTAATATATATTTTTTAATTAAACTTTATCAACAATTTTAAAAACTAATTTAAATCAAACATCACATCTAACTATATTGCAACCTTTAATAACACTATATTTTTTTTTATTTGTGGAAAACATCCCAAAAGGGATGCCACTTTCGGGTAAGACCCAAGGAGGCAGGGGTATCCATTCCACAAAAAATTCCCAGGACTCGGACCTGGCCTACCACCTTTGACATACTCAAGGAGCAAACAAACACACAAAACCAATTTAAAAATAAGTAAATAACAACAAAAATAATAAAATAAAATAAAAAATATGCTCCTTGAGTGTGTCAAAAACAAAAGCACAACCAAACACGCACAATAAGATAAAATAAACCACAACACAAACCACATAGAAAAACACAAGAACCACATAACAAAACACAAACAAGACAAAAACAACAGAACACTACAAAGACATAACCCAAAAAAACATGAAAAATAAACACAACCAAAACCTAAAAAATTAAAAAAATAAAATAAAAATAAAAATAAAAAACAACCAACAACAAACAATAAACAAAAACAAAATACATAGAAAACACTCACACATAAAAACATGAAATAACACAAACAAAGAGAAACCCAAGAACAAGAATGAAAAAAACACAAGAACAATAACAAAAAACATAAAAAAAAAAACAAAAACAAAACAACAAAAACACAAGAACAACAAAAAACAACACAAAGAACACAAAAAACAAAACAAAACAAAAGAACCCACCCACCTTAAAAAACTAAACAAAAAAAACAAAAAAAAAAAAAAAAAAAAATGAACAAAACAATGACCTATCTAGACCAGAAGACTATTAAGGCAAGAATCAACAGAGGAAACAAAATAAAGAATAGAATGAGCTAGGGAACTAAAAAAAAACTGAATGAACCAAAGAGAAGCAAAAAAAAAAACAAGAAGAAACTAGGTACCTTCAAAACTGGAGCCATCCAAAGAAATGATAGAAAGAAGAGCTTCCCTAATTTGAGAAGCCCACCATATAGGAGGGTGGCCATAACAAGTAAGATCACCTTTGTCCAAAGCCCAATTAGCTAAAGCATCAGCACTCTTGTTTTGATCTCTAACCACATGATTGTAATCAACTTTCAAAAATCCCATCTGGATTAACTGAATCTTCTCAATAATTCTTTTTATTCTCCAATCCACCTTATGATTCTTAGAAGGAGTCTTCAAGAGATTAATCATAAGTTGAGAGTCAGACTCAACTAACCCATTTTCCCATCCAACCTTAGTAGCCTCCTGAAGACCTCTGAGGATACCATACCCCTCAGCAAGGTTATTGGAAAGAATACCCAAATTCTCAGCAAAAGTAAAAACCAGGGAGCCATCTAAAAGTCTACCAATTCCTCCCACACTGGATTTTCCAGGGTTCCCTCTAGAGGCTCCATCAGTATTGACTTTTCCAAAATCCTTAGGAGGAGGTTGCCAATTTCTAGTCCTATCCATCTTACTAATACTCACATTCCCTTTAAGTTGGTTGCCCTTAGAAGGTTTAATCTTCAATCTTTGCATCACTTGATCCCATCTTTGGTGGGATTTTTGGGGGTGATTAAGGAGTTGATGGACTGATTCAACTAAGTTGGCTATGGTCATTTTGCCAAATATAGTGAATATCCTTCCTATCTTGATTAAAAATTTGGTTGTTCCTTTCATTCCAAATATTCCAAAGAAGAATGGTAGAACCCATCCAAACTAACCGCCTAATAAAATGATCAACACCCTCTTGATTAGGCCAATCCCTCCAAAGTTGTTCAAAAGTAAAAAAATTGGACCACTGTAAGCCAAGTAAAGTGGCCATTCTCCTCCATAGCTCAGAGGCTAAAGTACACTCAATAAAAATATGGTTGATATTTTCTACATTCTCTTCACACATTTCACATCTAAAAGGGCCATGAAAACCACGCTTCATAAGTTGCTCACCAGTAAGCACCCTACGATGCAATAAAAGCCAATTAAAGAACCTCACCTTAGGCCAGAGATTTTGAGCCCACAATCAAGAAAATATGTCAGAAGAATGGTTGGGATTATTATGGCATAAGGTCAAATAACCTTGAGCAACTGAATACTCACCCTTAGTAGTGTTGTTCCATCCAAAACAATCTTTTTCATGGGACCAAGAGAGGGATCTCATATGAAGGATGCCTTGGATATCTTGTCTTTGCCTTTATGGGATTTGAATAGGCCAGTCCTCAATAGGGATCCAATATCTACCAACATTTGAATTACCAGTATGGTACCGACAGTAATTAGCCACCTTTATCCAATTAGCTCGGTGAAGCTCCTCCATCCAAGGCCTCCAATCGGGAAACTGAGTTATCAAAGGCTTGTGACCATCCCAAGAATCTGTCCAAAAATTTGCATGTTGACCATTATGAATGATCCAAAATATATTTTTCTTTATCAAATCCTCACCAGTCTTAAGAACTGCTAAAATGGGAGAACCTTTGGTAGGAAGTTGATAGCGAACAAGGTCTTCGGGACTTTTGTTCTCGAGCATATTTAGCACGAAGATTATTGGCCCAAAGAGCATTGGGGTTATGCAACATCCTCCAATATAATTTAGCAGCTAAAGCTTTGTTGTTATTAATTGAAGACCGGAATCCTAACCCCCCTTCACTCTTAGGAAGACATAAAGTATCCCATTTCACCAAGGCCCATTTTCTTTTCTCCTTAGTACCACTCCAAAGGAAACGATGACTGATTTGATCCAATTCTTGAAGAACAACCTTTGGGATATTCAAAATGGAAGAAACATAAATAGGAATAGCTTGAAGGACTGATTTTACCAAGGTGATTCTACCCCCAGAAGAAAGCCACTTGTTGGTCCACTTTCCAATTTTCTTCTTGACTTTGTCCAACAACCAATTCCAATATTTATTTTTTTGCCTTTGAATATTTATGGGAATACCTAAATAAGTGATTGGAAGAGAGGTCTTCTTATATCTTAATTTATCCAAGACCATGGATTCTTGTCTAGAAGAGCAGTGAAAGAAAATAACTTTAGATTTGTCTTCATTGATCAACTACCCAGTAGCCTTAGAAAAACAGCTAATGATTTGCTTAATATTAGAAGCTTCCTTAATTGTAGCTTTACCTAAAAGAGTAGAGTCATCCACAAATTGAATATGAGAGATAGGTCTAGCTCCATGAGCAATGGTAACTCCCTCAAGGGTTTTGTTTTCCCTCTTTTTGGTTATAGTCCTACCCAAGCATTCAGCAAGAATGATGAATAAATAAGGGGATAGCGGGTCACCTTGCCTAATACCTCTGGAAGCTGGGAAATACTGAGAAGGCCTGCCATTGATAAGAACTAAGTAGGAAACTAAAGAGATACATCCCATAATCCAATCCATCCAATCCTTAGAGAAACCAAATTGCCTCAAAACTTTGATAAGGAAGTGCCAATCCACTCTGTCATAAGCTTTGGATAAGTCTAACCGAATGAACATGGAAGGAGAATTTTGCATATCCATGGAATGGATGGCTTCCTAAGCAAGAACTATCTCATCTACTATTTGATGTCCTTCCACATAACCCCCTTGCTCCGGGGAAATAATCTTATGCAAAAGAGGCTTCAACCTTTCTGCCATGATTTTAGTAATGATTTTGAGAAGAACATTACATAAAGCAATAGGTCTAAAAGCTGAGATATGATCAACCTCTTGAGCTTTTGGAACAAGAGTAATATAATTTTTATTGATAACCTTCAAAATTTCTTTGGCTTTCCTGGCTTCTTCCACCACCTCTAATAAATCAACATGAAGGATATCCCAGAACTCTTGGTAGAACTCAATAGGAAAACCATCAGGACCTAGGGTTTTCCCTTTTTGCATTTTAAAAACTACTTGTTGAAGCTCATTGATAGTAACAGGAGCAGTCAAAATAGAGTTCTCCTCGAAGTGATAAGAGAAGGGATTGCTTGAAGAACATTATGTTGAGAAGTTGAGTCAAGAGGAGTAGCAACAAAAATATTGGAAAAGTAATCAACAACAATAGAGTTCATGCCATCCCAAGTATAAACAACATCTCCAGAATATGATTTTAAGGAAGAAATAAAGTTGTGAGATCTTCGAGCTAGAAGAGATTTGTGGAAGAAATTTGTGTTTCGATCTCCTTCTTTGAGCCATTGAATTCTAGATTTTTGCTTCCATAAGATTTCTTCTCTTTTTTCCCATTCCTCTAATCCGAGTTGTGAGTTTAATTTCATCTGCACTTCTCTTCTCTGTGAGGCCATCTAAATGGATTTTCTTATTCAAATTTTCAAGATGAGCAATAACTTCATGTTTTTTTTATGAACATCCCCAAACTCTTTCCGGTTCCAAGTCTTGATTTTGGATTTAATGTATTGCAATCTTTTGGCAAAATAGAACATCTTAGTCCCATGCCTAGGTTTACCTTCCTTCCACCATTGTTGCACATGAGGTCTGAAGGAAATGTCTCTAAGCCACATTAATTGAAAATGAAAAGGAGAGAAACTCACATTGGTTTTCCACATTTCCACCATGATTGGCCAATGATCCGAACCAACATTATTAAGAGTCTTCACTTTAGGAATGTGACCATGGATTAAGAAATTTTCAGAGAGCAAAAACCTATCCAATCTCTCCATTATACAAGCTAAGCCTTGCCTTCTATTAGACCAAGTCATAAGGCCATTATATGGTTGGATATCCACAAGATGGAGGTTTGCAATATATTCGCTCATGAGGTCAGTGCTTTTGTCCAAATTTCTATTTCCCCCCATTTTCTCATCCAGAGAGAGGATGGTATTGAAATCTCCTCCGATCAAGATCCAAGCTTTAGGAAAATGAGAGATAATATGAGTAATATCCTTCCACTGTCTTCTTTTTTCCTCCAAAGAAGTCAGAGCATAAACAGTAATGTAGAGCATAATCTGGTTGGAATGTCTACTTTGAATAGCTATAGCCAACAAACCCCAACTGCCAATCATATGGTGAATAACTACCTCTTTTGGGTCCCAAAGACAAGCAATGCCACCCGAAGTCCCTTGGGAACTGAGGGAAACCACTTTTCCAGCTGGCCAAATTTTATTGGCAATTAAGTCCATATCCTCCATTGACATCTTTGTTTCTTGAAGGAAAACAATATGTGGATGATTTATCTGAATCATTCTTCTAATTTCATTTTGTTTTGAAAGACTCCCTTTGAGTCCTCTAATATTCCAAGTGATGGTCTTCATTAATACCAGGGCTAAAAAAGTTGGGAAGGGCATTAATATTACCTTCCTCTACAAGCTTTTCACCTTCTTTTACCATATGATATTGATTGGTCTTGTGACCTACTTTTTGATTAGAATCCATCTTCAATTTTTTTCCCTGTTTCTTGACTTATTCCAATTGAATATGAGATGGCTTCTAACCTTGAAGAATGCTCGTACACAGCCAAAATTTTACTAGATGGTTCAACGGAGTCTATATTGGGACCTGCATTATTTGAAGTTTTGACATTTGAAATATTGTTTTTCTTGTGTAAATTTTCTCCTTTTTTTCTGTTGAAAACCTTTGATTTTTTGGTTTGTCTCTGAGTTCTTCCCTTCATATTTAAATTATGTTTCTAAGATTTCAGTTTCCATTATTTCCTCTTCCTCACTTGGGACATCATTTGTGGAAAGGATTTCAAACATATTAGCAGATGACTTTTGATGGAGGGGGCCAAATTTCAAATTTTCAATCTCCTATTTTCTTCATCGATCAATATTTCATTTCATTAAACTTTCAAAAGAAAATTTACAATACTAGCTCGCAGACATAGTTTTCTTTACAACACTAGCCCGCAGGCATAGTTTCCTTATCCTGATGCAAGCTGCCTCATGTTTGGCGATCTGCCTGTGCTCCCAGGAAGAATACAATCTCCCAATCCCAAAACTCAACTCCTCCACCTCCCTGTGACTGTAACCTTCACCTCTTTTTTTATCTTAACTAGCAACTACCACCAGGTTAGTCATGGGAACATGCATTGATGAGCCGTATAAACATCTCTAACCTCTGGGCGTAGCAGTCAAGTGGCCACCATCTCAGCTAACTTATCGAACATGAAATCTTGCATTGATGAGGTATTTGACCACCTCGAGAAGCACCATCTGGGAACGCGTGCCTTTTTGGGTTGTGAACCTGTAGTATGTCATGATATCGTGACATTTTCCTCCTCACTGCCTTTCCTCTTCGTCGGGTTGTGATATCGTGACATGTTGTGATATCGCGACATTTTTCTTCCTTGCAACATTTCTTTCCTTTGGGTCACGCTATCACGACATGTCACGATATCGCGACACTTTCTTTCCTTGTAGCCTTCCCCTCCTTTAGGTCGCGATGTCATGACATGTCATGATATCGTGACATCTTTCTTTCTCGCTGTCTTCCTCTTCTGCAGGTCACGATATCGTGACATGTCACGATATCACGACATCTTTCTTTCTCGTTGTCTTCTTCTCCTTCGGGTTACGATATCACGACAGTTTCCCTTTCGGCTCTTCTTTCTTTCTTTTGGTCATGAAATCATGACATGTCGTGATATCACGACATCTACCTTCTGCTTCCTCCTTGCTTTTTTGGGTCGCAAAATCACAATGTGTCACGATATCGTGACATCTTTGCCCTTTGCTCTCTCTTCGCTTCTTGGGTCGTGAAATCGTGACATGTCGCAATATCGCGACAGTTTCCTTCCTTGCCTCCTTTCTACTTCCTTGGTCGTGATTTCGTGACATGTCACGAAATCATGACTTTTTCTCCTCCATCCCTTCCTGTTCTCTTTCGGTCACGATTTCACGACATGTCACGAAATCGTGACATTTTCTCCTCTGGCACTTCCCGCTTGCTTTCGATCACGATTTCGCGACATGTCGCAAAATCATGAAATTTTCTCCTCTGGCCCTTCCTGCTTTCTTTCGGTCATGATTTCGTGACATTTCTTGAAATCACGACATTCTCTCCTCTAGCCATTCTTGCTTGCTTTCAGTCGCAATTTCGTGACATGTCATGAAATCGTGATAATTTTTGCAGACACCTTCTCTCTCCTGCTTCGATCGCGATTTCATGACATGTCATGAAATCATGACATTTTTTGTGGGTGCCTTCTCTCTCCTACTTCGGTCACGATTTTGTGACATGTCACGAAATCGCGACATGTCTTGATATCGTGACACTTTTTATGTTGCGATATCACGACATCGAGGTAAACACTTAGAATTTTTTTGGTTGATGCAAGATTGCTCTGCTGCCACCGGATGCTCCTGCATCAGACAACCGGGGTGGATTGAGAAGTGACCTTCACTTCTATACTATTCTTTCACCTTCTCACAACTTGCAACATCATCCACATCTTCAACCTCCACTCTCATTGTTGTCAGCAACCTCTTTTCATCCATCCCCTTCAGCAAATAGATTCTAGTGCTGCTACATACCTTTTCTTTCGCCTCCTTCAAGGGCTTCAACTTATGGCACACTCCATTCTTCGTCACTGAGTAGGTGTTGGCATGACCATCATGCACTACACATCGATCAAACTACCATGGCCTTCCCAATAGCAAATGGCAAGCATCCATAGGCAGGATGTCACACAGGACCTCATCACAGTAATTCCCAATATTAAATTTCACCGAGCATTGCTCACTAACCAAAGTCCTATGGTCCTTCTATAACCATGCTATCCGGTATGGATGTGGGTGTCTCCTCCTCTTTAACCGTAACTTAGTAACCATTTCTTCAGATACCAAGTTATCAGTGCTACCATTATCTATAATCATATTACAGACCTTACCTGAACTTCTGCACCTTGTGTGGAACAGGCTCCTCCTCTGGTCTGATCCTTTCTCTTCATTCAACAAGGTTCTCCTTGTGAACATCACTTCTCCTCTCTCTAACTCTTTAGAATGTTTTTATTCAGCACCTTCATCTACTACAACAACTCTTACAGGACCCTCAGGTCTCTTATATGTCTTTTCTCGATGTTGTGGACACTCGAATGCTCGATGTCCTTCTTCACCATAGTGGAAATAGGCTCCACAAAATCCTCCTCTTCCATACCCACGTCCAGATCTACCTCTTCCTCTTTGGTAGTTGTTCTGACTATGGGATCTGCAATCATTATCTCCCTTCTGATCTTGACTGTAGCTAGCTTCTTCTTTCTTCTCATCTCGTCCTCCATCTATTCTTCCACCAGTTCTTTCTCCATGACCTCTTCCTCTTTGCTTACCCTCAAACCTTTTGTTCAGCTTCTCTTCAACCTTCAGAACAAACTGGTAAGCATCCTTTATGGTGCTAATTCTAACCAGACTCAACTCTTCTTGAATACTGATTCTCAACCCATTGATGTAACGGGCCACCTTCTCCTTGTTAGCCTCTGAATGGCCAGTTCGAATGGAGATCTTATAGAACTCCTCTGTGTATTCTTTGATAGTTTTGCTTGACTGTCTCAAACTCTGCATTTTCCTTAGTAGATCCAATTCATAATCTACAGGGATAAACTGTCTCTTCAGCTTATCTACCATTCTCTCCCATATTGTTATTCTCTCTTTTCCTCTTTTGTTTCTTTCCAACTGTACTCCCTTCCACCATATGCTGGCATGACCCTTCAGCTTGGTCTTGGCAAACCTGACCCTATCAGGATCTTCAACTTCTTCATACTCAAAGTATTCCTCCATGTCATTGATCTAGTCAATCAACTCCTCTGGATCTAGATTTCTAGAGTACACAAAAACCTCCATCTTTGGTTTCTTTCCAATCTAAGAGATGGCTCTGTATAACCTAGCTTGTGCAGGATCTACAGCCTCTTCCTCTTCCTCAAACTGGTCCTCTTCTTCATAAACTTCATCTTCACTTCCCTCTTCCCCTCTGGGTTCAAGTCCTCTGCGTAGCTCCTCTTGCAGGGCCTGAACTTGCCTTTGCAAAGCTTTAAAATTTTCTACTGGCACCATATTTCTTCCACCACCACAGTTTCTTTGTGGAGGCATTCTACTTGTTTCTCTTACAAGCTCTTCCACAGATCCTGGTGTAAACTGCCTCACTTTCGGTGATATGTTTACACACTCAAGAACTCTCGCTCTAATACCACTTGATGGAGGAGGCTGAATTTCAAATTTTCAATCTCCTATTTTCTTCACCGATCAAGCTTTCATTTCATTAAACTTTCAAAAGAAAATTTACAATACTAGCCCGCAGGCATAGTTTTCTTTACAACACTAGCCCGTAGGCGTAGTTTCCTTATCCTGATGCAAGCTGCCTCACATTCGACGATCTGCCTGTGCTCCCAAGAAGAATACAATCTCCCAATCCCAAAAATTGGCTCCTCCACCTCCCCATGACTGTAACCTTCACCTCTTTTTTTATCTTAACTGGCAACTACCATCGGGTCAGTCACGAGAATATGCATTGATGAGCCGTCTGAACATCTCTAACCTCTGGGCATAGTATTCGAGTGGTCACCATCCTTATCTAACTTATCAGACATAAAATCTTGCATTGATGAGGCATTTGACCACCTCGGGAAGCACCTTCTGGGGACGCGTGCCTTTTCGGGTTGTGAACCTACAGTATGTTACGATATTGTGACATTTTTCTCCTCGTTGCCTTTTCTCTTTTTTGGGTCACGATATTGTGACATGTTATGATATCGTGACATTTTTCTTCCTTGCAACATTTCTTTCCTTTGGGTCGCGCTATCGCGACATGTTGTGATATCACGAAATTTTCTTTCCTTGCAGCCTTCCCCTCCTTCAGGTCACGATGTTGCAACATGTCGCGATATCGTGACATATTTCTTTCTTGCTATCTTCCTCTTCTGTGGGTCGCGATACTGTGACATGTCATGATATCATGACATCTTCCTTTCTCGTTGTCTTCTTCTCCTTTGGGTCGCGATATCACGACATGTCACGATATCGTGACAGTTTCCCTTCTGGATCTTCTTTCTTTCTTTTGGTCGCGAAATCGTGACATGTCACGATATCACGACATCTGCCTTCTGCTTCCTTCTCACCTTTTCGGGTCACAAAATCATGACGTGTCGCGATATCGCGACATCTTTGCCCTCTACTCTCTCTTCGCTTCTTGGGTCGTGAAATCGCAACATGTCATGATATCATGACAGTTTCCTTCCTTGCCTCCTTTTTGCTTCCTTGGTCGTGATTTTGTGACATGTCACGAAATCACGACATTTTCTCCTCCTTCCCTTCCTGTTCTCTTTTGGTCACGATTTCACAACATGTCGCGAAATTGCAACATTTTCTCCTCTGGCACTTCCCGCTTGCTTTCGATCGCAATTTCGCGACATGTCGTGAAATCATGACATTTTCTCCTCTGGCCCTTCTTGCTTTCTTTCGATCATGATTTCGTGACATGTCGCAAAATCGTGACATTCTCTCCTCTGGCCCTTCTTGCTTGCTTTCGGTCATGATTTCATGACATGTCATGAAATCATGACAATTTCTATGGATGCCTTCTCTCTCCTACTTCGATCGCGATTTTGTGACATGTCACAAAATTGCAACATTTTCTATGGGTGCCTTCTCTCTCCTGCTTCGGTCATGATTTCGTGACATGTCATGAAATTGTGACATTTTCTGCTCCGCGCCTTCTCTCTCCTTCCTGAGTCACGATAATGCGACATGTCATGATATCGCGACACTTTTTCTATCGCGATATCGCGACATCGAGGCAAACACTTAGAATTTTTTTGGTTGATGCAAGATTGCTCTACTGCCACTGGATTCTCCTGCATCAACTTTGATTGATCCTTCATAACTAGTTTTTTCTGAGTGTTCTTCTTCTTAGGTATTTGGAAACCTGCTGAGTTTATATCTTCTTTCTTTTGATCAGGAATTTTATTTGGGCAAGCACTGGCCAAATGACCATATTCATGACAAATTCTACAACAAAAAAAAATGTTCTCATAGTCCACTACTTGCTCCCAAGTGTCTTTCCCAAATTGTAATGTGATCTTTTTAGGTAGGGGTTTGTCAAAATCCATTAAAACACAAATCCTAGCATAAATAATATGTTCAAAATTTTGAGTACAATTAGCAGTCATCATAAAAGTTCCTAAAGAGTTTCCAATTGAAGAAAAACCAGTAGGATTCCAAAATTCAATAGGGATGCCAAAGAGTCTAACCCACACGGGAGCTATAGAAGGCATCTCTTCTTTGGCTTTAAATTTAGTATGATAGGGCTTCATGAAAAGCCCTACCCTTCCAAAAAACCAAGGACCCCCTTGAAAAGTTTTCTCTCTATCTTCATTATTAGCAAATAAAACAAGAAAATAACCATTTGGATAAATAGAGATTTGTAACTCACCTTTAGTTTTTCAGCTTTTTGCATCCCATACTTTGAAAGTAGATAGACTTGGACGAAAACCCATGAACCGACAAATTAGTCATATTTTTTCCAAATCTTCAATGCTAGTCTGAATGTTACCCATATCAAGCTTAACAATAGGAGTTGCATCAGTTGCTTTAAGACATCCTGACTTTGTTTTTCTTGGGATAAATCTTAGGCATTCTTAGAGGCTTATGGGAAGCTCTAATATTGATATTAGCATTGGGATAAGGCTGTCCACCATGAAGGGCATCCCTAAAATTCATTTTTGGGACTAAGTCTTCGAAATTCTTACCCTTGACAGGGGTTTTCACAATATAATTATTTTGTGGGTGCACCTTAGCACCAAATTCACTTGAGATATGAGCCATTTTATGATCAACTGCTTGAAACATGTTTTGTGATCTCTTTAATCCTTGCCCTAGACGTCGTGGAAATGTATGGTTTTCACTTTTCTTTTGTGTAGCAAATTGGAAGCCATTGTCACTCAAGTTCACAGTATGATCTGTTGAAAGACAAATTTCTAACCCATATTGTATCCCCTGCAACATTTCTTGCTAAAATATTGAGCATAAACCACAAAAATATTGGCTACTAGGGCCCAAAGGCCATAAAAACCAACCTCTAGAGTTGCTTGCACTCAATCCAGATGAAACCCTCGCATAGCCGCTTGCCAAATATATCGTTCACACATAGGGATGCGCTAGGATCTGTGTTTCTCCAAATGATATAAAATTTGGTGGAGGTGTTCTAGTGTTTCTTAGGCATCTACCCTCAAAATTTTAGCTCAATCCGAGTCCGAATGAGTGAGATATGACCAAAATGAGTTTGGAATTTTGGGCCAATAGTACTATATTTTAGCTCTTAATAGGAGGCTTTAATTTATTTATATAACACAATATATAAAGGTGTTACTAACAACATGGTTTGCTTTCAATAGGTTCTATTGTCTCTTTATAATATCATAGAAGAAGGATCTATAAAAATACTATAGGTATTAGATTAAATAAATTTGGGTCAAGAGTTAGCCCACTTATTGCCTACATAATACCTCATTTCATAGTTATGCTTATAAAATTAAATTGATCTATATCCTATGATAGATCAAAATCACACTTGCTCTCCTTGATATTTTTATATTTGGATATTTCTTAAACAATATATATTAGGTCATAACATATATAGATCTAACTTGGTCTTAATATTAATACATGATTCTATTTAATTTGTTCAATCATAGAGGCCTACTTGAAAATAATTCTTTATATCCATTTATAATTTTGGTGGTGAAAAATAAATGCTAAAGGAAACAAGTGGATATAAATATATGTTTGTTAGTGATGTATCTACAAGAATATGCATCTTGGATATGACGCATGTATACCCTTTAAAGTATTTGATGATTATTGGTAAATTAACTATTTTCTAAAATCAACCTAATAGCAAAAAAATATATAGATGTATACTCTCATATCATTGGCTAGATGAAGGCACTTGTGCTAAAATTAATACCTTGATAAGGATTGGTTCAAATAATTGGCTAATGAGAGTTAAAATGATAGTAAGTTAATTAAAAAATATCATATTTTAATATGAGTAGATGTGGTAAGACCATCCTCAATTTGGTGATATGATAGTGTAGATGTAAAATAATTCAGAAAATAATGGGCTATATACACTTCCAAAATAAATTAAATTAATGAAATCTAGATTAAAATAATGGAACAAAAATACTTTCAAAAATAATTTTGAGAAGAAAAATAAGTAAAAGACTTGCAAAATTCCAAAAAGGTGAGCATAATAATCCAAGCTTGGAGGAAAGGGAGTTTCTTAGTGAATATCATAATATTTTTAATGACAGAAATTTTGGAGATTAAAATCAAGACAGACTTGGTTAAAATTATATAAAAACATAGTTTGTTTTTAGGATGGAAATAATACAAAGATCAACATCCAAAATTAGTAGAATTAAATCAATAGAAGGAGTTTGGATTGAAGACCAAATCAAAATAAGAAAGGAGCCAAGGATTTTTTACCAAAGTATTCTAGGATCAAAGGAGACTAAAATTCTTAATAATAAACAACTACAAGAAGTACCTTTAGTTATGACATATGAATACAATAGCAAACTGATGGAGCCTATTACTCTAAAAGAAATTCATTCATCTCTTTTCCTCTTTTGATAAGGATAAATTCTGAGGTCTAGATGGTCTTTCTACAACATTCTACCAACATAACTTAGAAATAGTGGAGGATTATTTATTTATGGTAGTGGAATAGTCTAGGGTAAAACAATACATTCCTTATAAAATAAATTCAACTTATATTACCCTTATTCCAAAAAAGAAGAATGAAGAATTGTTTGATTCATTTAGGAACATAAGCCTATGTAATATGGCATATAAGATAATCTTCAAAGTGATGTAAAATTGGTTAAGACCACTATTAGAAAGAAATTTAGAAGAGCAAGAAGGATTTGTAAAAGGGAGACAAATTCTAGAGGGGGTCATAGTAGCTCATGAAGTGATGCATTCAACAACTTCTAGAAAAGAGAGAGCAATGATCTTAAAACTTGATATGAATAAAGCCTATGATAGGATTAAATGAGATTTTTTTACAGTGTTATAAATGTTTGGATATGGAAAAAAATTGGTTATATGGATTAAAGCTTATGTCTGTACAATTCATATTTAGTGTCAATCAATGGGCTGATAACAAAAACATTTAAACCCAAGAGGGGTATTATACAAGGAGATCCTTTATCACCATATATGTTCATTATTATGGCAGAGGTATTGGGAAGAAACTTGAATAAGGCATATAAATATGCGACAATAAGCTAATTGACAACATCACCCATTAATAATTTGTAGATGATACAACCCTTTTTGGGAGGGAATGTGAAAACAGGACCAAAGATTTAAATAAAATATCAAAGGAATATGAAAGAGCTTTAGGGTAGAAATTCAATAGGGAAAACTCCAAATTTTACTTCCTAAACACTCCAGCTAGAATTAAAGTAAGGATATGTATATTCCTTCAAATGGAGGAAGCAATTTGCCAACAACATATCTAGGGATGCTCTTATTTGAGGGGAGAATGAGGATAGAATTGTGGAATCTATTTATAAGTAAAGTTTAAAATAAACTACCAACATGGAAAGATAGATGGTTAACATGAACAAGAGGAATGCAACTAATTAAATCAGTCTTACAAGCCATTATAACATATTATACGTCCTCCAATATTATGCCAAAATAGGTAGGAAAAAAATTAAAGTATTTTATGTGGTCATTTTTATGGTCAGGATTACATGATAAAGGGAAATTTCCTTTGATGAAATGGAGTAAGTTGTGTGATGATAAAACTAGGGGAGGTATTGGTTTAATATTTCTTGTGGATGCAAACTTATCTCTAAGGGAAAAATTAATTTAGAGATTGTACAAAGATATTTAAATACAATGGGAAAGAATTCTTCTAAATAAGTACGTTAAGCCCAGAGCTTAATGTTTACTATATTCTCACTACTAGATGGTTCTGCACTATGAAACGATTTTTAAAAATCAATTAATCTAGTGATTAAAGGTCTAGTATTGGTGGTGGTAACTAGATAAAAAACTCTATTTGGATGGATACTTGATATGATAAAAAATCACTAAATCTAGATCCAATTTTGAAACCATGCATGAGATTACTTCAAGATAAATATGGTTATAAGGTTTCAAGCATTATATTCAAGGATTAGGAAGGAGTATATAAATGGAAAATATTTTTTTGACAAGTATACCAAGCATTGTTGATAGGAGGGAATTTAGTAGAAATAAAAAAACAATTAATATTTTGAGGGGATCCAAGGATAAGGTGATTTAGGAGTAGAATAGCTCAAGAGAATATATAGCAAAAATCATATATAATATAAAGCCCCAAAAAAATAGGAATACTGGAAGAATATGGAAAGATATTTAGGATAGCCCAAGCATTCCAAAAGTTAAAATGTGTGTATGTCTAGTAGGTCATAGGAAAATTTAATCTCAGTATAACCTAGTGAAAAGGGGTTTTCATGGCACCTCGCAATATGTTATATTAAAGAGGAGAAGAGTATAAACCATATCTTAGGGAATTGTTCAAAAGTTTAGGAACTATGGAAATGGATTCTTAATATGATTGGTAAATGCATGGTGATAAATGGCAAAATTAAAGAATGGTTAAAGCAATGGTAGAGCACTTTCAAAAGTTAGGCATTAAAGATAATCTAGAATACATTGAAAGATGCAATACTTTGGACTATATGACTGGAATATAATGGAGGAATATTTAAAGGAAAGGAAAGTAGTTTAGAGGTAATGAAAAGGAAGGTTTTTTTAGCCATAGAGGAGTATATACCAATTCTATCAACTCACCTAATCTCTAATATTAAAGCAAAGAGCCTTGATAAGTGGATGTAAGTCATCAAATGGAATTATGACATTTGGTATAGGAGAAACAAAAGGAAGACAAATGATATAAAGTTAAAATCACTAGAAGTGGATTTGGTCAAGTTGAATTTTTATGGATCATCTAATGGAAATCTAGGACCAATAAGAGGAAAAAAAATAAGAAATAATAGGGTGATATTTTGTCACATTATGCTTTCAATAACAGATTTAAGAAAAATAATAAAGTTGAATCATGAGCAACTTTGGAAGGGTTATAAATATGTAGAGGAATGGAATATGAATGGAAGGCTATTCACTAATAGTAATAAATGTAATTGTGAGGAAATCAAAGGCTTCATCGAACATACAAGAGGTGACTGTGGAAATACAAGACCTTGCTACAAATTTCAAAGAAATCATGTTTACACATATGTTAAGAGAAATGAATAAATGTGTAGATAGGCTAGGCAATAGAGGGGTTTTAATAGAGGACTATGAAGTTAAATACTCTTTTACATGGTTATAGGAAGTAGTAAGGTTAGCTAAAGCTGATAAAAAAATGTTGATTGTTTGAATCAAATAATGATTAAGATTTACTTTAATATTTTACATTGATAATACTTCTTGTATTTACATTAATGTATTTCCATAAAAACTATTTATTAAAATTATTATGGTTGCACTTATGCTTTAGGAAGGAAACTAATAGTCCAGATCTAGCAAGGGGGACTATGATTGCACAAAATTTTAGAAATATTACTCTACTAAGATGCAACACATAGACAATAGAGGTGGAGTTTTAGTATTGTGAAGACTGTTGTAGGAAAATATCAAGAAGAATGATGCTAAATTTTGGAATATTTATATTTACAAAAAAAATTGAAGAACTAAAAAATGAAAATCAAGAATTTTGACATTCATGAAAAAGATATAGGTATCTAGCTATATCAAATCAATTAAGATGAGAATCGAATCTATTTGTAAACTCTCAAGCTCTAAAGAAGAGAGTTGTGATTTATCAAGGGTGGAAGACCCAAGTACAATCCCTTTTTCTCCACAAAAATAAACTTTTTCTAAAATTTATACACTTCAAAATATTATTATATATTTATGTAACATGTTTAGTCTAGTGGTTATCTTAATGGTAAATATTTTTGTAGACATCTAAAAGTTACACATAATCACGCGTAGCCAGTCGTAGTCACCTGTAGGCATGCATAGGCTCTTGTAGGCATGCATAGTCACCTGTAGGTATGCATAGATACCTATAGAAATGCATAGTCACCTGTAGGTATGCGTAAGTAATTGTAGGCAATCATAGTCAATTGTAGGCGCAAAACCTACAAAACTACACTAATTGCACCCAAAACACCTCATATTCATGAAAGGGCCATCTACAAGAACCTTTAGGCTATATAAGCCTTCTCCTACACATGATTAGGGTCCTCATGTGATATTTTCCTCCAAAATCCTAATCATGTAAATTATAATTCTATTTTGAAAGTCATTTTTTTCACTTAAGTGTACTTTATTTCCTATACATGGTTAATTAGGGTTAAATCAAGATTAGCCTTAATTCTACCCCCACACATGTGTGCACCCACTATTTAGTTAGGATATTTCCAAAATATGCCTAACCCAACCTCACACTAACCTAGAATTTGTCTACTCAATGTTAACCCCAACCCTTGCTCACACATGTGTGCACCTAGGATATTTCTTTAGGGCACATGAAGGAATCATTCACATGCCACTTAATCACCCTAACCTCACCATTATAGAACCTAACCTAGAGTTTAGGCCACCTCAAAAAGGACACCTCACCCCCTAGCCTTGGCCCACTCTATAAATAGAGGGCCATTTTCACCATCAAACTCTCTCTCACCCTTTTGGCTAGCTTACTAAAACTCCATTGAAATTACCCTAGAACCTTCTCTATCATTTCCACATTCATTAAACATTAGAAAATTACACTAGGAACTCATCCAAACATAAATTTTCCACCAACAATCAACTATAGTAAGGTTTGCACATAGCTATGTGAACCCGAGCAAAGGTTCACACACCACCATGCGAACCTAATCTACAACAACCTTGTTGCTATATATCAGGTAGGTATCTTCTATTTACAATTTTTATAGCATTTCTTCTAGTTTTTAGCATGTTTTATTTCATTTTATGGTCATTTTTGTCTGTATGAACACGGGGTTTGATCCATAATAGGTCCCAAAACACATTAACACATTTTTATAGGTTTAGACAGGTATCAAAGACATCTCCAAGCACCCAATCGATGGTACACATACAAAGAGGACCACCTACATTGAGGGCACCAAAAAACATCAACAAGTGCATCTACAGTCATGTTGAAAAGAGGGAAATATTTCTTAAATGAAAACATATTGTAATCCCCCTTTTGGAATCAATAATAAAGAGAATTTAGCACATTTTCATTAGTTTTAAAATTGATGTTCTAATTTCCATGTGTTACATTATGGCATGCCCAATGGGAACATCTTCACTTAATCAAAATCGAAACCCATGATCCAAATGCATTTGTGAATTTTATTGGGAACATACCTTGTTGCATGCAACATTCTATCAATTTTCATGACCATGAGATTACCAAACTTGTGGGTGAGGGAGCTGATCCTCCTCTCCATATCCAAATGATCGTCAATGACATCACCTACAAGTGTGTCCTCATTGATACTAGTTCTTCCATCAAAATTATATCTAATACTACCCTTCATCATCTACACATTCCACCTACTCACTTTGCTACACCATCACTTGACCTTTTCACTTTTTATGGTTCTATGTGCCCCACAATGGGTTCCATTATCCTACCTATCTATGTAGGTGTAAGGACTATTTCTACCTTATTCCACATCATTCATAGTGAAATGCAACACAATCCTTGGATGTCTATGGATCCATGACATGCAATGTGTTTCATCAACCTTACATCATTACCTAAAATATGTGCATGATGAACTAGTCCATTGAATTCTTATCGACAGTGACCCGTTGAAATTCTATAACATCATAGACCTCCTGCCAGGACCTTCATCGTCTTCTACCTAGGTCTTTCCTATTTCTTCACATTATCAGGTAGAGAATTTTATGTCCTTTCTCACACCTATCTCATCCTCACACCACTCGCCTAAAATGCACACACATTCCCCTGCATCTACTTCTAACATATCTCCATCCTCTTATGTGGATCCCCTTCCTACATCCATACCTTTTTCACCATATTATCCATGGTCTCTTCCTCCTTTTCAACCATCTTATTCCATGAATCCCACTCCTACATCCATACATTTTTTACCACCTTCTTTGTGGCCTCCTTCTATTTCTAAACCATCTTCTTCTATATATCCTCCTATCCTTCCTACCCCTCACACACCTCCACTTCCATTCTATCCTTGACCTTGGTCATTCACTTCATCTCATAGCGTGACTCCTCCTCATCCCACATCATAGTTTCCCCATGCTACTCATCCCATTACTTCCACTATGGTTGAATGTCATGATTGGGAATATTGAACCTCTCGCTTATATGCCCAACTATTCCATTCTTCTACTGCTACTATCCATGATTCCAAAATTTTATCTTCTTCCTTTGATTTAGAATCACCACCTTGTTCACCGCCCCCATACATTGCCACAAGTATCTATTTTCATGACCAATTCTGATCCTAGTGAATATAATTTTTGTGATGCTCGTGTGCATCCTTCGATGATCCAATCTACCCGTGACTTTGGTCACCCTTCTACTTTAGTGCTAACTATTGGTACCATTGTACCAATTGGTCCACCAAACAATCGTACAAACTTTATCTATGTGGGCCTTGATTTGTTGCTCCCAATGGCTATACCCCCACCACCATAATCTATATTTTGTGGCACCTTATACCATATTTCCAATCCACACTTCACCTTACACCATAATCTTTAATGCTTTCATTGGTATGGTTTTGGACTAGGACATTATGAAAATGGCTTACAAAAACCCATTAACCCATACATTCAACTATCCATAGATAAATCTGGTTTGGGTTATCACCCTATAGCCATTGATTCACTTGAAGATGAGCTTCAAGACCTCACTCTTCATCCTCCAAAAATTTCTACATATTAATTAGAAGAGGAATTCGACATCAACATCCTTGATGAGTGTCCATCCCCCCATTGTATAGTCAAAATTTCATGCAAATTATTTCAGGAAGCACCACCCTCTGATGCCACATCCACTTACTTCATTGATGATCTTGTCAATAGATTTTCTACCCTTTCTCTCACTTCTCCCTACTTAGATCATAATCCTTCACCTTCCCTTCCATTGCCTATTCATTCATTCATACCTTTGCATAATTATTGACATTTTTGACACTCTATAGCTCAACCCCACTCTCCACCTATGGTTCTACATACTTTAGTTGAATCTAGCATGCCATTTACATCCTTCTGAGTCTTCATATCTAGGCTCCACATATGTCTTTATCTCAACCACCTCTTTTAACATGGTTGATATCGACTTATTCACCCCACTTCGCTACACATATCATCCAAATCACACCAATGAACCCAACCCAAACCTCATTAACTTCACTCATATATCACCTACGCCCTTGTCACAAGGCTTTTTTCTATCACCACCCATTTTGTGCACTGCGAACTCTTCTTCACCATATGATCCACCTCATATCCCTTGTATTAACCACACATATGTGTATCTATATGATGAATTTGACTTACCCAAGGCTATCAATTACCTCCATTTCATTCTCATTCATGCTCAAATCCAAGATGGGTCCCACATGCTTGTGGAAGATACTATCGATGTGGATATTGGTGATGACCCTACCAATACCCACATCATTAAACTTGCCACCAACCTCTCCTTAGAGGAGCATGCCTTATTTACCTCTTTCCTTAAATAGTACATAAAAGGTTTCACTTGGTCCTACATGGACATGCCTAGACTCAACCTATCACTAATCGTCCACAAACTCACACTTTATGGGGATGCCAATACCGTCAAGCATAAATTATGATGCATGCATCCCATGATTGCCTTAATGGTTAAAATCTAAAATCTAAAAGCTTCTCTATGTGGGGTTCATACAACCAATTGATTACCTGGAATGGGTATCCAAAATAGTCTCGGTACCAAAGCCCATCGAAGAGATTTGTGTATGCACTATTTTCCAAGATCTGAACAAAGATTGTACCAAGGACAACTTTCCACTCCTCAACATTGATACGTTGGTCGATTCCATAGCAGGCCATGAAATATATCTCTCATGGATGGATTTTTGACTATAATCAGATCAAGATCAACCCTTATGATCAACACAAGACATCCTTTATGGCTCCCTAGGGTATTTTGTTATAAGGTCATGCCCTTTGGCCTTAAGAACACTGGGAAAAATTACCAGCGCGATATGACTTACATCTTGCATGACTACATGCACAAGATTATGGAGGATTGCGTTTATGATATCATTGCAAAATAAAAAGAACATTCACAATAGCTCATATATCTTCATAAGATATTTGATTGCCTTTGCATCCCAACAAAGTAAAATCCATTATCAAGATTCTTCTCCCACGAATCTCAAGCCACTACGTAGTTTGTAGGGTAAAATCTAAGCCATTCATTGCTTTATCGCCTAATTATATGATAAGTGTAAACAATTTAACCACCTCTTAAAAAAAGGGGTTGCATTAAAATGGAATACTAACTACCAAAAATCCTTTGACTCAATCAAAGCTTATCTTAATTTACCACCAATTCTATCCCTACCACATCAAACATTGCCATTTTTCTCTACATTTCTACCATAGATTTTGCAATTGGAATTTTATTGGCTCAAAAGAACACACTCAACCATGAGCAAGCCATATACTATATTAGCTGCGCTTTGGTCAGCTACAAAATGTGATACTCTTACATGGAAAAGTTGTGCCTCACTGTAGTCTTTGTGACACAAAAGCTACACCACTATATGCTTAATCACACAACCTTTGTAATTGCTCATGATAAATTCTTGCGCTACATGATGAATAAGAGTTATCATAACTCTCGTACCACCAAATGGATCATTCTCCTCATCGAATTTGACCTTGAGTTCATTTCCCAAAATTTCATTAAAGGATAAGTTATCGTCGATCAATTTGTCAATGCTTCCTTCCCTGATGACCAACCACTCCTCTTTCAACTTTTAAATGACTCCATTTTTCACATCACCAAAGATGAAGAATATGTATAACTAGAGGTGCCAGTTGAGCTGACACTATTCTTCGATGGCTCCCACTACACACACGTTGGGGGTACCGGGATTGTATTTTTTACACCTGACAGGGAACCACTCCATTTCTCCTTTAAATTAGGTTTTCCATGTATGAATAACAATGTTGAATATGAAGATCTCATTCTCAGCTTGAAACGTGCAATTTCTATACACATTAGACACCTCTAGATCTTTAATGATTCTCTCCTTATCATTAATCAAGTAAAATAAATTTGATAATGTCATTGTCTGGTACTGCAATAGTACAAATAAATTTCTTATCAGCTACTTGCTTATCTTAAGTGGTATGATATTGAAAACACTCCAGCTCTTCCAACCATTTCATGGATACCATGGCTTCCCTAGGCTCTTTAGGACCATAGAACTCACTCTATGACATGACACATGTGTCCATACATAATTTATCCCAATTCGTTATTTCACCTTCATTATTGATCGATGATGATGGCATCCATATCATCCACATTACACCACATGATTCGTGGTTTTTCTAGATTAAGTATTACATCAAATTAGGCTTTCTTCCTTGTGATTTACCACATGCTTATTGGAGAGCATTCAAACATAGGGTGATTCATGACATGCTACTAGGGGACATCCTCTACCACCATAGTCATGATGGCATCCTCCTACAGTATCTCGAACCACAAGAAGCTCAGTGAGTAGTTCAATAAACCCAAGATGGAACATGTGGTGGCCACTTCAGTGGCATGGCCATTACTAAGCATATTTTATGCATGGGATACTATTGGCCCAAAATGGAACATGATTGTTGTAAGTATGTTAAATTATGCATGAAGTATTAATAGCATGCCAACCTCACGTACTTACCTTCATAAGTATTATAGCCCATCCAATCCATGTGGATCTTCTCCTAATGGGACCTCGATCTCATTGGGTAAATCTTGTCTGTGTCATCCAAAAACCATAAGTTTATCATCATTACTATCGAGTATTTCACAAAGTTGGTCGAAGGTATCCCACTTGTACAAAACACGGGAGCCAAAACCATGGCATTCATTACTGACGACATCATATGCCACTTTGTATTTCCCTTGCAAATCATTTTAACAGTTGTACACTATTCAAAAATAAAATTATTCACACCTTATACGCTAAGTTCAACATTTGTAAGGTCCGAGGTGTAGACCAATTGGTTCATCCAAACCCCATAAGGGGGGCAGAGGTCCAAGTTTCAAATATCAGGCCTCATCGGACTGAACTCTTGTCTCGTTCCTGGTGCTTTTAGCGGCGTAAAAGGTTTAAAATGATTGTGGCATGGTGGTTATAGGGGCAGACTGCACGAGATCTATGTGGTGGATTCTGGGGTGGACAGTGCAGAATACTGTGGTGGCCATAAAATTTGGATAGCCTGCCCGAATTCATGGCGGCTACCGATTCCACCATGTAAATTCAAAAAAAAAAAATCAAAAGAAAAAAAAAAAGTTCAACATTTGTCATAGCTTCTCCACCCCATACTACCCTGAGGGTAATGGCCAAGCAAAATCTATTAACAAAACCATCTACGCTATCCTTCACAAAATTATGGTAGAGTCTCATCACGATTGGCATAATAAAATACCATTGGCCTTGTGGGCCTATTGAATGAACATTCATACTCCCACTGGAGAAATACCCTTTTATTTAGTCTATGGTGTTGAAGCCATTATGCCTCTCAAACTCAAGATGCCCTCCTTATGCATCTTCATGCAATACCTCATCGATGATGATACTACTCATCAATCTAGACTCAACCAACTAACTCTCCTAGATGAGCATCGCATTCACCCTATAGAACAAACACATGTTTAACAAGACCATCTTCATTGTGCCTACAATAGCAAGGTACACCAACATGAATTCTATGTTGGTAACTTGGTTCTTAAAGATACCCAATAGATCACTAGCCAACCCTACCAGTTGTGAGCCAAATTCATGCCCAATTGGCTAGGTCCTTACATTATCACACAAAAATTTGATTATGGAGCCTATCGATTGGCTAATATCAAAGGACTTGTAGAACCTGAACCACTCAACATCATTCATCTAATAATATTCAATGCCTAAATTTATTAGGTATAAATCACCAATAATTGTACATATTATCATCGTCATGTTTTATATACCACCTCGTTAGTGCACTTATGATCCACATTGCACCAAACATACACTTTGCACTTTTTGTTACACAATAGAAGCACTTTTAATTTATGTCATTCTTATGTTGTATATCTCTTTTGTTCAGTAGGTTCATCATTGTCAGCCGCACCACCTTCGTTGGTTTACCTCACACCAGATCTACATCATAGGTATACCTTCGATCCATCATGTAGGACTTTTCCATGCTCCTACCTACACCGATCACCCTAATCAAACATACAGAGCCACCTAATTCTATTCATATTTGTCATTCACCTTTCTCTTCCCATTCAAACCATGACACTCCACTACAACCTCATTTATCATAGAGATTAACCCATTTCTCCTTGCTCTAATGATAGTCAAGACTCTCTCTCCTCCTTTAAAAATATGAGAGAACGTTCCCACTCCCTGTACACTCATGTACGGGGTCCATATCCTCCCATATTAGTCGATGAAAGAGACCCCTACCTACTGAATTCGTCAACTTGATACCCTTCTAGTGTCTCCTTCCCCCCAACAAGGGGACCCTACCTATTTTCTCCCACTCCTTGGGGTTACCTCCACCCCTAGCCAATGGGATGTCACCTTATGATCATGCCATTTTCCAACACCTATCTTAGTCCACCCCTTCATGTTCATACCCATCTCAGCCATGTCGCTCTCTGCTACTGTCACAAGCCCCACATATTCTCCAAATACCTCTAGTCCCCTTTCATGGTACTCATCTTTAGCCTCCACCACCACCACCTCACCACTATCAATATGCAGCTCCTTCAACTTGTCCATCCCTATATCTATACCCATATTCCAACTCCCCCAATTCCATTTGGATAACATTCCTCTCTCACCTCAACACCATCTCCTCCAGCCATTGATATCAAAAAAATTCTCACTCAACTCAAAAACCTTGAGGTACATGTTAGCCACTATTGATTTCATTCATCCATGCAATTTTTAGATACAAATACTACCTCCTTATCCTACTCCATGCACATATCTCATCCCTGCACATAGCCTCAATAAGAAAAAGGTCAACCATCCACCCACCCATGCCTTTTCCACATCCCTTATGCTATTTACCACCTGCACCTTACGCTTACCCCATGCCTATCCTTTTGAAGCCTCTCTCACACACATTCCACCTATTGCTTCATGTAGAGCTCCTTGTTTTACATGATATCCCACCAATCGACCCACTTTGTCCTAAATCAAGGGGCTACAATGAACTCCAGTTCTGTGTCTACCATCATAAACCAGGGCCTGACATCAACAAGTGTTGCATCTTTGAATACCTCATCATGGATGGGAAGGCTCTCTCACCATTCAAGCATGCCACCTCTCCTATTGAATTTTAGAGCATCCTACATCATCTCGTACCTTACCCTATGCCATCACGTGCATTGTTCACATACACACCTTGCTACTTCTAGTAGCTATCTAGCCATACCACACATTAGGATACTAGTCGCATTCCCACTACTCCTAGTCATTTGCAATATGAGCTTCACCACTCCCTATGTCCTTATTTTAGCCCACTATCTATTTATTTCCCTACTCTTATTATTTCTTCTTGTATGTTGCATTATTGTATGGTCATGCTTCGAGTGGCTACATACCTATGCTAGATTTTCCATAATTCTCTCTCCTTGCTATTTTGCATTGTTGTATGGTCACACTTCGAGTGGCTACATACATGTGCTAAATTGCTCTTTTTATTCTTCCTTCTTCTTGTTATTTTGCATTGTTGTATGGTTACACTTTGAGTGGCTACATACCTATGTTGAATCTCTGATCTCTTCTTCTTCCTCCTCTCTTTGTTTCCTTCATCCCTCTTCATCTATATTTTTTAATTTTGCTTTATCCACCATCTCTTTTTCTTGTCACTCTTCGTGATATAGGTCATCATGCACATACTCCTTCTTGCACTTATATTTGCCATTTTTTTTTACCTCCCTACACGCTGGGGCAACTGTATCTAATGTTCCCTCTTCTCATCATCTTCTCTTCATCTATTCACCTCTTTATTGACATATCCCAATCTCATATCTTTTCATTTTACAAATTTCTCTTGTACATATGTTCCTACATACTATGTCTTTCATAATTCTCCCATGACATATACACATCTCTCCTTCACATCCATATACATACTCATAAATTCTCCTTATAGAAATGCGCTCATGATGGATTAAACCATGCACTTGTTAACATGACCACTTGGATGCCCTCTCCCCTTTTTAGGATTATGGATTGGATAACATTTTGCATGATTTGACCTTTTTCTAGTAAATAAAATCAAACATCACCTCTAGTTGAAAAGTTCTCACGCTTCTCACAGCTTCACTTGCTTGGTTTTATTTCTTTCATGGACCACTCACACAAGCTATATTTCAAGTAAATTTTGAGTCTAGGGAATACAACACCTTGTGTAGAATTTTCCATTTAGTGAATGGTTTCCCTTGCTCATCCTATCATTTGTGTGATCAAAATATGACATGGGGATAAACAAAGGGATAAACATAAGCAAAAATAGAAAATGGGTAGAAAACAAAATCCAATGCCCACACACAAAAAAAATCAAGAAACAAGCACTACAAAAAGAGAATCAAAGGGAAGAGGGGCAAAAAACAAAAGTAAAAGCCTCCAAGAGTACTACCACTATGCTTGAAACCCTTTGGTTCTTCAGTTTAACATAACATCATGGGGAAATTTCCATTACTAGCAATAGGCTCCAAGATCCTGCCTGCTAGTGGAATAGTCTTACAAGTGGTGACACATCTGTCACATTAGCAACCTTCTTTTATACAAATTAGCTAAATATTTTGGCTAAGTTTATAATGGGTTAGTCCTACCTCCCTCAAAATGGATAAATGAAAATCACTCATTGCACATATTGGTCCATGCTAGACTTCCATTCAGTCAAGTTAGTTATGAGTTGTGGTTGAACATTGTTCAGTTTCTCATTAGGTTTGATTACTACAACTATGATAGTCAAATTTACTGCATAACTATCCTTTACCGTCCTACATCTCTGAGATAATAGAATGGATCACATTGCCACTAGTTTTGTAATGATACAAGTGCTTTATCTATGTATTTCCTCATACACATACATGCATTGCATCTATATTATGCATATTAGTCATTTCAGTTGATCTCATGCTTCCCCTACTTTACATCCTATCAAATTCGTACATCTATATCGTATCATTTTTTACTACTCCTAGTTTACTTTCATATTATACTACCACATGCATGCATTTTATTCCATAATACATTCACTTACCATATATTACATTATACATACACATAATCCTAAGCTATGCAATTCATCCACACAAAATCATAACACATGTAAATAAAGCAACCAACATAAAATTCACCGCTATAAAATCAAAACACATGTTAATAAATCCATGTAAATAATATATATTATGATCAAAACTCCCTTGGGATACAAAAATAGAGTACATATATCATACATTTTTTGGTTGGCATCCCTAGCCACCACCTCACTATACAACACTACACAGACATCTCATCCTTGCTATCCACTAAGAGTCTCACCACTCTTCTCCTGTGCCATCATTGCCACCTCTACCCTCTGATCCTCGGTTTCCCTGCTCAACTCTAGGGTATCGATCACCACCTATGATGCTATTGGCTCTACCATCCTACTCGACCTTGAGACTCCTCCCATCACTTGTGAGGCCACTGGTATCTCCAACCTCGACTCTATCAGCACTACATACGGAGCACTCCATTGACTCTACTATGAGTGTATGTGTTTGAGATCATGATCCTAACCTTGCTTATGACCTTGAGTGCTCTAGGAGTGCATGACCAGACAATGCTAGTGTAATCTTACACTTCACCCTCATTAATGCCTCCCTCGCATACCTACCCGATAAGTCTATGTTTGCTCATCGTAAACGATCTACCTCAACCCTCAGACCTATCACCTCAACCATGGTCTTCTCACTCGTTATCCTAGCATTATATACCTCCTCATGCACCTATTTATATCTCTCTATCTCATATAGGTGTGCTATCTCTACCTCATATACAACTTGCACAACATCAATATCACCCTATGCTCATTGCACACTCTCTTATAGCACCACATTCTCTACCCTCACTCTCTCCTTTGAGGCTAGAGTCTCCTATACCTAGCATCGCAACTCACCTACACACTCTGTGTGATTCATCTACTCTACTACCAGTTGTGATCTCACCCCATCTCTCTCTGTAGCCAACTCTCCCACCTCCCTCATGGCTACTACTTACCTCTCCTCTACTCTTTATAGCTCCTCTACCAACCTATCCTTTTCAATAGCCCAATATATATCCATCTCACTCAATATCCCCTCCAAAACTCTCTCCCTTAGTATCACTAGCTCATCATGGGTATCTATAACATCCTGAATATCGAATATCATATCTAGCATGCCTCCCTCATCCTACTCCATCATCATTACCCCATCTAATGGCTAGCTCTCACCACCCTCTTATCGCTCTGGTGACCCAATATTAGGTGATCCTACAATATCATTTGGTTCTAATCCTCCTCCTTCCTCCTCCATAGGCATAGCCTCATCCAATGTATGGCATCCTCTTCTCACTTGTTGCTCTAGCAATAAAGCTATAGGAACTCCCACCCCATCATCCTAACATTGCCTCTATCGTAAAAGAGGCTCTTCCATATCCTTCTTTGATTTTGCATTAGGTATAGGTACAACGCCTCTAGGTACCTATCAATCTGGTATAGGCAAGCCTACCACTAGGGTTATGCATAAGCATGAAATATCATAAATTGGATCTATTTAGGATTTTCAAAATTTTAAATTGGCTAATTTTGGATCCTTTCACTAGGGCCCATTCACTCAAAATTTATGGGGTGGAAGTTTTTTTGGGGTAAATTCGCCCATCATTGATAATAATAATCTTATTTTTATTTTAATTCTCTGACCACTTTCGCCCCATTCCACGGACAATTCACCTTCAAATTATAAATGATTTTGTTTTTTCCACCCAATTCGCCTCATATACTACCCATATATATACTATAGGGGGTACCGATAAACATACATCTAAAATACTCTAACTCAAAAATAGCTCTGAAACAACAAAAAACTTGACAAGGTTGCAAAGAAGTGTCTATCGACATAAGCCGATCGGTTGCAGAGGAGTGTCGATCGGCATATGACTATCAATTGTAGAGAAGTGTCGATCATATTAAGATGATTGGCATAAGCCGATCGGTTGCAGAGGAGTGTCGATAAAAATATGCCTATCGATTGCAAAGAAGTGTCTATCGACATAAGACGATCAATTGTAGAGACTATCGATATAAGTTGATTAGTTAGTAGAGAAATATCTATCGATATAAGTCGATCGGTTGCAGATATGTGTCTATCAACATAAGCTAATCGGTTGTAGAGTAGTGTCTGTTGGTATAAGCAAATCGGTTGTAGAGATGTATTTATCGGTTTAAGTCGATCGGTTGCATAGGAGAAACTATCGATATAAGTTGATTAATTGTAGAGGAGAGTCTATCAAAATAAGTCTATCGGTTGTAGAGAAGTGTCGATCGATATAAGTTGATCGGTTGCAGAGACGTATCTATCGGTATAAGTCGATCGATTACAAAGTAGTGTCTATCAGTATAAGCTGATCGATTATAGAGATGTATTTATCGACCTAAGTCAATCGGTTGTAGAGGAGAAACTATCGGCATAAGCTGATCGATTGTAGAGAAGTGTCTATCGACATATGTCGATTGGTTGTAGAGGAGAGTCTGTCAGCAAAAGCTAATCGGTTGTAGAGGTATGTCTGTGGTCCTAAGATTGATTATAGAAGTGTGTCAGATAGGTCGATGGATTTAGAGGATTCGATGACTGAAAATAGGTAGAGTATTCTTCTTCCATTTTTATTTTATCTAAAGCTCTTTTTCCTTAGTTTCATAGGCACTGTAGGTGCACTATATGCAACTATGGTAGACAACTATCAATGTCATCTAGTTGTGTGTCAGGAGAATTTTTCTTGTCAGAAACTTCTTTTTGTCTCTTAGAGTATGTTTCATAGGTAGTGTAGAAGCACTATCTGCAACTATGGTCGATAAGTATCCATGTCATGTTGTGTGTTAGGAGCATTTTCTTGTCAAAGACTACTTCTTGTCTATCATATGTCATTCTATAGGGCAGCGTAGGTTCATCTTGAGGGATGTATGATATTTTCCTTCAATTTCATATTCATTTCCTAACATCTAAAGGTTTTTTCTTTATAGATACAATGTCACCTACTGAAGATGGAAATAAGGGAGGCCAATCTTCTTGTAAAAAGATAATTCTGAAATATTTTACACAAATATCAAAATGCAGTGAGGCATCAATATCTACAGATTCTACACAACATGCAGGTACAAACACATTTTACCATAAATTTTTTAATATTTCTTTGTTATTATTAAATATAAAGCCTTTATTTATTAATAGATAAATGGTTGTCTACTTATCTACCTCTTTTTAAATGCTTTGTAAAACTGTATTTTGTTAATTCTTTAAAATAGTACCTTTTTACATCAAAAAATGATAGAGAACACCAAACATTGAATGTAGTAAACACTGTCGACCCTGATGTGCATTCACTCAAAGATATTTCGAGAGATGATATGGGACCACATGATAATTTTCCTAATAATGAAATTCAACAACCACTTCAGGAGATGTTAAATTCAGACACATCAACCGAAAAAGAAAATGATAGTACAATTAAAATGCAGACCTCTAGGGAATCTTGTAGTCAAAAATCTAAACATCAAAAGATAAGCGAATGGACTATTGGAAGGGATTTTAAAAATGAATGGGCATGGTTATACCCCTTTATTGAGCGAGATGAGACACAGAATGTGTGTAAATGCATTATTTGTACATGGAAGCTGGGAAAGGATCATTTATTGCAAAATAAGAAAGACACAATAGAAAAAAACAATGGGAAAGTTTACATCAAAGAAATATGAAGTGATGGAACAATTAATAGATTTTATAGGTGGAAGGATGCATCAAAATGTGTGCATGTGAGATATGCACTTGAATACAAAAAAGCAATAAAACAACAACAAACTCTCATTGAGAAGGGTGGAACAATCGAGGCCCAATTTCAAAAAATTAATAAGATTGTATTAGACTCAAAGAAATTGTAGTTTTCTATTGTATACAGTATTCTAAAAAAAGGTCGATCCTATGTATGATTTTGTTGATTTTAAGCAAATACTTCAACTAGCTGATGTACAAAACCTTACCAGTTCACATTGGTCAGATCGAAGTGGTTGGGAAATGGTAAAATTTCTATCATTGGTTGAGAAGGAAGACCTGAGAGAGAATGTGAAACAAGCCAAATTTATTTCACTTTCCATTGATGAGGTAACAGTTGTTGACAACACATCTTGGATTTGCATACATGTTTACACATTCAAAAATCATTTGAGACAACCTCATTTACTAGCACTACATAAGATGATTGAAAATTGTAATGCGGAAAATATTTATAATGTTGTTGTAACCAGTTTAAAGGATATTGTTAGAATGGATGAAAAGGAAATTGCCACAAAGTTAATTTGTGTTGGAGCTGATGGTGCGGCTACAATGCAAGGACAAAGGAATGGTATTTGTGTTAGGCTTCAAACATCAATTGCCCCATATGTGATTCCCATTCATTGCATGGCTCATCGAATGAATCTTGCATACAAAATTATGAGCAAATTTGATAATGTAGCCAGAGTGGAAGAACTCGTCCATGAAATACACTCATAATTTTCATGCAGTCCAAAAAGGTTTGTAGAGTTTCAATAGTTTTCTCTAGGTGTAACCGAAGGCAGAAAAATATTAAAATATGTGGACACCAGGTGGATTTCACTGTTTCTTCCTGCAAAAAGGGTTTTTTCAGAATATCAATCCTTGGTTGGGTTTATGTATGCACATCGTAGGGATGTTGACAAGGCAAAATATTTGCTATTTCGTATGACTGACTTGGAAACTCTTCTCACATTATGTGGTATTCTTCCATTGTTGCAAGAAATGAATTCTTTGATTAAACTTGCACAAGAAAGGGCAATTTATATTGTCGATTTCATCAGGATGAGAAAACAAATATGTATGATTATTGACAGGATTTACTTATCCGAAAAACATTTTGAGGATCCCAAGTTTGATAGTTGGAATACGTTAGTTGATGTCAATGATCCTAACAGCTTTTTAAAGTTCAACATCAATGATAATATTTGTATTGCTATCCATGGAAATATGATTCCTTTATATCATTATGAAAAGAGGTTAGATACACTAACAGATGATGTTGAACAAGTGCTCATAACACATTCTAGATTCGATGAGGTTTTGGATAGCACTAAGAATAAATTGAAAAGAATTGCAAATACATTAACAAGTGAAATAAGAGATCGTTTTAAGAGATATGAGACACTTGAGGCCATGGCTATTGTTAATCCCATCTTCTAGAATCCTTGTGTTGACCACAGTAGTAGAAGTGAGTTGTTTGTAAAATATATGGGTAATCTTATGACACATTTCTCTAAAAGTGTGGAAGTAAATGGTATTGAAATCAATGGTATTCTAAACAAAGATATTCTGAGACAACAATCAACCAATTTTGGAATAATAATGGATAATCAAATTGCACATTTCAAAAATCCACATGTGACTGGTTCAATCACGCGTTTTTGGCAAAAAATTTATCGAAGTAGTGTCTTACAAGAAACTATGAGTGAATACTTTATTTTATATGAATTATGTCAGACAATGATTTTGGGATCTGTTGAAGAAGAAAGGGTTTTTAGTGCATTATCTTTGTTAAATTGAAAGTTAGTAACAGGTTGGACAAAAATTTGGAAAATTGTTTGAGAATGTATGTGTCATCGTATAAGGTGGGTAAGTTTCCCTATGATAGAGCTATGACATATTGGAAGTCCCTAGCGGAAAGGAGAGGTCTCACTAATACTATTGATAATGACAAAAATAATTCAGCTTGGAGTGATGATGAGATTATGGAAATGCATAATTCATAAATGATTCCTAGTTCTTTTGGAGAAGTCGATAAAGCTTTGTATCAGCTTCCAAAAATGTAAAAATTTCAATGATTATATGACAAATTCATATAATCAATGATTTTCCAGATTTGAAATCATTTGTAAAATTTTAGTGATTTGAAAAATTCATATTATCAATGATTTTTCGTATTTGATATCATTTGTAAATGTCAATGATTTGAAAAAATCATATTATCAATGATTTTTTGTATTTGATCAGTTGTAAAATTTCAATGATTTGAAAAAAATAATATAATCATTCTATTTTCAATGATTACGCATATTTTCTTTTTAATGTTATTGACTATCTATGTTGTCAAAATTTATGATTTATGCTTTAGCTTTGAGTAAACTGAAAATTTGAAAACCATGCATGCGTAATGATGCTATGTTATTGAATTAATTGTCTATGTTGATAAAATATAATGATTTATGCTTTGACTTTGAATGTATGTATGTATGTATCATTAGTATCATTAGTATGTATGCTATGACTCTAGAAGTGTTATTGACTTTCTATGTTGACAAAATTTTATGATTTATTCTTTATCATTGAGTAAACCATGCATGCATACATAACTAGTAAATATTTCTTAGTATCATTAGTATGTATGATTTGACTCTAGAAGGAAAAATGCAAGTAGCATATTACTCTAGATATGAAAAATGAAAATTTAAACCCATTCATAGATATATCCATCGTAAACTCACTTTGAAATATAAAAACAATATAGCATAATACAAAATACCATACTCATTTTTATACAACAACAAGAATGACTATGAATAAAATGAAAATTTAAACCCATGCATAGATATATCCTTCGTAAACTCACTTGAAAATTGAAATATAAAAACAACATAGCATAATACATGAAAATTGAAAATTTAAACCCATTCATAGATATATCCATCGTAAACTCACTTTGAAATATAAAAACAATATAGCATAATACAAAAGACAATACTCATTTTTATACAACAACAAGAATGACTATGAATAAAATGAAAATTTAAACCCATGCATAGATATATCCTTTGTAAACTCACTTGAAAATTGAAATATAAAAACAACATAGCATAATACATGGAAATTGAAAATTTAAACCCATTCATAGATATATCCATTGTAAACTCACTTTGAAATATAAAAACAATATAGCATAATACAAAAGACAAAACACATTTTTATACAACAACAAGAATGACTATGAATAAACTAAAAATTTAAACCCATGCATAGATATATCCTTTGTAAACTCATTTGAAAATTGAAATATAAAAACAACATAGCATAATACATGGAAATTGAAATTTAACCCCTTCATAAATATATCCATCGTAAACTCACTTTGAAATATAAAAACAATAGCAGGTAGATGAGAGGAGAGCAATCCTCCTAGGAGCTCCTAGTTAATCTCACCTACCAAAAAGTGAATTGGTACAAAATCCAATTGATAATGTTGTTGTAAGTACTTGGACTTTGACATGTAGAACCCCTTCGTGGTCTCTCGAAAGCCCATAAGTTTTTTAAAAAGAAAAAAATATATATATAAAATATAGCCTAATACAAAAGACAAAATGCAATGATGCATTTTTATACAACAACAAGAATGACTATGAATAAACTAAAAATTTAAACCCATGCATAGATATATCCTTCATAAACTCATTTGAAAATTGAAATATAAAAACAACATAGCATAATACACAAGACAATACTCATTTTTATATCACAACAAGAATAAATTTGAATAAAATGAAAATCTAAACCTATGCATACATATATTCTTCGTAAAATCAAGCATATTTGAAACACCATAATACTCAAGAGATGAAAATAACACACAATTATAAATGTAAATAGTATAATAGTAAAGTAATAAAAGCAAGTTTCTTGTTTTCAAATGAAAACATATGAATGTCATAAAATAGTCTTTTTGAAATATCAAATTTTCAAATTCAGTTTCATGCTTCAACATCTTTTCCCTATTCCACCACTCCTTTTTCCTTTTCCATGACTTCCACATTCTACATTCCAATGGCTCCTCCCTCATATTTTCCCTATTCCACTCCTTTTTCCTCTTCCACTACTTCCATGACTTCCACATTCTGCATTCCAACGGCTCCTCCCTCGGGCTGGGTAACAATACTCTCAATTGCTCTAGAACTAACAAGGATCTTCTCAACACTTTCCAATCCTTCAAGCAGGGTGTTTTCCTCTTTTCCAACATCTTCAAATATTGGTCCATGAACTTCTTTACCCTTCTCCTTTAGCAAAACATCAAGATCCAATCCATTTTGGATAATGATTCTCCGTAAAATATTGTTTTGTCGAACTACTTCCTGAGCTCTTTTTCATTGCCATAGAAGCATTTAAGAACTCCTTTGCCATCCTGAGATAGTCTTGCAGGTTTTGAACCTACTTCTTGAGATTATCATACTTTACCTACAAAAAGGAAAAATAATTAGTCAACAGATATTTACATTTGAAAAAAGAGAACAAAATATTTTTTGAACACATAAGTCAAACCTTAGCAACATTCTTTGTAGCTACAACAACAACAACCTTTTTCTTATCACATACCCATTCATTATAATAAGCTTGGGCCTCACCGTTTATGTTCTCCAATATGTTCAACATAAACCTTAAATTTTCATCTGTGTAAGATGTATTAACCTTCACAATACCAGATTTTACTTGTTGTAGTAGAGCCTCCATCTTTTCAGGTTCATTTTCAACAACAAAAAAATATTTTCTCTTTTTGAAAAATTATTGAATCGGGCATTAATTTCCTTTATCAACACTTTGGCCCAATACTCCCATTTTTCATTTTTGTTATATCTGGAAGTAGTAAATCCTTAATGGTTGCTTCAATGTTGTCAGAAACTAAATATTTTTTAGAAATATTTAATCTTTCATCCTCTAGTCGAGGATGAGCCTAAGGGGTGTTGGTTTCCCTAGGAGGAGATTTGCTTGAACATTTTGCTCCTTCATTTTGATTATCTCAAAGTAGTTTTGATACTTGAAAAGTAGTGGGTGTGTTGCCTTGCAAAAATAAATCTTGATCAAGTGGAACTTCATCCAACCCAACACCAGAAGCTTTTGGTACACCAATAAAATTAAAATTACCAAGAGAAATACGTCCAAATCCTAAAAATGTCTTTGATGCTTCTTTCTCTAAAAATTGCTTTGTTGCTTCTCTCTATGGCCTAGATGGAAGAATGTGTTTTCCAACTGGGAAGCATTGACCTCGCATCTAAGGTTGGCATGGTGGAGGAGGGGGTGACATCGATTGTTGATTTTGATGATGGAATTGTTGTATAGGAACTTAAAACATAAAAATAAAAATTAGTTACAAAATTTGTGAAGGTAGATTATTAAAATTGGTTATAACACTTATCGATGGAAGAAGAGACATATTGCATAGGTGTAGATGCAAATTGAATGTGGGTGCACCATGCATCTGAAAATATAAAATAAAATTTAATTAAAAACCATTTAAAATTTTATAAAAAAATTGTTTCGGTAGTCAGTATTTGCTTATTTTTGGTGAAGGTGAAGCATGGGTTATCACATTATGGATATCCATTCTGATCTAATGTGAGACATAGGTGGACTAGTTGAATTATTGGTGTGTAACACAATGAACCAAATATGTTAAGGCCAACATTAAAATTTATATTGGTATTTCTTACAAAATGAATCTGATAAGGAAGAATTTACAACATGCTTGAAGAAATTTGTTCTCAATAGCTGGTATAGTCAAACCCCTTCTGTACTTGGTGGCCATAACTACAAAAAATAAAAATCAGTAATTGTAGACACTAGTGAGTAGAATTTAAATTCAATTAAGTTAAAAAAGTAGTTATACCTTGAAAATATTTCAGTTGCACATTGAAGTTGGTCTCCAGGTAGAGTTTGTCATCATCAGTTAATACGTATTTGGATGTGATTGGCTCACAATCAATGTGGGGCAATGTTGTCAATCTAGCGATGTCAGAGGTTGTGAAAAAAAATGATGTTTTTATTATCAATGACAACATTTACCTTACCCAAATCAATATTGTAACATGCAATTATCTTCTCTAGTATTTTAGTGTTTGTGTCGAACTACGACATCGAAACTAGACCTCAAAGACCAGAGTCCATTACCCATGACATGTCGTAACCAAGCATTGATAAAATTTTAGAAATCAGGGGGTAAACAAGGTTTTTAAAATTAATTTTTGACATACCAGGGGTGATAGGGGATGCCATAGGGTTATTTCATTGTGTACGAGAGAATATGGATCAGAAGATACGATGGAAGGTATTCAAAAATTTATGGAAAAGGGTTCAAATGGGAGGAAAAGGGTTAAAAATCCCTTAAAACTTAAGGTAAATGGTTAAAACTAAGTTAAAATGGGAGGAAGAGGGTTAAAATTGCGTTAAAATGGGATAAAAAGGGTTAAAATTGTGTTAAAATGGGATAAAAAGGGTTAAAACTATGATAGAAAAGGTTAAAAAAAATTGTTGATCCCTTTATATAGACTTTTATGCATGTAATCAGCTCATGGATGGTTGACACATGGCATCTGCATGTAATTATTTCATGGATGGTTGACAAGTGGCATAGATGCACCACATCATCATTGAAAATTATCGGGTGTGTTACAACCGACTGGGTGCTCTGTAACAGATCAAATTTGGTGAACCAATCAGCTTTGTTGCACCTGATCATCATTCTTACAACTGATCGATATTGTAACGACCAATCATCTTTACTACAATTGATTAAAATTGTTGCAACTGATCATTACTCCTGCAATCGATCAATATTCTTACAATCAATCATCATTCTTACATCCTGTCAGTATTGTTACAACCAATCGGTATGGTTGTAACCCATAACCATGGTTGCAACCGATTGTATAGATGCAATCAATCGGTATGGTTGCAACACATCGATATTATTGCAACACATCAACATATCTATAGTCGATCGTTATACTTGTAGTCGATCAACATTCTTGTAATCGATAGGTATGGTTACAACAAATCAGTATAGTTACAACCGATTATTATAGTTTTAACCAACCAACATTATTGCAACACATCGGTATATCTGCATCCAATCGTCATATCTACAATCGATCAATATAGTTGCAATCGATCGATATAGATGCAATCGATCGACATAGATGCAACTGATTGAGCATACCTACAGTTGATCGTCATGCATGTAGTCGATCACCATACCTATAATCAATCATCATGCTTGTAGTTAATTATCATGTTTGCATCTGATCATCATACCTACAGTCAATTGTCATGGTTGCAGTCAATCATCATGTTTGTAGTCGATCATCATGTTTGCAGCTGATCATCATGCCTACAATCGATCGATATGGTTGTAACACATTGAAATAGTTGCAACTAATTGGTATAGATGCAACCGATCATCATTGTTGCAACACATTGGCATATCTTCTCCTGATCGTTTCTTCGACTAGCATATTTATAACCAATCAATATTTTCTAACCACCATGTCTATAGCCAATTGTCTCAAATCGATCATCATAAAGCATAAAGGCTTAAATCCTTTCATGTCTGCCTAAAGCCTTTAAGTTTACTGTACATTCCTAGAATTTACAAACTGATATTCATAGCCCCAAACACAGAAAAATTTGCCACGGTTTGAAAATTTTTAGTAAAAAATGAATGCAATTTGCCATGTATCCTTGGACATAATTTGCCAAGATTCTAAGACAATTCGTCTTGATTGTATAAATAGATTTTGAGGTTGAATCCTTATGCATAATCCTACCTACCACTAGATCCACCCAGTCATCTATCACCTTGGCTCTTAGCCACCACTTCTATGTTGTCCACCATATTTCATACTTAGGAATCATCCCTGCAACATCCATATCCAAGATAACCATCGATGGATCCCTTGATACATCTAAGAGAGGCACCACAGGTCACACTCTTAGATCACCATTCCTCCATCATATCATGATAGGTGGATTTAGTTGCCCCTATCATAATATGAACTACCACATCACCTTGTTGAATAGGAAGAACTCCAATTGTCATTGATATCGCCCCACTACCCATTTCCATTAATGGATCTTTCCCAACTACTCCTCATCATCATCCCATACAACCCTGCCCTTCTAGGGCCTCCACTAGATATGCTCAGGTCGTAAATCGCTTAACATTCCTCTCCAAAACATGCCATCCCCCTCATATCCCCTATTCATCCTCTTCTCCATATCAGTACAGCACCTCAAGGTGTAGGTTATGAAGTCACCCATCAGTGAATGCACCTTGTAAGATAATAATGATGGTTGCTTCATTGTAATATGCTCCCATGCCCACACCTATAACAATGGGCTCACACTCAATCTTGACTGCCTTTCCCTCACGACCTTGTACAACTCTCTAAACACCTATGCTAATAATTTGGGCACTCATGCAAACACCACCTCTTACTCCATCATATCACACACTATGCCCATCATATTCTAGGGAAATTTAATTTCTAAACTATTTGGTAGAGCATAGCTTGCTATCATGAGCATCATCATACAATGATGATCACACATCTCGTTCTTCCAATAATACTCATAATCTACTCCCTTCTCATGTTGCACCTCTCTCCATCTACCACCAAATATATTTTGTAGTATTTGATTTTGTGTACCATCTAATGCCACTCTCATTGTAATACCCTCCAACGAAAACTTATATATCTTATATATATACTCATGAGTGATCATCATATTCCCTATTGGGAGATGGAAGGTGTTCCTATCTTGGTCCGACCTCTCATATAATGTTGATATATATGCCCTATTGGCATGTACACTCTGTATCTCCTACAGGCCCTTAATTCACACATTTTCCATTCATTTTCCATCTTCTTCTGTCCACTTATCCCCTATCTCTCAATGTTCACACGTGATACCATGACTCAATTTTCTTCACCTATTTTCATTCCAACACATCTCACAAATTACCCATCAATTTCACATGTATATAAATTTCTTATCATTTTTCATACAAATTTTCATCACATACATACATCATTCATCACATATCATGCATCACGCAATCCAAAAAAAATTGATTTGCACAAACGAACCTGGTTCACTTACTACCATGAAAACCTGGTTCACACAATGTCATCTAAACCTTTGCAATGAGAGAATTTTTGGATACCCATTATGCCCTTTCATGCTAAATTTTTACTCACAACTCACAAACAAGATATCCAATGCATATAAATCACTCAATCAACCTCATAAGCACACACTTCGAGGCACACATTCACATGACTTGCCAAAACATCACAAAATAGAAAATAAACTACTTTTTTGGATACCCATTTTGGCCTTTCACAATGGAAATTCATTCAAAATTCACAAACAGCACACCGTTCATGCAACAAAACAAATTCAACCCTCATACACATGCCACACAAGTCAAATATTACAATTCAATAGTCCATACAAAAAACAAGCAACATTTATGGATATCCATTTGGCCATTTTCACACTTTGTGCACACATTTCAATCAAACACAACATGCACTCATTCATTCACACTCAAACATACATTTCTATACTTTTCACAAATTTACACAAATCAAAAAGTTTGGGTTTCATGCACTTATTGGTGGTATACCACTCCCGCCACTCATGCTCGCACGTCCTCCCACCATCTTAGTACCGACTGGATATTTCGGTAGCACTTCACTTCACAAATTCTCTCTCACCCCTCTCCTCTCAAATTCACACGACATAAATGATGCTCGCATGCACGAAAAGGGATTTCATTCCTTCAAATCTATAGGTTCACACACTATGATGCAAACCTACTTTGCACACTACCATGTAAACCTGGTTCGCACACTACTGTGCAAACCAATCCTCACAACATCATATACATTTTTTTCTAATTTTTTTAGATTTCTCTTCAATTTCCATCACTGTTTTCCCCATGTTTCCACTTTTTTGTCACCGCCATCTTCTATCAATTAACTCATCATCACTTTTCTCTGTTCCATTTCCAATTCCTCACTTGAGGCGGCATTCATACAAATATCTACTTTGCACATGATAAAAAAAACATAGATCCAATCACGGGTATTACATATTTCTAAGAAATTTTTTGTTGAAGATTATCTCAACATAAATCCCATCCCAAATCAAACATTCGGTAAATCACGAGAGCTATATGCCAAATGGACACATCTTGATTCCATTCTTTATAGTGGCCCTGACCACATTCTAAATGTTGCATCTGATATGTCCTTGCCACTCAAATCAAATGGTTTAACAAATATCATCATGTGCTCATCAATTAATCATAAGAAAAATTTTGAAAAGGTATATATTCTATTCGCAATTGGACCATCTTGCGTTGATCACAAGAACAAAGCAGTCTTAAGTCTCTCCCAAAAGCACCTAGTACAATATTGCAAAATATTGTACTAAATTGGTAAATCACATATTTTATCATCATGCTTCTTTTTTAATCATTCGCACCCATTCATCCATATATTATTCATCTTTCCAATCCTCTCATCACATTCTTCTATCATGTTTTTGTACTAAATCGTATTTTACACAACATAGTATAAAAAAGGGCAAATGTAAACACCTAAAAGTTGCACATAATTATTCGTAGTCAATCATAGTCACCTGTAGGTATGTGTAGGCACCTATAGGCATGCGTAGTCACCTATAGGTATGCGTAGACACATGTAGGCATACGTAGTCACTTGTAGGCATTCATAGGCATTCATAGGTAATCATAGTCAATCATAGGTGCAAAACCTACAAAACTATAGTAATCGCACCCAAAATACCTCCTATTCACAAAATGGCCATCTACAAGCACCTTTA